>OX155892.1:26689905-27289905 GCA_944588485.1 Phosphuga atrata
TACCGCTCAATTTGGGCGATTTATTTAGATGGTACTCGTTATCGCCAATTAGTGCCGTTGCAATTCATTTTTGGCACGTGTAAACTAATTTTTAAAGATGTGGGTTTGAAATATGGAAAAAATTATAACAACGGACAATTATTAGATCTTTATTCGTTTGTACAAAGACATATAATTCAACTTGGATGACAGACATATTGCTATACATTGTCAAGGTTTAAGAGGGTGGGTTCGATAGATCATTGTTGCGAATTGGGGATGTTGGAGCACTCGTCAACAGGAAATGTCTCTTACGAATTGACACAATGTCCAGTTCCTTCCTTCTCTGAGAGAATGTGATATTTTTCAGCAGGTGAGTTGCATAGGCGGTATATGCAAACTTCCTCTGGTTGACGATATTGTCGGTTGACGCATTGGAGGTGGTGAAAGCCGAGCCAGGAGGTGCGAGTTAATGTGTCGGTGTTTTTGATTTGCACCCTTCCATCCTTGTGTTCGGAAGACTGGACCATCGGTATATCTCTCAACCGTGAACACCATATTTTTCTCTTCTATTTTATTCCTGTATGCGTCCTTAGTTGAGAGTGGTACACCTTCGAAATCTTCTTGATAGAACCTGATAGGTGGAATGTGAAGGTATTTGATGTGTTTTTAGGAAATCCCATTGCATATTTAAGGTATCTTGCTTTAATTTTATCTAGCTCTAGCAAGTGGTTGAATGTTAGAAATGGGCTTATAGTTTTGAGGCAATAGGTTATCGCCGGCCAGAGTTTCATGTAAAATATTGTTGCTGGTGTAGCTAGACTTGGGGCTCGTATATTCCTGATGGATCCAATGGTTTGAGCTGCCTTTTTACTTTTTTCTATAATGTAATGTTCTCTTGTGTTTGGAGAAGGTTAGCTTCGTCTGGAGGGTTACTCCTAGGTATTCATAACTATTGACGAATTCCAGCTGGTGCTCTTCTACGATTTTTTCGGAACTTTTACCATAGTTTAAAGCCAATTTGTTTAGGAGGCACCATGTGTTTAGATGCTTCAAGCTTGCCTGGATTGCTGTCAGGTCCTTGGTGTATATGACCAGGACCTTGGCGTACATTAGGTAGAAAACCCTAGGTACTATGATGTGGGTTGGTAGATCATGGACATAGATCAGAAACAGGGTTCCGTGTGGCTCAGAGGCTCAGTGTGTTACCCTGGAGTATCCCCTAGTTTTGGAAAACCTGACTTTTTATTTGCAAGAAAATACTGTACTGAATAAGTTAACCATTCTGGAGCGTCTTTCCGGAATTGCCATCAAGCATCAAACATTTCGAGGAGAGCGTTCATATATTGTTTTACTCAATCAATCGTTCAAGGATTTCCTTCTTTGTTCTTCAGCGACCTTTCCTCTCATAATCTCCTGCAGCATCTCTGTTGCAGCGTCCCAGCCGTGCTTCGTCTGGGGGAGCAGTGCTGCCACGTTTTCTTTCGTCACTGGCACTTGGCATTTATTGTGGGCAACACTTCTTATCTAATTCCACATCAGGCATTGGAACAGAGTATGTTTAATATGAGTTTGTTGCGAATATCTTTAATAAAGATTAATAAAGGTTTTTGTCCACCCTGTAAACTCTGTCAATTTTTGTTGTCAGGCATTCAACATTATATATCTTGCTTCCAGATTTACTAGACTCCCTTTCTCGTGGATACAAATTCTTTCTTGGACGCGTAGCTTAATAGGTGGTATTCCTACAATTGTAAGTACGGCCATGGTGGAGGCGGTCCTATAAACCGCAGCTACACGTATTGCTAACTTTCTATTAATACTCTCCAGCATTCCATCGTATCTTTTATGTTGTAGTGTCTGCGTCCATAGGCGCCTCGTATAAAAGTATTGAAGATACTTGCGCAGGTATTCTACGCCTCCTTGATCTTGGCCCTCCAATATTTGGCAAAATTCTTGCTAGAGCAATCAGAGTAGTGTTAGCCTTGTTCGCATGTCTTCTTAATGTGTGTGGTCATTCTAATAAGTCTCTGTCCACGTGTATCCCCATATATTTTAGAGATTTTGCGCTCTAAACCAGCGTTCCTTCTACTTTAATTGTTAGACTGCGCATCTTGTATCGCCCAGCTAAGAGGACCATCTCTGCTTTTTTTAAGGGCGAGCTTGACACCCATTTCCCTCAATTCCTGGCTGATTTTGTTAATAGCAAGTCCTACCCGTTCTTCCAGGATCTGTGGTGTCCGAGCAGATACCACAATGGCAAGGTCGTCTGCATATGCTACCAGTGTTAGACCCGTTTGGTTATCTGTTCTTAATATTTTGTCATAAAAGACAAGCCATAATATCGGTCCCAGGACGGATCCCTGCGTCATTACACAAGTGGTCCTTCTACGTGCCCCACCAGTCGTTACAATATATCCATTAGAGATACGACTGTATAATTTTGAATAGGTATTCACTAACCTCTGCATTTCTTAGTGCGCAGATTATGTTTTCCCACGGAGCAGAGTTAAAGGCATTTTCAATATCCAGCGTGACCATTGCGCAATAGTCTCTATTTTTAAATGATTTCTTTATCTTTTCTGGTACTTTCCTCAATGCATGGATAGTGGAGCTATCTATCCTAAAACCAAATTGGTTCTCATGGAGAGTCTTTTTCTGCACTAATTCCATCTCTAGTTTTTTATCAGTATTTCCAACTGCTATCCTGTGGTATCTAATAGGCATATAGTGGTATCTATTAGGCAATAGGCACGTAGTCAGTGCTAGGGGATCCTTGAGGCTTTTTAATAGGTGTCAATCGAGCTGTATTCCACGCGTCCGGAAAGATACCTTGGCTAAAGCAGCGGTTTATAACCTTGGCAAAGATCGCCGGGTTATTCGTGGCGACGGCTTTGATTATCTCCGGTGGAATGTGATCCGGGCCGCTTGCTTTCTTTGGTTTGAGTTTAGCAGCCGCTACCATGATTTCGGCTATTATCTACTCCTCGTGTACCGTTACTTCCGGCCACTCTTTAACTGAATGACTCTGAAGGAGCTTACTCATTTGCTTCAGAGTTTCAGCGTCCGTCAGGGTCGTTTGTGGAATAAAATAAAATTTATTTTGGACAATCTGGGAGGCTTTTTCCCAGATGTCGTTCTCCAGTTCATTACATAGTTGTTTCCAGGCTTCTTTTTTCTCTTTACTGATGGCCAGTTTCAGTTCGTGTCGGGCCTTTCTGTATGCTTCATGGGCTACCTCTTTCTGTGCAGAGTCCCCGGCTGTTTTATTTATTCTAACTAGTAGTCTTCTAATAGTCTTCTTTTTTCCGCTATAGTAGGTGTCCACCAGTATGCCGGGGGCCGCCTCTGCCTTGGGTATGACTTCCGGGGGAAGCAGGTTTCACACTTCCTTTTAATACGATCGATTAGAGCAGCGTTTCTCAAAGTGGGCGATATCGACCCCCCAGTGGGCGATAACGTCGTTTTCGCGGCGATGACGTCGGGGTCGCTAGGTAGCCAGGGGGCGATATAGGGGGCGGTAGGTAGCCAGGGGGGCGGTAGGTATCACGAGCTATACAATGTATTTCTGTTAATTTAAAACAAACAAATAGGTTCGACAAAATTGTTCCGTGTTCAGTATTATACAAGCGGCTACGCTCGTCTGCTATTTGCTGCTGGTCGAGTATCGATAATCGCACGCACACACACACAGTCAGTGTTAATAACTCTACCAACTTTTCGGTAGATCTACCACCTTTCTGGAAGTGTCTGGCCCAAATCTACTACCTTGAAAAAAAATCTACCAACTTTTCAAGTTTCTGAAAAAAATAAAATATATATAATATATTTAAATATAATTTTATTTCTGTAAAAATTATAATGCCTACTTTCTTTTCACGATTTTTTCTTTCTACGGGGATCCCCGCATGTCAATTTTTATTTGAAATATTTTAAAAACTATCACAATTATTGTTGCTAATTATTTAAGAATTCATTTATTATTAATCTAAATGGGTTGTCAGAACTAAACTTACAATTCATTTTGCATTATACATTTTTTAATTGATTCTAAGTGATGATGTTCATGTCACGTCAGGACAGATTGTATTTCGGAGGTTAGTTGGACAATCGCTGCCTCTCCGCTTTTGTTTTTTCGGAATCCGAACTGTTCTGAGGGTAGTATGTGTTTTAAGTGATCATTGCGGCGGTTGTTGATGATCTTAGTCAGCAGTTTGAATTGGGTAAAAAATTTCAATGCCTCAGCAGGAGTCTGGAGGCCGCCCTTGCCTTTATATAGTACAGTTATTTTTGAGGATTCCAGGACTGGGGTATTTCGCTGCTTTCTGGTATTCTATTAAGAATCTCTACATACCGAGAGTGAAAAGGAGGCAATAATCTGTTCATTTGTTATCTGATCAAGCCCTGCTGCATTCTTTGTTTTGAATGCCGTAACTATCTGGTAACAATTTTGTAACAATCTGGTCTCTTCATATTCAGTTAATATATGACCTATAGGTTTTCAGCCCCGCACCGAATTCGAAGTAGCCGCACGCAATACGCACGATATCGTCATTTTACACTTTTGTGCATCTGCCTTGCATTTTGCGTAGAAAGGGACGAAAGTGTACCCACGGTGCGGCATCGTCGCATTTGCGTATTGTCAGGCGTTTGTATATTTTTCTCGGATATTTTTCTCTTGGACCAAAAGGGGATTTTTATGATAGGGTAAATTCCAGTAATCCTACGAAGAATATCAGATAGAAGTTTAGATAATCTACGAACTTGCATTGAGGCCGAACATTTTCTTTTGGGCCGTCTAGGGCGGGATTATTTCTATAATTCCAAGAACAGTACGAATGTAGATTAGATTGCCCCAAAAAATAGCAGTGAAATAAAAACGTGCTTCCGCGTTGCTAAACTTGAGAGCTAAAATAAACCGTTTTGTAGCTTGTGTGACTATTGTTTGGACATATCTAAGATGCAAATGACGCCTTTTGTCATTTGTAAGTTTGCATGCATTCGTGAAATGACGCCTCTGTGGACAGTAGGCCGTACTTATTGTTTTTAAGATTCTCTAAACGTATTAACTTGGCTTCTTTGTATTGGGTGTCAAACTACACTTTCTTGGGGTGTCTCTGGTAGGTGGAACTTTGGACGATTCGGTTAGTATTTGTAAATATGTATCTATCTATGTGATGTCCTGCTCTATAAGGTCACCTGCCATAGGGTGGTTTACGATTTTGTCGAGATTTGCCGAGCGATAACAACGAACAATAAATAAATATTCGAGTTAAGAAGACAAATTCTAGACTTGGTCCTGGTCTTTTCTTTCTTTAACACTAAATTATACTTTCTTGGACCCCAAGTAATAAAACTAATTATTTATGATTTTAAAATGCCACATGCTATAGATTCCAAAATTGAACTATGTATTTGAATAAAACAGTTCTGTTCATTAATTTACTAACTTTTCAGATGTTACTAATATATTTTTTGTTTAGATACTAAAATAGACATTGTGGAACCAAAACTAGAGGAGCCAGTTAAATCGACTCCGCCAATTACCTTGAATGGTACACCAAGTATAAGAGTTAGTCCCAATAGAAAAAGAAAAATTCCAAGCTGGCAGAAAGGATACTTGAAAAGACGGAAGAGAAGAGTAAGGTCACCTTCAAATATTGAAATACAAATTGACCCAGAATCAACGTTATCACAAGAAGTAATGTATTTCCATAAATTATAAATATTTACGTTATTTTGGGGACGAACTATTTGTTCAGCAAATTTTGATCTTTGATCAAGCTAAAAATGCTAATTAAACTTTAGTTTTGATATATATTTTTATCTTCAGAATGGGGAAAAAATGTCTTCAGGAGATGATTCAAAGGAAAATATAACTGAAGTGAACGAGAATATTTCCTCGATGACTGATTTCACTGATGATATTAATGAAGATACCTCTATGAAACTACCACAGGCTAATGCCAAAGTTTCAGCCCCACTTACTGTTAATTGTGATACAATTTCAGAAAATTTGAATAAAACGTAAGTATAACTTATCATCATACATATTAGGGATCGTTCATTAATCACGTGAGGCTCGAAAGGGGGGGGGGGATTCCGGGAGAGTGGGTTTGTGAAAAATCACGGCACATCATGAGGGGGGAAGGGGTGTAGTGAGATATCACGTGTGTATATTTTTTCGTTGAACGCGCGATTTTAAAACCGAAAAGCGGCGCGCGACTCGCTACCAGTCCCAGTAGAAGTCTGTGATTTTGACGCCGAATACATGCGTAAATTGTTGCCGCGTATGTTTTGTCTTATATCATGGGCGTAGCTAAGGTGGGAGGGGGGGAGGGGGTAGATGGGTGGCTTTCGAAACCCCCCTCCCCCCCCATGTAATATGTTTCACTTATCGTGTCACTTATTGTTAAATTATTTTTTTCTACAATTTGCATAATAGTGGTTAGTCTGAAGCGGGATCGACGGGTCCGTGCTGTTATGGGCATACGCCGCGTAGTGGCATTGAGTCTGAGAGAGACAGATATAAGGCGGCGGTACAAACGAAAAAGCCGCCGAATAGAAAAGCCGCCTCTGTTGATTGAGTCATGCAATTTCTTATATGTATTATTTTTTCTTCTGTTATGTGCTATAGAGGGAAAAATGAAAAAATTAAAAGTTCAGTGATCCGAATAACGGAAATTATTGTATGAATAAAAGTAGCTACAAAACATCATGTGATTAATGGACGACCCCTTATGTTATATTAAAAACAACATAATCTGATCTGTACTGTTTCGCTTAATTATAAAACCGGATTTCCGTTATAAATTCCGTCAAAGATAGGAACATGTTTTTTTGTTTAAATGCCCTCGCGAGGAATAATAAAGTTATTATGAAATTAATATAATTATTATTTTTTTTGTAATTGTAGATCCAATAAACGTAGATTAAGTGATTTGTTGAGTCCTTCTGAATTATTAGATGATCCACTAGATTTTGATGATGTTGATCAAGCTATTAATGAAACCAGTAAGTCTAAATTATTTTGCAGAAATGCTTCTTTCTAATAAATATTCTTAACTTTATTCCTATTTTTTGTTATTTTTAGTATTAGAAGGATCTGTACAAATAGAAAAGGCGAATATTTCAAAAGAAGAATTAGAAACTGTTTTACAAAATGCAGTTACCGTTACCTCAGAACATTCACTACAATCGCTACTAGATTTACATTTTCAGTTTAGTAGAATTGTTAAAAAATATATAAGAACTAGCAATAGGACCTTATTACCAAAGGTAAAATCTGTTAATTAAATTTTAGAATACCAATAATTTATATTTTTTTCTTTTAGGAATTGAAAGAAGAATTAAACAGGTTTTATAATGAGCAAATGAAAAACGATGTCTCAACTAGTTGTTAATATTTCCAGATGTTTTAAAAAAGTTACAATTTTCACTGCCGAACTATTTAAAAAAGCAAATCAGTATTTTAAACATTTTCAAATTAGTTTTATTTCAACAAACATTTATATATATATATATATATATATATATATATATATATATATATATATATATATATATATACATATATATATATATACATATATATATATATATATACATATATATATATATATATATATATATATATATATATATATATATATATTTCTCATAAAAACAATTAGCTTATTTTTAAGGATGTTACATTTTATATTTCATTTATCTTTTTTTATATATAATAGTACCAAAGAATAGTTTTTTTTTTTATTGAAAAAATATCACTGCCCATTATATAAGGCTGATTTCTCGATTATTATCAAATATAGGAAAATCTCTATCGATTTTTAAATTTTATATGTGCCTTTTTTGAAATAGTTTCATTTAATTTAAAACATACATTTCCTCTGAAACTTCATGCTTTTGGAGGGGAAAACTGTGAAGAAGGGTGTGTTTGTTTATACTTATTGTATATAAATTATAAGTTAAGTATACTATTTGGAATTCAAATGGATGATTCATGTTACTTAAATTATACAAAATAATGCAGATGGCCTAAAAGGTAAAGAAAATATATAATTTTTTTTCTAAAAAAAAATATCGAAGAAAAACACTCATTATATTTATTTTAATACCTCACATATACGTGCCTTAATTTAATCAAATGCCGCAAAAAAAACGAACCATTCATTGACACGTTGACGGACACTTGCGTCCTTAACGGTCAACGCCGAACAAGTTCACAATGTGACAAGACTGCAATAGCCGCTCAAAATGAAAAGGTCATTTTCCGACTATGCTGCTATAGCCGTCTAAATGTACGTTTACCAGCATACTAGAAGCACTGTGTCACATCTGCAACCGTTTATTTTGGGTTCAGTTTATTTACGACCTGTTATAACCGCCTGGTGTTGCCACAGCATGCAAGCGGTTTTGAAGTGAGTAACAAGTGCATGATTATTATTATATATATCGTGGTTATTAATACATTTATCGGTGTTTATAGTTTCTTCTGGTTTTTGTTTATTATTCAATTTTAGACTTAAAATATGAACTTAAAAATATAAAAATTAGGTTATTTAATTTATTCGTTCATTATTTACAGAAAATGGATGCTAATGGAGGGGCCAGGCTATAGTAGTGGGGAAAGCTACAATCCGATAATGAGATTAATGGTTGGTCTGATAATCAAGATAACAGTTCAGATAGTGAGTTAATGAGTCGACTACAAGGAGGAATATGATGCACTAAAAGAGCGTGAAAATAATGAAACATGGTGTACCATGTTTTATTAATTTAACTTCAAGAAGGCCAATTGGAATGAATGGACCAAAGAACTAGACCAGGAAGTCACGCGATTCTAGAACCATGCCCCAAATTGTATGACCAGTTTGCTATGCTGGTAAAGAAAATATCGAGAAAGCATATACCAAGAGGCTGCAGAACAGAATATATCGCCGTAACTACCGAAATATGTACAATCAAGACCCCTGCTATGAGGAAACCATCCAGGCAGGAGAAGATGTTCTGCAAGCAATATCAGCGACTAGAACGCAAAGATGGTGCAAGCTCATAACAAGTTTGGATATGAAACAAAGTAGTAAACGTGCATGGAAGTTAATAAAGAATCTCAACAACGACCCTTTTCCGCTCGAGCACCCGATTTGTCTGGAGTCACACCAGGCCAGATAGCTCATCGCCTCTTACTAGATGGTAAATCGTCAACTAAGGTGGGAAACATCAAACTCCAAAGTGACAGTAACAACGAAAACGATGTCCTTAACGACCCGTTCAGCACCGATGAAATAAAACGAACAATCTGAAAGAAAATAAAGCAACTGGCCTGGACAAAATTAGGTCAGAGCAAATTAAGCATTTTGGGCCCCTGACCATAGACTGGCTCACTCAAATGATAAATAACTGCGTCTCCAAAGTGCAAATTCCAAAAATTTGGAGGAAGGCGAAAGTGGTTGCACTTCTGGAACCAGGGAAAGAGCCAACAGATCCTGGGAATTTTAGACCCGTCTCTTTGCTATGTCACCTTTTCAAGGTTCTTGAAAGAATGGTTCTTGACTGAATCTCTGACATTATCGACGAGGAGACCATACCAGAACAGGCAGGTTTCAGACCAGGCAAAGCGTGTTGCGTGCAAATCCTCAATCTTACTCAATATATCGAAGATGGGTTTGAGCGGAAGCAGATAACGGGAGTCGATTTCTATCTATCTGCTCCTTATGATACCGTGAACCATTCGAGGCTGATATCAAAGTTCTATGACATCACCAAGTACTTTCGCCTGACTAAGTTGATAGAATGTTTCCTACAAAATCAACAGTTTTTTGTAACACTACAGCCCAGGAATAGTCTGTAGAGGACTACTTTCTACCCAAGGGCAGCGTCCTCGCGCTAATCCTCTATAATATCTACACCAATGATCAACCAACAATTGGAGAGACAAAGCGTTTCATATATGTCTATGATACGGCTATTCCATCTCAAGGCATAACTTTCAACGATATAGAGGATAACTTAACTCATTAAATCATAAGCTCTGGAGGATCTAGCAGCTCATAAATTAAGCTCTGGAGGATCTAGTAGCTTATTATAAAAATAACCATCTCAAAGTAATCCCACTAAGACACAGGTGTGTGCTTTCCATCTTAGAAACAAGGAGCCTCACAGGAAGCTAAGGGTGACCTGGCAGGGCTAAGAGTTGGAGCATAATAACTCACCGAAATACCTAGGCAGACGACTGGACCGAACTCTGAGCTTTCGAAAACACTGTTAAGAGATCAAAGGTGAAGTATGCGCAAGAAACAATATCATTCGAACACTAACAAACACAAAATGGGGAGCACAACCTCATACACTGGATTTCAGCTCTTGCTTTATGCTTTTCTACCGCGGAATATGCTGCGCCGGTATGGTTCAATTCCACTCATACCAAGCACGTTCACGTGGCACTGAACTAGACGGTGTGCGTGGTGTTTAGCTGCCTGAAACCGACCCCGGTGGAGGAAATCTACCCAATAGTTGGTATTGCCCTGCCGACAATCAGGAGGTGTGTTGCCGCGGGGGCTGAGCGAAAAAAACAAGAAACTGACCTGAGGTATCCCTTATATGGGCACCAAATGCAACCGCATAGACTTAAGTCTCGGCAGAGCTTTATGCGGTTGACAACACCCCTGGAGATTAGGCCTGAAGCACACCGAACAAAGCTATGGCAAGTGGCTGCCATCCGCACACGGATCGAGGCAAATTAAGAGCTGGCCCCTGCACGGTGAACAGGCTAAGAACGGTAGTCGCACGATGTAACAGCAACCTAAAAAATGGGACTACAAAGCGGATGACAATTGTGAATGCGGTGTAACTCAAGACCACCATCTGGCTGTGTGCCCAAACATGAGTGAGACTTGCACAGAGGAGGACCTGATACTCGCAAATCACAAAGCCACATATGTGGCTGATTTTTGGAAAATTTGATTTGTTATGGTGATCCGGATACGGAAAGTAAGTGTACCAATTTGAAACCTATAAGAAACTTTTCCTTTAACGTAGATACCGCTGGAATTATCTTAGGCGCTCCGCAGAGAGACCAACTTTAGTTGAAGAAACTAGTAACATTTTAAAAGGTTTCGTTAAAGGTTGTAGCAACAAAAGGCCCAGTTTACGGTTGCCGAGATTCTAAACTCGGCTTTGGGGCTTTAAATGCATGTCAGTGTCTATTCATTTCGTAGATGCAGCACTTTCCATACGTCTCCGCCGCGGACGGCGCCAACAACAAAAACAACGACAAATACTCTTTTCAAAATAAGATGGTTAGATTAGGTTATTTAGAGCTATACATGTAGATCATCACAAGATAGACTAGACAACATAATGAGGAATCAAATGGACTACATACTAGGAACCAGAGATTTCGAAATAGCTGCATATCAGTGAAGACCTACCCAGGGGCAGATATATCATCAGACCACTGCCCGGTAGTAGGAAAGTTTAGAATAAAAATGAAAAAAATCATGAGGGAATCAACTAAGAAAAATGTAATTTGAGGAAACTGAAAGAGAAGAATTAAAGGAAACAATGGCAAAACTAATAAATGAAAAATGCAAAACTTTCGGACAAATGGGCGACGTAGAAGAAAACCTAGATATACTAACTAGAACTTTCAAAGAAATTGGAGACGAACACCTACGTGAGAAGAAAAGAGAAAAGGAAGAACTGGATGCCTGATAATATATTAGGACTCATGGAAGAAAGAAGGAAGGAAAGAACGACGAGAGAAATTATCCTGCAAAGACAAATAAGAAAAGTAAAAGAAAACTGAATCAAAGAGCAATGTAAAGAAATATAGGTTTTCGAACAGAAATACGACACATTTAAAATACACAGAAAAGTTAGAGAGACAGCGGCGATCTACAAACCAAACACAGTAGAAACATTACACAATACGGATGGAAAGATAATTATTGATAAATGTGAAATAATGGATACCTGGAGAAATACATCAGCAAACTCTTTGAAGACGACCGGATAGAACAACCCTTTGATGCTACTAATCTAGAAGGCATGACAATAACAGAGGATCTCACAAAAGCAATAAGACAACTAAAATATGGTAAAGCCCCTGGACCAAACAACACACATAGCGAGTTTTTTAAACTACTCGATACAGAAAGCATTCGATGGCTAACAACACAGCCTAACAAGGTATATACTAAAGGAGAAATTCCAAAACCATGACTGACATCAACATTCATTACTCTCCCAAAGAAACAGATCGCTAAATGCAGTGACTATCGCACTATAAGTTTAATGAGCCATCTGCTAAAACTCTTTTTAAAAATGATTCATGGAAGAATAACTAAGATTTGCGAAGAAAACATCAGCCACACTCAGTTCGGTTTCAGAAACGCTCTAGGAACGAGAGAGGCACTCTTCAGTGCCCAGATTTTGATATGGAGATGTAGGGATATGGAGTGCAACATGAGTACAACATAAAAAACTCATAGGCATCCTAAAAGAGATGGGGTTAGAACACTGGGACATGAAGATAATCAGCAACCTATGTTGGAAACAAACTGTTCAATACGAATTCAAGGAGAAAGATCGGACCACATCGAAATCAAGAGAGACGTGCACCAGGGATTTTGTTTAATATATACTCAGAGCGCATATTTCAGGAAGCGTTGGAAGAAATAAGATATATAATTTAATAAGTGGTATTAAAATAAATGGCGAGTATATAAACAATCTGAGATACGCGGACGACACAGTAGTATGAACAGACAGCGTAGAAATCCTGCAAGAGCTGATGAAAAGAATATCAGCAAGTACATGATCGTATCCAAAAACAACATCCACGTCGGACAGCTTCGAGTTAACAACGTTAATAGTGCCACGACCCCAAAACATTATACCATATCTGAGGTGCCTATGAAAATTAGCGAAATAGACCATTTTTAAGATCTCAGGCTTCAAGTAGGCTTTCAAAATTCTAAGGGCATACATAGGCTTTATTTTTTTTTTTCTTTAAATTTAAGATGTGAGGTGACCAGTCGAACGTTTCATCTATATAGAGTCCTAGGAGTCTTGTTTCGCGTTGTAGTTTTATATTGCTATTATTTAGGGCTATTTCGGTGGGATATATTCTAATGTCTCTTTTAGTCTTAAATATGATGAAATTCTTCTTTTATTTATTTAAAAATAGTTTAATTTAATTGAACCAAGAAGTTATTATTCTAATTGTAGAGTTAATGTTAGTTTCAATGTCATGTACATTTGTGTTTAATGATAGTATGCTGGTGTCATCTGCATAACTAGTCAACTTCGTAGTTTTGTTTAGCTGCATATTAGTCCGGTCATTTTAGACAATTGAAATAAAGAAAATTCCGACAGAGCCAAATCTTCGTAGAGACCTTAGGTTTACCACAAGGAATAAAGTGTCAAAAGTCCCCATCAGTTCCATGTGAGCTTAGGGACTTATTCGGGGCCCAAGTTCAAAATTTTAGGTTTTCTGGATTTTTCTCGAAAACGGTAAGTTTTATCGAAAAAGTACCTCAGAGCAAAGTTGTAGATCTTAATTTCTCTAAAAATGGTCCCTATGATTTTTTCTCTAAGACCCACTATTTCCCAGATATTGCGCTTGTAAGAATCACGTTCTACATAATATGCACACATTTCCACACCACCTGTGAGGTAGTGTACTCACAGTATACCTGTACTACACCTGTAATATGTTCAGTATTTACGTAGACATTATGTTCATACAGTTACGGTAGTATTTGATGGCTATTGTGACACAACAAAGAACATAAAAGCTGCAGAACAACGTCGTCGTGCTACAAAAACATCCTCAGGTACCGACATAATGTTTGACGAATTTATGACAGTTCCAGTTAATCAATAACATTTTTTTGCAAACATTAATAATAAATCTCGTTTTATTTCTATGTTGAGTAACAAATTAACAGCTGAAAATATTGCCGTGAAACAAGCTCCGAATGACGCCGATGTCCTCATAATTGAAACAGCAATAGAACAATTTAATGCAAGAAATACAACTATTGTAGTGGGTGAAGATGTTGATTTATTAGTACTACTCACTGCAAGGACTCCATCTGATAAAATTAAAAAAAAAAATGATTTGATTGACTGCGCAAAAGTATTTACAGAAATTAATTCTTCACCTCAAATACTAATTACTAAAGGAATTCGGTTTCTTCTTGCGGTTTATGGAGCTCCAAAAAAATTGATTGCATAGATACGTACAGATATTTAACATTTGTAAAAAATACACGAAACAAAAAGCAAGTACAGCTATCTTGTCTTCCTCCAACATCGGCATCTGCTAGTCAACATTTGTTTCGAGTATACTATCAAGTTCAGACATGGCAAGGCAATGAACTGAACCCTGAAGACTGGGGTTGGAAATTGATAAATAATACTTTGGAACCAATTCGAACTTTACTGCCCCCTGCTCCAGAAAAACTTCTTAACACTATTTTTTGCAATTGCAAGAAAGATTGTAGTGCCAAATGTGGCTGTAAAAAAGTAGGGTTGCAGTGTTCTCCAGCGTGTACCAATTGCCAAGGTGTCTCTTGCTCAAATGTTCAATTAAATACAAGAGAGGAAGATTCATGTGATTTTGATGAAGAGACAACTGATTCATCTTCATTTGAACAATTTCTAAGCGTTCATCAACAGGAAGGAGAAGAGGAAGAACAAGAAGAAATTGAAGAAAACATGATTGTTGAAGTTGAATATGAAGAGTATGAGTCAGATTAAAGTAATAAAAAAAAGTTAGAACGGCAGTTAAACTCAGTAACCCATATCAATAATCTTCATACTATTAAATAATTATTGTTCCTGAAAATAACGTCATAAAGGTTCGTGGAATAGGCCTACCGGGGATACCACGTTAAAAAAAAACGCGCCGAGTACACTACCTCACAGGTGGTGTGGAAATGTGTGCATATTATGTAGAACGTGATCCTTACAAGCGCAATATCTGGGAAATATTGGGTCTTAGAGAAAAAATCATACGGACCATTTTTATAGAGAATTTTAAGATCTACAACTTTGCTCTGAGGTACTTTTTCGATAAAACTTACCGTTTTCGAGAAAAATCCAAAAAACCTAAAATTTTGACCTTGGGGCCCCGAACAAGTCCCTAAGCTCACATGGAACTGATGGAGACTTTTGACACTTTATTCCTTGTGGTAAACCTAAGGTCTCTACGAAGATTTGGCTCTGTCGGAATTTTTTTTATTTGATCACTATTTTTATGTCTAAAATGACCGGACTATATTGGGCAGATCATTTACACAAACAGTGAACAAGAGGGGTCCCTAGGACACTCCCTTGAGGAATTACAATGTTTGTTGTGGTTGACTGTGATCTAATCCTTCCTTCTGCTTTGTATATTTCGACTATTTGTTTTCTATTTGATAAGTAGGAAGAAATCCAATTTAATGGGATACCTCTAATTCCATACTTTTGTAGTTTTTTTTTCCAATATCTTGTGGTTCACTGTACCTTTGATAAATCTAAGAGAATCCCGCAGGGGATAAAGCTTCTTTCAATTTGGTATATCGTTTCTTTTATAAATTCGAAGCATGGTGTATCTGTATTTCGGCCTTTTATAAATCCGTGTTGATGATTGTTTAATATGTTGAATTTTTTCGTAAATCAAGTTATCTTTAATATTAAACAGATAATACCAGTGTCCAGTCCCAAATGGGCAAAAAGACTGACTGAAGTGACACCTATAGACACAACTCTATATGGAGATTGACCAAAAGACTAAAGATGACCTATAAACAAAAACCGGCGCTGACAGATGCAATAACAATGGCCGACCTGAACAAGACGGATTTTATTGCAGACCTTTGAAAAAGTACACAAAATTGACCCAGAACTTGACGACAAACAGAAATTAATAGTTGAAATCGTGAGAGAATTCTTAAATAAACAGGACTGTACAGATTCAGACTATTAAACATCTAAAACCAATGAAAGTACCTGGACCTGACCAAATACTGAACAAATTATTAAAAAATCTCTCACGAAAAGCTTTGGTACAACAGACAAATGTAATTAACGGAATTTTTAATTTGCAATATTTTCCGTCATCCTGGAAAATCAGACAAAAATAGTTACAGACCAATAAGCCTACTAAACACGCTAAGTAAAGTTATTGAAAAAAAATATATTAAGACTGAACAAACACATTAGGTGCCAAAAGATTTGGACGGACAATCAATAGACCTTTGTGACCAAGTTTGAAAGGCGGGAATATGAAAGTTTCGGGCTCATATATAATTATACGTCAGAGTTAGGGCAATTTTGACGTATAAGGCCGAGGCCGCACTACGGTTTTTTCCCCGCGAGCGGTAACCGCTATAACCGCGATACCGCTCGAGGAACACACACTACGATTAAAAATCGCGAAACCGCCCGCAATTTGCACAGTTGAAAATGGATTTCAAACGAGCAGTATGTATTGTTGCTCTAATACTAAGATATAGAAAAAGAATACGTCAACGCAAATTTCGCAAATATTGGATTCATCCATTCACTAGCCGTAGATTTAAGAAAGGTTTCTTTAATAATAAATATCAAGATTTAAGAAAACATCCTGAGAAATTTTTTAATTATTATCGCGTGTCAGCTGACAGCTTCGATAAAATTTTGCAAATTGTGCGTCCTCACATTACTGTCATGAATACAACCTTTCGCAAATGTATTTCACCAGAGGAGCGCCTGTCTGTTAATTTTTTTCGTTTCGATCACTATACTAACGTAAAATGGTGTCGTATAAAGCTAGTCTTTTTTATACTTCCATTATGATTTTTTCCTACAAACTTTCATATCGCTCGTTTGATACACATTTTGACTCGGTCGACGACATGTTTTCAATCAGAGACAACTATCTGAACCTAAAAAAACGTAAGAATTGCCACTCTTCACAAGCTCTTCACGGCTGTCTGTCAAAAAACCTCTCGCGGTTAAACAGAAGTGCGTGCGCGCCAACTATTTTCTATGCAGTACAAATTTTAGCGCGGTTTTTACCCGGAAGTCATTTTGTAACAATACGCGGTTTTAAAATCAGTCGCAGGAAAAAACCGCAAGTGCGGGCGCTTGTATTAATTTACTAGAGTCATAAAATCACGCGATCGAAAACCGCGGCGGTTTAGCCGTAGTGCGGCCTAGGCCTAACATGGCCTAACAAATTGACGCATGCGCATAAAAAATTTCAACTATGAAAAGGTCTATTTCATTTAGACGGAAACATCAAACGGTACATACAATACACAAATCCGTAGAATAATAACGGACGTAAAATTCAATTTCGACAAACAGAACGTAACTGCCACGACATTACTGAACATACAGAAAGCTTTCGACAGAGTTTGGACCGACGAACTACTTTTAAAATGGATTAAATCAAAATTTTAACCGGCAATTATAAAATTACTAAACAGCTAATTGACAGACCGACTCTTTACCTTATTAATAACCGACAAACATTCGAGAGTAAAACTTATAGCAGCATATGTGCCCGAGGGATCGATTCTAGCACCAATTATATTTAACTTTTACACAAATGACATGCCGATTATGCCACAGACGAAACTTGCACTCTACGCCGAAGACACCGCCATTTACAGTCACTCGTTTAGTTCAATCGCAGCATACAAAAAGACAAAATCAAGTAAACCTGATCACTAAATTCTTTAAAATCTGGAAAATTACCCTAAACACACAAAATACCAACCTACTCACAAAAATACACAAACACAAAACTCATTTACCCACCGAAAGTTGATACTATTCCAGTACCACCTAAGAAGGTGGTAAAATACTTGTGTGTACATCTAGACACTAGATTATGTTACAAAACACATCAAACACACAATTAACAGACCCGACTATGCCACAGGCGAAGCTGGCACTCTACGCCGACGACACCGCCATTTACAGTCACTCGTTTAGTTCAATCGCAGCACACAAAAAGACTGAAAATCACGTAGACCTGATCACTGAATTCTTTAAAATCTGGAAAATTAACCTAAACACACAAAAGACCATCCATCACCTACTCACAAAAATACACAAACACAAAACTCATTTACCCACCGAAAATTGATACTATTCCAGTACCACCTAAGAAGATGGTGAAATTCTTGTGTGTTGTGTACATCTAGACACTAGATTATGTTACAAAACACACATCAAGCACACAATTAACAGAGCTTTCGCTGCACCGAAGAGCATCTACTTCGTAATGAAAAAATAGCAAACTATCAAAAGACAACAAAATTTTATTGTATAAAACTATAATTCGTGCCGTTTTAGTTTATGCAGCACCGGCTTGGTGCAATTCTACCAAGACCAACCTGGTAATCCTGCAAAGATTCCAGAACAAGTGCCTTAGAATGGCGTTGAATAGGGATATTTATACAAAAATTGATGACATACATGACGAAGGACAGATTCCCAGACTAACGGACTACATCTGCGAACACTCGCAAAAATTTTACACTAAAGATACAATCAAAAGACACCCAAACAGATATGTTACAGACTTGGCGAAAATTAGAGCCCACAACATACCTATCAAACTGAAACACAAAATCCCACACCAAACATTACCCATATTTGGAGAAAATAATGATGAATGAGTGCATGAATGTGTTCAAAATTTTGTTTTTATTTCGAACAAACATTTTTTTTTACTGAAAATCAACACTTACCTTTTAGATTTTAGATGATCGTTCTTACAAACCGCCTGTTTACTTTTATTTTTTTAGTACAACAAATATTATTTTAACAAAAAAAAAATCAGAATCTGAATTTAGCACCAAATTTGAAGAGTGATTAGTTATGTGCTGCTACATCATGCATTGCATGTATTAGCAAGTATATAGTGTTACCCGAAAAGGATATGGATTATTATAATGTTTAATTTGTTTGTTTCTTTGTAGTTTAATGTTACGTATTGATGTTTGTTGTTAATTGCTAAATATATATTTTTGAATAGATAGTGTCCAGTCCAGGGTCCAGTTTGATCAAATAAAGATACGTTTACGTCGGAGGAGTTTGCCAATTTTACACAACCCTCACGAAAGAAAATGTTAAACAAGCTAAAAATATGGAATGGGAAGAATTTGGAGAAAAAATTGAGTATAATAGCAAGAACAACCAAAAACTCTTCTACAAAGTACGCAAGAACACCAGACGAGATAAAGTGAAAACAGTGTCACTTCTAAACACTGATACACTCACTGATAAAGTGAAAACTTCTTGCTATTGTACTCAATTTTCTCTCTAAATTCTTCCCCTTCCTTATTTTTAGCTTGTTAGACTTTTTCTTTTATAACTCTTCTTATTGCTTTGTATGTAGCGTATGTTTCTTTTATTTTTCGGCTAAAGTATTCTTTCCAAGCTTTCTTTTTTGTCTTCACGATCTGCTTTATTTTCTCGTTCCACCAGCTTCTTCTTTTCTGTGATCCTCCTGTTATTGTAATTCCGCAGGCTTTACTTGCAGAGTATTTCAGTATCTCTTTGAATATTTAAATCAATTTTTCTTCCAGAGTTCCTTTTTGTATTTCCTTTTGTCTATTATGTATCTCTTCTTCTATTACTTCGGTGTATTGTTTACTGTCGTCTATGTTTTTTAATTTGTATATTTTGATAGTTTTTGTTCCTTACTTATTCTTCCTTTTGTCTGTAGTCTCTCTTCTTCTTTTTGAGTTTGGTCCTGACTAAATAGTGGTCTGTGCTTAGTTCTGTTCCTCTATTTACACTTACATCCTTTACATATTTTTTTTGCTTTTTTGTGTCAGCATATTGTGTCAAATCTTTAAGTGGCCCTAAGAGCACCAAACGAAAGCTCTTGTGCTCAGTTTTCAAATCTGCCATGCTCTACGCAACGGCAATCTGGAAGCGAGCAAAAATCAAAAAGCCAAATCTAAAGCAAAAACTGCAATCCATTCAACGAAAAATGGTGCTACGCATGTCCAATGCAGATAGGACCGTCTCATGTGACGACACATATTGTGATAAAACAGATAGTGTGAATCACACAATCTTCGAATGCCGCAGGTGGTCTTTAGAGAGGGACATATGTACTTCAAAAACAAAAGGAATTCTTGAAACTAACACACTCACGGAGACAATGCTTAGAAGTGAAGAAGACTGGTCTGCAACAGCAATCATGATAAGCGACATACTACAGAGTAGCACTTACTGATTACAATAAAGAATTGAGAAGGTCGAAAAGGAAAACCTGGCGTGACTTGTGTGAGGGCATTGATCAATGGCCCCAGCGGCAAGGCTGCAAAAGGTTTTGGCAAAGGACCACTCAAATGAAATCGGGATTATTAAGACACGGACTGGTAAGTATACCAAAGATTTAGAGGAAAGTCTAAGCGTTTTACTGCAGACGCACTTTCCCGGCTCTAAATCAACTATAACTGGTGAAGGGATGACGTGGATGAAACGCCCAACCAAAATCTGAAAAAACATGGCCGCAACCATGTTTAAACTTTGATACAGCCGTTGAAGTGGTCATTAATGACCGCCAAATCAGTGTTCAAAGAATCGAACAACTGAAAGACAAAGCGTCCATGTGGTACACCGACGTATCAAAAACTGCTAAGGGTACAGGAATTTACATATACAGCCGCAGTCTACAGGCTGAAATTATAGCCATTGAAAGTTGCGCACAAATCTGCCTAAAGAAACGTCTTAAAGGAGTGTAAATCTACATCCTAACGGACAGCCAGGTAGCTCTAAGATATTTAAAAGTCCACAACTTTAATTCCACAACTTTAATTGTATAGTCTATTTCACAACTTTAATTGTATAGTCTATTATAGATTTTTCGTTTGTTTCTTGTTCAGAAGATGAAGGCATACGGGGCCAAGGAAAACGCGAAGACCTTAGCTGCGAATTAAGGCGAGCCCCGTATTCTCTAGTAGGCCAAACCTTGGAAAAATAGTAATAGATACATTATACATTAGATATTAATGTTTCCTAGTGGGATTGTAGAAGAATCCTGCTTAATATTGGTGATGAACTCAGACTTCTGTAATTTGACCATCAAGCCGGTTTTTGCCGCAACATTGTAGAGGCTCTGTAGTTGATGAATAGTATCCTCAATGCTGTTGGCAAATTGGGTGAGATCATCAGCAAAGGCTGGATAGGGTATTGAGGTTGTCTTTCTTGTACCCAAGCTTCAGTCCTGCTTCTGGTGACAATGTGGACGCCCATTCTCTTATGATTTTCTCCAGAACACAGTTGAAGACAATGCACGAGATGCCATCCCCCTGCCTGACTCCTGTCTGGGTGGGAAAACTCGCGGAGAGTTCACCCCTGAACTTGACTTTGGAGGTAGTGTTCTGCAGGGTAGCTTGGACCAATCTGGTAGTCTTCTCATCTAGGCCTAGTTCCCACAAGTTACAGAAGAGGGTCTGTCGATCTATTGAGTCCTATGCCTTCTGGAAGTTTACCATAGTGGCTATCCGGGGGTATCGCCCTCGGCTCCTATATGAGATGATTGTCTTGAGGTTTTGAATCTGTCCTGTGAAGGACCTACTCACACGGAAACCAGCCTGGCATTCACCTAGTTGGGAGTCTAGCTGTTAGGTGGCTTTAGAGAAGATCTCTTTAGAGAAGTTATAAGCAACAAGGAGATGCCTCGGTAGTTGTTGATGTCGGTCTTTCTTCCTTTCTTGTGTAGTGGATGCATCACTGCTGCGGTCCATCCCTCTGGCAAGACCTCTGTTCTCCAAATGTCCTGAATGATCTGGGCGATGCTCTGCAGGAACTGGTCATCTACGTGCTTCCACATTTCTGCAACTATACCATCTTTTACTGGTGCCTTGTTGTTCTTAAAGTCTTTGATGAGCGTGTCTTTCTTCCCTATATTCCCATTATACGTTTAGTATAATAAAGATTAATTATTATATTCTCCCCATTATACATTTAGTATAATAAGGATTCATTATTAAATTATGTAGGAAATAGTAAAACTTTTTTCTACTGAAATATAAAGTGTTAAAGTAAAAGTATTTAAGATACAATAAATAAATCTCAATTTTAAATTTTATTAAATTGTCAAATATGAGATTTACAATCAAACAATTAAAATTAAATAATTGTTATCAAAGTGGGTTAACATCGAACTGATTTTGACGAGTCAAAATTTCGGATGTAAACACTATGAAATTTCCTTAACGTGAAGTAGTCAGTTGAATAAAAAGTAAGTGAAACAAACACCGATTGTTATGACATAGAAGAACATAGAATATCTGGAAATTTTCTTAGTAAATTTTAGATGGCCACAGGAAATCGAAATCGTCTAAGTAGAATTCACCCAAACAGATCAAAGACTGATTTCTCTAAAGTCGGGGGACTCGCCAATCATATCAAATTACTTCGGGAAATTATCATTTTGCCATTACTCTATGGAGATTTGTATCACCACTTCAGTATCAAAGCACCGCGAGGAGTTATTTTTTATGGACCTCCTGGTAACAACAAAAATAAATAATATTTAATGTTAATTTAGTGGTTTAATACGTCAAATGACAATCTCGAACTGGGTTCGTGATCGCCTCACAGCGGCGTTTTGGCCGAGGCCGCACTACGGTTTTTTGCCGCGAGCGGTAACCGCTATAACCGCCAAACCGCTCGAGAAACACACAGTACGCTATGGGAAAAATCCGCAAGTGAGGTCGCTTGTATTAGCTTACTTGAGTCACAAAATAACGCGAACAAAAACCGCGGCGGTTTAGCCGTAGTGCGGTCTAGGCCTAATTCTGTTAATTTCGAAAAGAGTTCGGGTATTACTGATAAAATATTTGTACATTTTTAATGCTAATCACGAACTATGTTCGTCATATAAATGTTATAAATTAAATGGTAAATCCGAACTATATTCGTGAGAATAAATTTTGCTATTCCAAAATTCCTCGCTGATCGAGAGGTGTATAGAGCACAACAAGAGTCACTGGTCCTAGTTTTCATAGATTACGAAAAAACTTTCGATCAAATAGATCAACATAAAGTTTTGAAACACTCGCGGAATGTAGAATAGATCACCGCTACTCCTCACTAATAAATGGAATTTCTGAAAAGTCAACTGCCGGCGTAAAACTACACGAGAATACCGCGGAATAAGTTCCGCGGAATAAGTTCAGAGTAAAACGCGGAGTACGCCAAGGAGATACAATCTCCCCAAAACTATTCACGGCGTTATTAGAGTACATGAGTATGGAATTGGACTGGGAAACAAAAGGTATCAATATAAACGGCGAAAAACGGAGCCATCTAAAATTTGCAGACGACTTCGTCATAATAGCGGAGAACCTAGGCGAGGCTACACGGATGCTGGAGATGCTATACGCGTCCTCCCGCAAGGTTTGACTCAAGATAAATACCAACAAAACTCAATTCATGACCGACCTCGTCGCAAGCGGTTATATCTCAGTAAACGACATAGAAATTAAACAGGTGCCCTCCTACCTTGCCCGCCTCCCATCATAAAATAATCTTGGCCAAGAAATTCGAATAAGCCGCGATAATCAAACGAGCGAGATCAGCAGAATTAGTTTAACCTGGGGCGCGTTTGGCAAACTGAAAAATATTGCCTGTAATGACATATGGAGCCGTAACGCTGACACTAACACGAAAGTCAATCAGAAAAATAAAAGTCTGGCAAAGAGCTATTGAGAGGTCGATGTTAGGAATATCACTACGAGATCTAACAGTCCGATCTAACAGTCCGAACAGATCTAACAAAGACCTAACAATACGTCAAAGAACAATCGCCACACGTGCAGTGGAAAGAATTACAACACTAAAATGGAACTGGGCCGGCCACATTTCCAGCATAGCGGATAATAGGTGGACGAAAAGGATACTCGAGTGGCGTCCCAGACAACTTTCATTTAGAAGCAGAAGATGCCCCACTACACGAAGGTCCGACGATATTAAGCGCATCACTGGAAACTGGATGCGGGAGGCACAAGATAGCGAGAAATGGAGAAATCTAAGGGAGGTGGTCTATGTCCAGCAGTGGACACACATAGCTGATTGATGATGATGATGATTCCAAAATTGGTATTGGAGTGCAGTTCGTGCCGAATAGGACGAATTTTTGAATAAAACTGATAGTGAGAATTCAAGCGACGGAAGTGAAGACAAGAATGACAATAGTGATAATAACAACAATAATTGGTTATTACGACCGCCTAACAATGACAGATATTCATTTTTTGCACAACCTGAACGCTTTTACGATTATTTTCGTATTTTCGTCATGGATGATTTACTGGACCTATTAGAGAAGGAAACTAACTAACTATGTATATGCAATAAAATATTTAGAAAATAAAACAGAATATCTGAACAGAAAAAAGAATGCTCGAAGCAGGCAATTGTAGGATACTCATCTTCCTAGCATTAATCTCGCTTTATTGCGTGTGTCTGCTTTTCTGCACCTTTTCTTCCATACTGATCGATCTTGAGCGTCTCTAGTTGTGGCATTTACTACTTAAATGTCGTCCCGCATGGTATCCAGCCAGCTCTTTCTTGATCGCCCTCGTGGTCGTCGGCCTTCTGGACTGACGTCAAGTGTAGTACTCTGTGTAGTACTCTGTAGTACTCTGTTTCGGGCATTTTGGAGTGTTTGACCATCTGAACAGATTAGCGTACCCAAGTATTTGAATACAGATGATTTTCCGAGTTCAGTGTCATAAATGTGAATAGATCCTTCACTTGACTGACAGGGATAAAATGATGTGCTTCAATGTGAAGTCAAAAGAAAAAAATCTATTTTTCCAAAACTCAAATCACGGAAAATAATGACAGAAAGGCGTTTTTTTTTTAATTGCATTTCAGTGATGAAGAATCCATTGGTTTGCCAAACCAAAAATTGATGAAGTTTTTGATAGGGCGGGTTATAGAATATTTTGAAAAAATGCTGAAGTTTGCCGAAGCCTAAACTAACCTAACCCGCCCTATCAAAAACTTCATCAATTTTTGGTTTGGCAAACCAATGGATTCTTCATCATCACTGAAATGCAATTAAAAAAGAGAATAAAACGCCTTTCTGTCATTATTTTCCGTCTCATCAATATGAGAGTCTTTATATTGATGAGAATTACTTTATAAAGGTGCTCACTGACCGGCGCGTAAGTTTCGATGTCGCGACCGTTGCATCATCGTGGCGGACCACGATCAGCAGGCACGATTTTCGTCATAGTCGCGGTAGTGCAGCGTTGCACGACAAGTTTCGTTGCCGCTGTGTTTTGAAATGGTGATCTCTGTAATCACATTGATTTTATGAACCCATGTTCTTATTCTTGTAATTCTGAACTGAGTTTTATGTGATTTAGAAATTAAAAATAAATATAAAATAAAATCTTTCATCTTATGCCGTCAATGTTTAAAATATGATAGCTTCTTCCATAGTAAAAATTGCGTTTTGTGGGCATTGCTATTTCGCTACCGCGTCGCTAGCGAATTTTTTGCTGCGGAAATTTCGCGACGCAAACGATCCACGCCTTTCTAGGAAGAAGGCGATATGATGACATGCTCAAACCACAGAGTAGTATCACTGGTGTGCAACGGATACAAAATATTCACGACCGTAATTAACAACAGACTTAAGCATTTAAGATCGACAGTAGACCAAATGCACAACGTCAAACGTACTCACCAAAGCCAACACAATTTCCAATGTTCCCAACACAATTTCGACGTATACAATGTGTTCGTCGATTTTAAACAAGCATACGACTCCATAAACAGAGACGAGCTATACGTGATACTGACAGAACTGGGCATTCCAGAAAAGCTACTAGTAAGATTTGTCCAACTCACCATGTCAGAATGCACCGCACAGGTGCGGGTGCAGGGAAATTTATTGGAAAGCGTTACATGTGGGCAAGGGCTGAAACAAGGCTATGGGACACCGACGCTGTCCAACCTAGCACTCGAACATGTAATAAGAAAGTCTGGAATAGAGAGAGACAACTCGCTAATAAACAAATCCGTACAACCAAACAAACATACACAAACACAATACAACTTGGAATATGTGAACGACTTGTAGTATCTGGCCGCAAACATCAATAGCAAAAGCCTGGAAGACGCGGAAATTAGAGCCAGAGTGATGATGGAAAATAAAGCATATTTCTAATTGGCGAATGTGGTCAAGTCCAATGTGATACACAGAGACACAAAAATTAAGGTGTACAAAGTATGTATCCTCACAAAGTGTGGATCCTCACCGTAAAGGACGAAGCAAAAATCGACGCTTTCCAGAAGAAAATATTAAGAAGGATCAGTACGGAAAAATGAAGAATATATTAGGCGATACAACAAGGAAGTATATCAGGCCCTTAAAGACCAACCAGTGTCGATATACGTGAAACTGCAGCGCCTCCGGTGGGCAGCCCGCATTATAAGAATGCCAGATAGTAGAATGCCCAAGAGAATCCTGAGCCGCCGAATGGAGGGGAAGAAGCCGATAGGAAGACCAAGAAAAAGATGGGAGGATGAAGTAGACCAAGACGCCAGACGAATCCTAAACTAGGAAGATGGAAGGAAGTGGCCCGGGAGAGAGAGGAATGGAGGAGGAAACTAAGGGAGGCCAAGGCTCAAATTGGGCTGTAGCGCCAGAAGAAGAAGAGAAACGATCCGCGCCGGTCTGAAGGAATCTTTAAGGCAGACTCTTATGGAAACAGTTTATACCCCAGATATCGATGTTTGGTATAAAACTGTACAAATTATGCGAATTAATATAATTAAAATAAAGATTAATTATCTTATATATGCGCCTTCATTATCCATACCGGGAAAGGTACATTAACGCCGGAGGAGTCTGCCAATTTTAAACAACCCTCGCAAAATGTTCTGACTTTGACAAAATCATTGTGGAACTTAGGACACTACCTTAATATAGGTACCTACTACATGTCGCCAGTACTTGTCAATGTATTACTTATTACTAAAACAGGGACTATTACGGAACTGTACGTTAAAACAGAAAATGCCTGAAGGTCTAATTTACCACAAAGGAAAAGTTTTAGCGTTGAAATGGATGGACAAAAAAGAAATTAGAATGCTATCAACTATACATAAATGTACAGTTGGCTTACGACGTTTGATGAACCAAATAATAGAGAAAGTAGGTAAATATGGCCAAAACGAAAACATTGGTTATTAGTAGAACACCAGATATCCAACCAATTTGCAAGTATACAATAAGCAAATATTGCAGGTCGCTAAATTTAAATACTAGGGCCGAAGTCCTGGATCCAGATCTGGAAGTAGCAACACGCATCGAAATAGCCAGAACAACGTTCCTTAAGATGAGAAAAGTATTTTGCTAGAGAAGCCTAAACCTTAAACTAAGATACCGGTTCATTAAGTGCTACATTCACTCGGTACTGTTGTATGGTGTTGAGGCTTGGACGTTGAAGATCAATACTATGAAAAAAATAGAAACATCTGAGATGTGGATCTTTCGAAGAATGCAGAGAATATCCTGGGCGGAACATATCACGAATAATGAATTTCTTAGACCCATGGACAGAGACAGAGAGCTATTGGTTATTGTGAAGTAACATAAGACAGCGTGCCTAGGGCATATCCTCAGAAATACAAAATATAGCATTCTAAAATTAATAACGGAGGGCCTGATAGAGGGGCTCATTTTACATTTCCATGCTCACATTCCTCCAACAGAAAAGAAGGAAATGTGGGCCTTTCAGATTGTGCAAAATCTCTTGCTCTAAAAAGGATGACACCGGAAAAAATCGGTGAGAAACTAGAGTGTATTGTGCGGAATGCAATACTGCATTGTGTGCTGTCCTCTGTTTCAGCATTTTTAAACAGGCAGAAAAATATAATTGTGTAATAGATTTAATGTTATTATGAAAAATAAATAAAGATGGATTTTTCTATATGTTCTATAAAATACACCCACTGACTTTGTATAGAAAATAGAAATGTTAAAAAACATATTAATACATATCTTATATGATTAATTACAAAGATGAGCAGGTAACAGAAATAAATATATGAAATTTAAGACAAGAATGTTTTAAATTGAGATGCAAAGGTTTTAATTTAGATTGATCCAGAATGAGACAAATACCTTAATTAGTATATTGGGAATAATAATTTTGAAATTGACATATTTTGGTATTAGTGTGTATAGGTTTTTCACATTAATTCACCCACTTGCAAATAAAATTCATCCTTTTGCAAATGAGATTCACCCTTTTGCAAATGAGATTCACCTTTTTGCAAATGAAATTGAACCTTTGGCTAATGATATTTACCCTTTTGCAAATCAAGTACTTTTCCATATATTGTGGACGCGCGGGCTAAAAGGGTTATGTCAGCAAATGCGAGACAGAAAGAAAGTTTGATTTCACCTCCAAAATCTAAATATTTTTTTTATGTAATATTTTTGTAACTTTATATTTTCATGATTTCATGCTAGACTAGGTTATAACATGCTTCTTGAATATTTTCAGCCGTTTTTTAGTAATTTAATAACAAAGCAAACTGAATTCTCCCAATTGAATTAGCTCTTTTTACATGCGCGCCCACGATATTAAAAAAAAAACATAAACTATTGTTAATTACATAGTAGGGAATCAAAAATTTGATTATAATTTATGGAATAACATAATCACATTCATATAGCGATGAAGGTATGTATAAAAGTACAACTGAAATTATAAACTCAACTCAATTATAACAACTCAAATTAGTATCAACTCAAATACAGGTTCTCCTCTCTTAACGACTTTCTCACTTTACTTTTATTTTCTCACGCAAATTAGTCGATAAGCGATGATCCTTCCTTTTATTAATTTTAAAACACACAGCATACAAATATAATCTAATTACAAGCTGATTACCGAGTCAATCGTAATTATTAAGTGAATATCTTAAAGGTGATCGGTTTATAAAGAGATTGCTACAGAAAATTTGGCCAGAGAATTTGCTGTCTGAAGTCTGACAATGAGCAGTCTTTAAGCAGGTAGATTGTAGATTTCGGTGGTGACTTGTACTGCGACTTTTACCCTCTTCCTCTAATCGTTGGTTCACTTACCCATTTAGAGCGCCTCCTCTAGTCATGATTCCTTTAGGAATTCCAGGATTTGGGTGGGATTCAAGGACTGCAACTCCTCTGCGTTCAAGCATTAGGCCCCAAGGTATATTTCTCTCTTGCGGAGCGGTGACCCGCAGTCTCTGAGCGGATGTATGGTGGTTTCCTCTGCTAAGCCACATAATCTGTATCTGTCATCTTCCTCTAGACCTAGGGCCTTGAGGTGTTTTCTAAGTCCACTGTAGACCTGCCAGGACTGTCAGAATTCTATGCTTGTTCCTGTTTAGTTGTTCCTTGTCTGTAGTTGTCCAGTCATTTGCTGATACCTGAATAATGTCATCAGCCCACCGTCTTATAGGTTTACCAGAATTCCTCTTTCCCTGTGGACCTTCCCATCGTGTAGTTTCTATGGTCCATCTTTTATCCGTGTGAAGTGTTGTGTTCAGCCCACCTCTATTTTAGTCTGAGTGCATGCGTGAGAGCATCGGTTATTTTTGTTTTTTTTTCTTATATGCTTGCTTTTTACTTTGTCTATTTTCCTGAGATTTAACATGCTCCTTCCATAGCCGTTTGGGTACATTTAATTTATTGTTTGACTTTATTGGTATAAACCCATGTCTGGCAACCATAAAGTAAGCGTGGTAAGAGACATGTATCAAATACTACCTTTTTTAAATGTAAACTGTAGTTCCCTTATCTTCGTTTTACTTGCGTTCATTTCTAAACCAATTTCTGAGCTTTCGTGATCCAGTGACATCATTTCCACCAGATCTGTAGAGGTTTCGGCTATTATGACTATGTCGTCAGCGAATCTTAGATGGTTTAGTTATCGTCCATTGATTCGCACTCCTTTCTTAGAACAATCTAGTTTTCGAAATATATTTTCTAGAACTGCAATGAAGAGCATTGGCGACAAGGGGTCTCCATGTCCGATTCCTTGTTCGCTGTTTATTTCGCTTCCTCTGACTTCTAGCTTAACCTTGCGCGTTACTGTTTTGGGTAAATATATTTCAGTATGTTAATATATTTTTAATTCACTTTTGTGTGTTGTACTGCAAAATGTTGCAGTGCGTTCCAGATTGAACAGTGGCTGATGCCATCAAAGGCTTTGCTATAATCTATAAAGGCCATATACATATAGGCCTATTATACTCTCGATATTTTTCTATAACTTGCTCTAGAGTCTGTATGTGGTTCACTGTGCTCAATCTTGATCTGAAGTCTTGCTTGTTCTTTTCGCTGAAGTTTTTTTATGTCTTGTGTTATTTTTTTTTAAGCATTGATGAAAACAGTTTTTATGTACTTGTTAGAAGCCTTATGGGCTTACAGTTGCATATTTCCAGTGGATTTCCTGTTGTGAAGAGTAGAATTATGTCCAAATTGCACCATGGTCTTGTGACGGTTTCTGTATCCAATACCATATTAAATGGCTGTGATAGGTGTTGTGTTAGGTTAGTTTAGGTTAGGTTAGTAGGTGCTCCTATTTTGAGAGCTTCGTTACTTATCCTATAGCTATACATTGGCTATGGGTATTACTTATCCCAACAATATAGCGTTTCTTTATTTTCTCTGCCGAGCTTGTTGAGCTTTCCCACACAGTCCCATACCAGTTTGGATCTGATGGTGTGTGAGCTAATGGCCTTGATGGTTGTTAGGGTATCTGACAGGATTGCAATTCGTTTTTTCCGGTAGTTCCTGTCGAGGTTAAGTTGTGCACATCTTTCGAGTGCATGTACTTCTACTTGGAAGATACTTGGCTACATTCCCATGGATTCAAAGTATTTGGTACGAGGTCCAAACACTCCTGCACTAGTAAATTCCTTTGTCTTCTAACCATCTGTATCCCACTTGACACTTTGGTCTATGTGGTATGCTATGAATATTATTTTGTGCGACTTCCTTAAGGGATTGCTTCAACTATTGGAAGACGGTAATCTGGACGAAGTTTGTTTGATTCTGGATACCGCAATTATCTCCAATACTCAGGAAGTGCGTGAACGTATTGGTTAGATAAGGCTCACTCTAATTATGCAATTGTGTGAATTATAATAAAGCTTTTAATTTTTCAACCAGAATTTAGCATTATTTGATGTTTTTTAATGTAATATGTATGTAAAAGCTTATTAAAGTCGGAACACTGAATATATAAATATATTCAACCTTTCGGTAGCTGTATAGTATTATTAAGTCTTTTTAGGACTACAAAACAAATCTCATGAGAAATTTGTAAGTTATTTACTAGCCCGCAGTCCACTTTCGTGACACTAAACGAGAGCTAGAAAAATAACATTGTTTTTAAGATAATATCTTTGTATTGACTTAAGTACTTAAGTAGTATTGACACGTTACGAGATTTATCTCTCATCAGTGCAGCTTTGCCTTTATGAATTATAATTCGAAAAACAATTACTTGAAAGCCTCGTGGATAACTAGAGGTTAGATTTCGCAATTTGGTATTTCGCGATAGAGACATGAACTTAGCAGGCTATTGATTTAAATGATAATTTACTATTGGTAAAACCATGCTACATTATAGATAACCATGTAAACTTTTTAAAGCCGGAACTCCTAAAGCCTGATTAATACTTATATAATTTCAACTTTTGTTCAAACTTTTCAACCTTTTCAACCTTTCCAGTTTATGAACCCCAACCTGATTTGCAAAAGGTGAATTTGATTTGTAAAAGGTTGAATTTAATTTGCAGAAGGGTGAAAAACCTGTCGTACATTACACTTAAGTGTGGAACAAATGGCACGACACTCAGTTTTTCAATGTCATACGGTTTTATATTGCACGATCCCGCTGTTTAATTCTCATTAAGATATGGTAATAAAATTTCCTTTTTGGCCTCCTGAATTGTAAAGCTAGCTTTGACATCGTGTGTACGTCCAGCTAAACTAGATTTTTACACACAATGTTGCAAAGTACGGCCACGATGCGGTAAAGTAACCAGTAAATTTTGACCTTTCAGGGACACTTACAAAATAAATTAAGTATAAGACAATAAAATCTATAAACTTAATAAAGACGGAACAAAGCTTGAATATATAAATATACTCAACCTTTCCGGAACTCTATAATACTAATGAGTCTTTTTAGGACTACCAAAAACAAATCTCGTATGAAATTTGTCAGTTATTCTATAGCTTTCAGTCCACCTTCGTGGCACTCAACAAGAACCATAAAAATAACATTGATTTTTAAGATCATGTCTTTCCGATACCTTGAGTGGATAGCCATCTGTGGACGCGTTTCGAGATTTATCTCTCATCAGCACAGCTTTGCTTCCATGAACAATATTTTGTAAATCACTCACTTGAAAACCCATGTGTTGATTAGGGAAAGCTATAGAATAACTGACAAATTTCATACGAGATTTGTTTTTGGTAGTCCTAAAAAGACTCATTAGTATTATAGAGTTCCGGAAAGGTTGAGTATATTTATATATTCAAGCTTTGTTCCGTCTTTATTAAGTTTATCTGATTATCTATAATGTTGTATGGTTTTACCAATTCAAAATTTATCATTTATATCAATAACCTGCTAAGTTCATGTCTCTCTCACAAAATGTCAAAATTAAAAACATCTAACCCTAATCAACACATGGGTTTTCAAGTGAGTGATTTACAAAATATTGTTCATGGAAGCAAAGCTCTGATGAGAGATAAATCTCGAAACGCGTCCACAGATGGCTATCCACTCAAGGTATCGGAAATACATGATCTTAAAAATCAATGTTATTTTTATGGTTTTTGTTGAGTGCCACGAAGGTGGACTGAAAGCTATAGAATAACTGACAAATTTCATACGAGATTTGTTTTTGGTAGTCCTAAATAGACTCATTAGTATTATAGAGTTCCGGAAAGGTTGAGTATATTTATATATTCAAGCTTTGTTCCGTCTTTATTCAGTTTATCTGATTATCTATAATGTTGTATGGTTTTACCAATTCATAAAATCTATATTAGAAAACGCTACTTTACACCATATTTGTCACGATAATGTGGAAAATAAGAGTGATTTTTTAAATTTTACTGTGCGTCTGACATGTGGAAAAATGACATATTCCGAATCTAATAAATTTAAATTAGTAAAAATGTCAAAGTTTGTGAGTACCAACATTAAAAAATTAAATAATTTCCAATATTGTAAATATTCCAAATCTATTTGTTTCTTAAATAATAATTGTCGGCCAAAAAATCTTATACAAATTTCGTGCGGAAATGATTTTACAATGCTCCAGCAAATGAGGAACTCGCCCTTGAGCTGTTGCATTGTAAAATTAAGGTTTCCGCACTTTAATGTAAATAACTATTACAATACAGTTTGGAGAAACCTTTAAAATTAGTTTCAGTAATTTTCAGTCAACAAGGCTCCACCAAATTATATAATAATCGTTGATTGATCAAACGTTATTAAAGTAATCGTTAAATTGTGGACGCAATATGTGCGTATTATATCCGCAAGTAATATATACACATAGAAATGTAGAAAATATATACACCGTCTGCAAGTCTAACAACAAACTAGCACCAATTATTAAATACTTTTCCATACTTAATCGGAGATATATAATTTATAGTAAAATAGCAATAGCAGCCTTCGAATAAATTATATATTTCATTAAAAATATATCGCGCGTTTTTCTTGGAACACCCTATATAAAAATGATACTTCAACAGAAATTCTCCAGAAATGGATACTTTTACAAAATCACTAGAATATTACTTTAATTACCAAAATGTGTTATACAGTGTGTAAAGCGATGAGGTTTCCTATAGGAAAAACTTTTTTAATATAAGTTTTAGGAGAAAATCTTATTCTTCATAAAAAGTTTTGCTTGTATCGAAACCCCTCATAGTCAAAGAAAAATCGAGTAATCCCTTAAAATAAAATCAAAAACTTGAAATAATGTGGAGTTGTTGATTTTAAATATGACTGACTATGAAGTCCGAACGTTGCATTTGTATCGCGTTACCCATGCATTACTTACAAGTTACATTTATTGACAGTTCAGCGAGCTTAATATGAAAACAATGTTAACGTTAGAGCAGGGAATCTACCTAGTGAAATGTTATGGTTTAGGAGAAGTCTCGTATAAATATGCAATTCAGTTATTTAATGAAAAATATCCAAATGTTAGTGTAAGCAGAATAGCTTTAACAAAATTAATTAAAAAGTTTGATGAAACGGGATCCGTTGCCGACAAAAAGAAGTCTCGCAAAGCGTACAATGATGATTATCCTGTGACCATTGTGGCTATCGAATCAGTTGCGGAACATCCTAGGATTTCTTTACACCAGCGAGCAACTGAACTCAATGTTAGTCATACATTATTGCAGAAAATTTATAAAGCGAATAAAATTTACCAAATTAAACCTAGAAATTGCAGATCACGCTTTTAGACTCGAGTTTTGTTTATGGATTGGTGAGAATACCATGGAACATCGCCTATTTTATCAAAATTTAATGTTTAGTGATGAAGCAACGTTTTCGACAAATGGTACTGTTTCCTCACAAAATTGTACATATTGGTCAAAGGATAATCCAAATTTTAAAATTAACGCTAGGAATCAGCGATATCAAAAAGTCAATGTTTGGTGCGGAATGCTGTTTAACAGAATAATTGGTCCCTATTTTTTTAATGAAAATTTAAATCAACATAATTACTTGGAAATGCTTCAGAATTTTTTATTGCCATTACTTGAGCAAGAGGAATTGCGACGCATCTACTTCCAACAATATGGGTGTCCAGCTCATGGTACCTTGATTGTTAGAGAATTTTTAAGTTTACATTTTCCTGGTAGATGGATTGGACGACATGGACCAATACATTGGCCAGCTCGGTCACCGGACTTAACTCCCATGGATTTCTTTCTTTGGGGTTACCTAAAGCAAAAAGTTTACAGAAAAAAAATGGGAAACGATGTAAATTACCTAAAAATGCAAATTGAGGAGGCTGTTCGAGAAATTAATGTTGGAATGTTAAACAACGTTTACAAACAATTTAGAAAAAGAGTTGAAGATTGCGCTTGATATGGAGGAGACTATGTGGAATAATTGTACAATTCAAAATTAAATTATTGTATGAAAAATAATCTTATTTTTGTTCAGAAAATAATAATATAAATTTTTGAGTATCGTGGCCATCCTTGTTTACAAACAGAAAGTCATATTTAAAATCTTATTTGATTTAAAATCGTTTTTGATCTTATCTTAAGTGATTACTGGATTTTTATTTGAATATAACGGGTTTCGATACAAGCAAAACTTTTTATAAAGAATAAGATTTTCTCCTAAAACTCATATTAAAAAAGTTTTCTCCGTAGGAAACCTCATCACTTTACACACTGACTTCTCCTAAACCATAACATTTTACTAGGTAGATTCGCTGCTCTAACGTTAACAGTGTTTTCATATTAAGCTCGCTGAACTGTCAATAAATGTCACTTGTTAACGAGTAATACATGGGTAACGTGACACAAATGTAACGTTCGGACTTCATAGTCAGTCATATTTAAAATCAACAACTCGACATTATTTCAAGTTTTTGATCTTATCTTAAGTGATTACTCGATTTTTCTTTGACTATGAGGGGTTTCGATACAAGCAAAACTTTTTATGAAGAATAAGATTTTCTCCTACAACATATTAAAAAAGTTTTTCCTATAGGAAACCTCATCGCTTTACACACTATATAAGACTTAGTACAAGGGTCATAGAGTCCAAAGTTTTCAGTTCTTTATCAAGCTTAACATCTGGAATTTACTTTTTAAATAACGAAGATCTTGTCCTAATATATTTATTGATATTGTCCTAACTTCGAAATTTAGTTTTTGTACTAAAAATTTATTTATTTTTATAAAAATTAAATTTTATAAAAATTTATTTTGTTATTTTGTATGCGCTTACCTTTCTAAATTATTATTTAATAACCCTGTGAAAATGAAATGTCCTCGAAGTGTGTGAACGAAGTGTTATTAATTCTACGAAATGTCTGTGATGCGTCAACGAAGTAATGTCAAAGGATCAGGAAATTATTTTCTAAAATTTGAACAGCCAACCTTCGCTTTAATTTTCGAATTAATTTTCGGCGAAGTGTGGAAGATGTGATATTGATATTTGTACCGCCCAACACTTCGTTTGTCACGGATACACTTCCTTGCACTACGACGACACTTCGTTTGTCTAGGAAACACTTAGTTGAACTTCACCGATACTTCGTTGCACTTCGACGATACTTCATTGCACTTTCACGATACATCATTTTCACCAGGAAATTCGGGAAAATATGTTTGAGACTTTAGTAATCTTTGTTAGCGTCGCTTCCTACTCAAGTGTTCGGCATCAGTAACATGTTATTCCATGGAAATGTCGAAAGGTTGCGTTGGATGGGTGCATGTAACTTCGAAGAAGTGATGTATTCAGTTTTCCGTTCTGGTCCTGAAGTTATCACTAATTAAAACTGTGTCCATTCGGTACACGACTTTACCAATAAAATTGGGTACCCATGGTTCAAATTCAACTATGATATATTATTATTTTTTCAATAAAAATTTAAAATACACATACCGTTTTACAAATATTTATTAAATATCTATAAAGCAGGGGGAACATGGTATACCTTGTAATGACAGTTAGCCGTGTAGTTTCTACTTGAGAACGTCGACTGCAAAAATGCATTCCAAATTAAAAGCAATTCTATCATTTAGTAGGTAAACGTTTCATTCTATATTGCTCATCATAATATCATCGTTTTTTTGCGTAGATGTGTTTGAACCAAAGTTGAGGCTTTGGGCCGCAGTTACAGTCTGATATTACGTTAATTAATTTTATTTTAATATTAGGAACTGGTAAAACGTTAGTTGCCGGTGCTTTGGCCAACGAACTAAACAAAGAAGGCAACGGAAAAGTATCATTTTTCCTCCGCAAAGGCGCAGATATCTTGGACAAATGGGTCGGAGAATCCGAACGAAAACTCCGCGAACTCTTCGAAAAAGTCAGTAGTTAATTAAAAATATGCAATCTCATTTTTAGATAATATTTTAGGCAACGCGAAGTCGTCCTTCAGTAATTTTCTTTGACGAACTGGATGGACTAGCACCAGAACGTTCATTGAAAAATGATCAAGTACATAGCAGTGTAGTAGCAACTCTATTAGCATTGATGGACGGATTAGACAATATGTGTGGAGTTGTCGTCATTGGAGCTACAAATAGAATTGATTCCATTGATCCTGCTTTAAGAAGACCCGGAAGATTTGACAGAGAATTATATTTTCCTCTTCCTTGCTTAGACGCTAGAAAAGATATATTACAAGTAAAGTGTTAATATAATATATAATAGTTATCTTTTAAATTTTAACATGTTCATAGGTCCATACAAGAACTTGGAAGTATAAACCAAATCAAGAATTCCTAACTAGACTTGCTGAACTAACTACAGGATGTTGTGGATCCGATTTGCAGGCTTTATGTGCCGAAGCTGTTTTGTGTTGCTTGAAACGGAAATATCCGACTATCAATCAAAAACCAAAAATTAACATTGAAGTTGAAACCATGAAAGTAAATTTGTGACTGCGTACTACAAAATACTTACGCGATCATAATAATATTCGATTACAACATTGTTTAATTTGAGGTTGAAGAGGAAGATTTTTTAAGCGCCAGGATGAACATAACACCGACTTCTCAAAGACTTGGGAATTGTAAACGGAGGAGATTGAGTCCGTTTATTTCTCCATTATTACAGAGACAGATTGACAAGATAATGCGACACGTAGAGGTGTTGCTTCCGCATTTTACTCAGATGTACAGAAAGTTAGTGGGTCAAGTTTTGATGAACAGGAAGGTAATGCGTTAATATATAGATTTTTAGTAGGTTGTGAGAGGTATGCTGGAAGATTAGTTTTGAAAGGAACGGCACAGCAAGGGTTGAATACGCATATTGTACCAGCATTACTGCAAACCTTGGAACATTTGCAAAGTTATGTTTTGGATATTCCAGGACAATTTAAGGTTTTCTATTCTTTTTAATTATATATGGATAAATTTACATTATATATTTTTTGTTACATGTAGGAAATGATAAATAGTGCAATTCACAATTTACCCTCAGTCTTGGTATTATCAAGAGTAGATGATTGGTGGGACATAATAGACAATAATTCCCAAATGGCAATAAACTCAATGTTGGATGACATCCACGCCGGTTTACCGATTCTTCTCATAGCGACTTGCTGCAAAGATTTACCAGAAATGGCTAGTATATCAAAATTAAATAATAAATATTCATTTCAAAAACATTTCCGGATTGGATATTTAGTTGCAGGATCACTTTCACTATAACAGCAGTATCGTAATGCAATTGGATGATCCGACGAACGAAGAGAGGGAAATATTTTTCGCTCCACTTTTCTTTGGCAATTCCGGAATGAGTGTCTACAAGATTTGGCAGACCGAAAGTATTTCCAAAATAAAAAGTAATGTATTTATTTATCTTTATTAGAAAATTATCTATTATAAAGAAACATAACTATCAATGATAGAAGATGTTAGATGCTTATTCGAATATATCAATAGTCGAACTTATTGGAGTGTTTTACCTAGAAATAAATATATTGCATTAATTTCTATGGAAAATACGAACTGATAATACTGTGGAATGTCGATCTTCCTGGATTGGTTTCAATCTGTCTTAATGACAACAATCTTATAGGTATGAACCTAGGGTTTCTGGTTCGGATATATCCGAACCGCAAAACCGCGGTTTTCTGTACAAAAACCGAAACCGCATAACCGTCAAAAAAATCCGCGGTTTTCGGTTTTAACTAAAGATAAATAAAAATAAAATTTATTGAATAAGTACTCTTTCAAACATTGCAAACTGTTGTTGCAAAACTGGCAACCATCGATGGTATATGTATTCGAGCAATTTCAAAATCTGCATTTATTCGGAAAGCAATAGCTGGCCGATTTCCCAACCAAATCTTGCCAAAATGTTCTTCAGGTGTTATGATCTTAATTCAAAAAGATTTTACAGTTTCAAGAATTAAAAGCGAATGGACAAAAAATGAGTACTACGCTAGATGAGTTAGACTAGACGCCGAAGATACTTAAACATTAATAATCATGGAGAAAACAATTTTTATTGCAATTTAGGCTTTCTGCGAAACGAAGGAGCTTGTTAAGTATTGAAAAACATTTAGATTCATTTAGTATCAGTTTCAGAAATGATATTGTGGGTGACTTGGATTAGAAAGTTCGCAGTGACGTCGCGACGCCGTTGTCAAAAATTTTGCAATGCGGTTTTTAGTCGCGCTTTATCACAAGCCTTCCCTTCACCAAAACATTAAATTTTTTTCGCTATCTGTAAAATGGCGAAAACTACAGCGGAAAAATCACCGCGTGTTCCCGAAATTCGCAAGTTGAACTTTGCGGCGACGTCGCGATGCCGCTGTCAATGATTTTGCAACACGCTTTTCACTACCGCTTCCTGACAAGCTTTCCCTTCCACAAAACGTCAAACTTGTTTCGCGAGCTTGAAAATTACGAAAACTACGGCGGAAAAACCAGCAGTCGCATTAGGAAATTGAACTTTCCGGTGGTGTCGCGTCAAAGATTTTGCAACGCGGTTTTCAGTCTCGCTTTCCGACCACGTTTTGCTCTAACAAAACGGTAGATCTAACTTTGACGGGCCGTCGCCTCGTTAGTTATCGAGTGATTTCAACGCGGTTTTCAATTTCTGGTTGCAAAAACCTCAAAGTTGGATTGAGTCTGGGATTTATGGCCGTGGGATTATTATTGAGTAAGATACTACACATAATGATGCCCGGGTAATTAAAAAATTGGTACAGATTGTCCTGCTGAACCAAAAATTGGCAATAACCATACAATTTATCTCGCTGTGTGCATGCATCCTTGCAAGACATAAGTACAAAAAGCTATTCAAGAAGAATTAAACAAAAATACTTATATGCAAACAAATCGATATCCTAATTCTATGAAAAAGAAGTTTGCTAAATATAAAAGAACTTCTGAGAAAACAAAAAGATTAAATATTTTGTTTCAAGCACTCTCTACAATTAAAGCTCCATCCACTTACTCCTAAAGATCATTTTCCCTAAACGACAACTTTTGTACAGAACTAAGATCTCGTTTAAATATCAGACACTACTATCAAAAATTCTTTAAAACCGAACCCGACCTAAACCGCGTTTTTTAATTTTCAAAAACCGAAAACCGCGGTTTTGAAAAAGTGCGGATATTCAGAAACTCTATATGAATCCAAGGGTCAATACCTATTCATCTTTTGGCACTCATCTTACCAAATCAAGTAAAAATCTGCGCTTTAATCTTAGATTTCTAGGTCCAGTAAAAAGTTTGGTTGTGAGTTTGTTCCGCTCTGCGACTTTCTGATGGTCTTTATTTGGTAGTAACCAAGGCTCATTCACAAACATTCTTAGTACATGTGAACTCTAAAATAAGCTTGTAAAACGTTGAAGAACGTCCGTGCCCTAGGAACTGGATTAAAAGAGAATTTGTTGATGATACATCAAGTACATCGCTCTCTCCCTATGTCTCTCTCGTGCGGATTAGTGCCGCATTCTGCAGGTCTATAAAGCTGGCACCCCTACCGCTTCAAAATTCAAATTTGATTAGACCAGAATTATGTGATCTTTATGTGCTAATTATGTGCCGCAATCGCGATTTTTGTGCTCGAAGCGTTCAATGGAAAAATCAAATTTGACTAACTTACTGTCAAGCTAGCTACCACCCATCTGAAAACTTGTGATACCGGTATCAAATAAGCACTACAATTATGTGCTCTTTTCAAGCACCCCGGAAAAAATTCTCTAACGCAACCCCTTGTACGAGAAACCAAAAGTCGCGTTTTCTAAGGGCTTAGTTGAAATAAACTCACGTTTTATTTCAGTTAGAATATACTTATTCTTTCGACAATTTTTTATAACTCATGACACATATCGCTATAAGCTATAATATGCCTTTCGTTCCTAAAAATGTGAAGAATACGTTCCTGTGAACCTTTGGATACGATGGTCTCATCCCAGATATACATGGCTCGTACGGTTCGAGTTGAATTCCTGGTACAATGGTGCGAGCACAAAAAACGCGAATAGGATATCTAGGGAGCACATAATTAGTGCAATGATTTTCGTGCGATGAATTTTTCGCAGAAGGGTACGAGCACAAAAATCGCGAGTAGCATATCTGGAGAGCACAACGATTTCGTGTCGATTAAAATTCCTGTGCTCGATAATTATAGATTTTACCTCTAATGGATCATACAGTTTGAGGTGATTTTTTCGTACAAGGATGCAGGCACAAAAATCGCAAATAGAATATCTCGAGAGCACATACTTATTGCAACGATTTTGCGTCGGTTAAAATTTCTGTGCTCGATTGTTATAGATTTCACCTCTTATGGCTCATACTGTTCGGGGTGAGAAAGTAAGAGAAATAACGGGGAAACTCAGGAATAACATCAATAACAACAACAGTGGAAAATTAATGGACGAAATAGGGAACTTGGTGGTGAATTTAGAAGCTAAGAAAAAGATATGGGAAAAGAATATAGAAAATTGATTTCATGACACTACATGTGCTTTCACTCCAAGTACGGATGAAATAAGTGCGGATATATTAGAAGTAGAAGTTCAAACAGCCATAAATCAGATGACGGACGGAAAGGCAGTGGGACCTGATAAAGTAGAAGCAGAGTTCTTAAAATTGATGGATGAAAATCATGTAAAACCCACATTTTCAATCGAATTTATGTATCCGGAAATATTCCATTGGAGTGGCTGAGCTCAGACTTCATTACTCTGCCCAAAAAGCCAAATGCAAAACAACGTATAAACTATGTGAAAAACAGTTAATTATAGACTATGTGTAAACCAGGATAATTGAAAATTTATATTGGAACCAACCTTCAGTAATTAGAATAGATGGTGATGATACACCGGAAGTAAAGATCAAACGTGGAGTAAGGCAAGGTTGTATTTTATCGCCCTTGCTCTTTAATGTATACTCTGAAAGAATATTTAGGGAAGCACTAACTGAATACAAGCCGGCATTATTATAAATGGCGAAATCATAAACAACCTTCGCTACGCAGGCGATACAGTACTGTTGGCCTCCAGTCAGGAAGATTTACAACGGATACTGGATGCAGTCATCGAAAAATGCGCAATGGACGGACTCGGATTAAATGCAAAAAGACCAAAGTATTAGTAATTAGCAAGCAACCTAATATCATAGCTAACATAGCAGTTGGGGGTGAACTATTGAAGCAAGTAAACCAAATAAAATATAATAACTTACAGCGCGGATAGTCTGAAGTGAAATCAAGGATTGAGCAGGCTCGAGGAGCATTGAAAAACATGAGTAGGGTCTTGTGCTGTAGAGATCTGAAGTTAACTCTAAGAATCCGACTTCTCAGATGTTATGTGTTCTCCACCCTGCTTTACGGTATGGAAGCCTGGACTATAAACAAGTACGAAGAAAGACGACTTGAAGCCTTTGAGATGTGGGCTTCTTACAGGAAATAATAAAAGTTTCATGGACGGAAAAAGTATCCAACTTGGTAATACTCCAACGTCTGAATAAATCCACCGAAATTCTTACCACCATCAAAAGAAGGAAACTGCAATATTTCGGGCATGTTATGAGAGGCGAAAAATACCGATTACTGCAGAACATCATGCAGGGAAAAATTTATGGCAAAAGAAAGCCGGGCCGCAGAAAAGCATCTTGACTCAAGAATCTACGTGACTGAACTCAAACTCAACTCAAGCTTGCCGTCAACAGAGTAAGGATAGTCTTGTTGGTGATCAACGTTCTAGAAGGACATGGTACTTAAGAAGAAGAAGAAGATGTGAAAAACAGATAGCCCCTAATCAGTTTGGGTTTGTTAATGCAGTGCATACGAGAAAAGCCTTGTTCAGTGTGCAAATACTGTTTCAGAGATGTAGAGATGTAAATAAGAATGTATTTGCTTGCCTAATAGTCACTCCGTAATTTAAAGCTATTTTAATTTTTTTTAGTTTTTTACGTGTTTTTTTCCGTTGTAACAGTCTACTAACTGATTGCTTGAATAAAACAAAAGATTTTTCTTTCAAAAAGTTTATTGAAAGTAATGAAAATTAACAATTTTAATTTTATATGCTAAGTAATGAAAATGAAGTTCACTTTGATATGTTTTTGTTGAAATAAAAGAAAGTTTAAGGACAGCATAGCATTTGTTCCTGTGGTCTCATCTGTCTGTTGTAAATTGTTATCATTGTTAGTGTTTTGCAATGAGCATAAATCCCGTTGTTGCGGCACAAATTGTGTCGGCTTTAGAAGACGGTCGCGGTCAGCGCGAAACTGCGAGAAACGTTGGTGTACGTCTCTAGAGTATGGCGGCGGTTCGAAGAGACTGGTCTGCTTACTCGAGGACCTTCTTTAGGCCGAGGCAAAACTCCAACAGCTAGGGATGACCGCTTTTTCGTTTCTAGTGCTTTGAAAAACCAAACGGTCACGGCAGTTTCCCTTCGAAATCATCTGCAAGAAGTGAGAAATGTAAACATAAGTGAGTGGGAAGTTAGGAGACAATTTATGCTGCTGGATTATCTTCCCGAACTAGAGCTACTGGACCGCCGCTTTCCCGTGCACACCGGATTGCGAGGTTGAATTTTGCACGAGAACACTTGATTTGGACAATAGCGAATTGGAGACGCGTATTGTTTTTCGATGAACCGCAATTCTGCCTTACGGGCTCAGATAGACATGTAAGAGTGTGGTGACGACAAGGCGAGAGATATGCTCAAGCGTGTATTGCCGAGCGACTACCATTTGCCGGAGGATCAATTATGGCATAGGGAAGCATATTTTTTGACACTCGCACGGAGTTAGTCTTTATCGAGAATGGGGCGTTGACTGCGCATAGGTATCTGGCAGAGGTTCTAGAAGACCATATTTTTCCATTCATTATTATTCTTGGAGACGATGCAACATTTATGCATGATAACGCACAGACCCACACTGCTCGGATAGTTACTGAGTATCTTGACGAGTGTGAAATCACGCGATTTGTTTGGATAGCTCGCAGTCTAGATTTAAATCCAATTGACCATATTTGGTATGAGATGGGAAAACATTTACGAAGACATGTGCCGGCCCCCCGAAATTCTAGAAAGCTTCGCGACATACTGTTGCAAGAATGGGACAATCTTCCGCAGAACTTGATCCAAAATCTGATCCAGAGCATGACACGTCGTTTGCAAGCTGTTGTCACTGTCAGAGGAGGGAATATTCGCTACTAAAGTCCTTAAACTTTCTTTTGTTTCAACAAAAGCATATCAATGTAAAGTTGTTCATTTTCATTACTTAGCATATCAAATTAAAATTGCTCATTTTCATGACTTTCAATAAACTTTGAACAACAAAAACTTTTTGTTTTATTCAAGCAATCAATTAGTAAACTGTTACAACCGAAAAAACACGAAAAAAACTAAATATTTCTAAAATAACTTCAAATTATGGAGTGACCCTAATTTTATGCTCGGCAGTGTATATATATATATATATATATATATATATATATATTTATATATATATATATATATATATATATATATATATATTTATATTCAGAATTCATATCTAGAGATGTCTTGGAATAAGCCGAAGAAGGAATTTTGATAAATAGAATGAGATTAAACAACATGCGGTATTCTGATGATACTAGTGCATTAATAAGTATCAGCAGTCAGTATACGCTTGAAATAAACACCACAAAGACAAAACTCATGATCTTAAATAAGGGAAATATTACAGGAGTAAACTTAGTCATAAACCAAAGAAATATAGAAACGATAAATGGAAACGAAAATTGGAATAATTAGCAAGAAATCAAGATTCGGGTCGGGCAAGGAAGAAAAGTGTTTCAGAAAATGCTGTCTTCAAAAGCCACAAACTAACTCTAAAAACAAAAATTAGACTTTTGCTCTGCTATGTATATTCTGTTTTCCTATATGGTGTAGAGACATGGACCTTAAATACAAACACAGAGAAGAAACTAGAGGCCTTTGAATTGTGGTTTTATAGACGGGTCTTGATAATTTCTTGGATCCAGAAAGTAATAAACATAGAAGTAATGAGGAGAATAGAAACAACACCGAAATTGATCAAGATAGTGAAATTCCGAACGTTGCAATATCTAGCACATATCCAAAAAATACTTCAAGGAAAAATTAACAGCAAAAGAGGTCCTGGAAGAAGACCTTGGTTTGACAACCTTAGATGCTGGTTCAATATCTCTTCAGCTGAACTGTTCCGCGTCGCCACCAACAAGACAAGAATAGCTATCATGATCGCAAACTTCAGAACCGGATAGGCACCTAAAGAAGAAGTTCGGGTTGAATTTTCGTGCAAGGGTACGAGCACAAAATAGCGAAGATGATATATCATGAGCACATAATTATTGCAACATTTTCGCATCGGTTAAAATGTTTGTACTTTGTCGTTGATTTCAGCTCTGGTTGCTCATTCGGTTCGGGGTGACTTTTTCGCACAAGGGATTGAGTTAGCGAATTCGCTCCGGGGTACTTGAAAACCACATAAAGAGCACATAATTATAGTGCTTATTTGGTATCGATATCCCAATTTTGCAGATGGGTGGGTACTAGCTTGTCAGTAAGTTAGAACCCAAACTAGAAAAATTTTATTTTTTCATTGAAAGCACAAAAATAGCGATTGCGCCACGCAATTCTGGTACTAAGATCCACATAATTCTGGTCTAAGAGCCAGCTTTATAGTCGTCTCATCTGCTGAGCTACAGAATCTGCTTTTGTCATCGTCATCAAGGCCTAAAGTTTTGAGGTGTTTCCTAAGTTTGCAGTGCCAAATACAATTTTAGAAGACTACTTGCGTTGTTCCAAAAAGCAAAACCTAATCTTTTGACCTGGAAATGTCATTTCTTTCCTAGTAATAGACGTTTTCCTAATCATTTTCTACCAGAAAAGACGAATGTCATCACTAGACATCGGATTATATGCATGTGCATGTTTGCATATACAAATGTATAAAACTCTATTTTTATAGCATTATTGCATACCGTTTGTTTATTTGGTCATAAAAAATAAACGATGAATAATGGGGATGATAATAACCAACATTCATTATTGCATATTTTATTACTTGTTTATAGTGCTTATTTCAGTAGATAAATGTGTTTTGTATTACGCAGGAACGGTAGCGAGCCGCAGCCAGTGACGTGCCACACGGGCACCTCACACTCGGCATCCCGATCTACTGGCTTGCACTAGGCGAAAGCGTTTTCGGAATGCGGCAATATTCGGATTGCTTGTCATTAAATCGCTCGCTGTGTTTGTATACCTACGAAAATCTTGTTTTTGTTGAAATAATGCCGCCAGTAAAAAAACAGACTAATGGAATCTTGGATTAAAAAATACCCAGGCCAATTTACTACTGATGGCATTGGGATTTTCTGCAAGGTTTATGAGAAGCGATAACCTTCATCAAAAAAAAAATACCAGATCGATCAACATGTGAGTACTGCTTGCCATATATCTGCAAGACAGAAACCTTCAAAAAGTCGTCAACAACTGCTGATTCCAATTTCGCAATCCAACTCGCATACTAGAAAGAAAATAGAATTCAACAAAGATTGATGCGAGTTATTTGTTGCGTGCAATATTCCTTTTCATCAATTGAATAACGATATATGCCAAAGATTCCTTAAGAAGTATTATACTAATCAGTTAATTCCCGAAGAATCCGAAGAATCGATTTGAAAAAAGTACCTGTAAACAATCTACGAAGTAGTTCTAAGTGAAATACGCACTCATCTTTCGAACAATTTAATATGGATCTCAGCCGATGAAACGACAGTTTCATGTGGAGGTTATATAGCGAATTTGATTGTTGGACAATTATCCAAAGAGCCCTCTACTCCCCATTTGGTTGCCTACAAGGTCCTAGAAAAAACAAATTATTCAACTATGGGCCGGCTCATAAATGATTCCATCAAATCACTATTTTTCGATTCTTCTATGGACGAGAGAATGGGTTTTTATTTCTGTCGGTGCACCTTATATGGCGAAAGCTGGTCAAGTTCTGAAACAGTTTTACCCAAATTTGCTTCACTTTTCACATCACCTTTCTAGCCCACGGATTACATCGACTTGCGGAAAAAATCAGGAAAGAATTCGGGAATGTCAGTAAGTTGACTTTCTCTTCAAATAAAGTGTTTTTAAAAGCACCATCGCACGTACAAAAATATACAGAGCGACTGCCAAACTTCCAGACTACCTCCAGAACCGATATTAACCGATATTACATGGTTGAAAGCTGTATTGTTGTATGTTGAGACTTCTGAGGCTATAAAAGAAGTAGTTGGTCAATTTGACAGTTCAGAAGACATTGCAATTAATTCAAGCCAGCTGGCATTTGAGGATCCTTTAATCAAACAAAACATTGATCTAATTGTAACACATTTCAGCAATATTCCCAACGCCATTGAGAGACTGGAAACTAAAAACCTTCCTCTGTGCAAGTCCTTGGAAATATTGGAAAAAATGATTGAACAGAACAACGACCTTCCGACTTGACTATCAGAAATGGTGCGTGGCAAATTAAATGCTGTTGTATATAAAAACTCAGGTCTTCAAGGAATAAACAAAGTAATGGCATTTATCAAAGGCACCAGCCAAAATCTGCCTGAAGAGTTTTTTGCAGAAATGACGCCAAATTTCAAGTTCTGTACGTCAGTTGACGCAGAGAGGTCATTTTCAGCCTACAAATTAATATTAAGTGACAAACGTCACAAGTTTGCTCTAGAAAATGTAGAAATAATATTTAATTATATATTGTCACAAGAATTACAACTGTTTATTGTAAAAAATAAGTATATTCCAATAATAAATAGTATTTTGTGCATATTTCGCCCATTTTGGATGCATATTTCGCCCATTTTTAGTGCATATTTGTATGCATATTATGGCATGTTGGTAGTGCATATTATCCGATGTCTAGCCATCACAGTTGAAAACCTAATCCTTATTTTGGAAACGGTTCAGCTACCGTTCAATTGACCCTTTGCGCTGATAGCGAACAGATATGTATGACAAAACGCTCGAATCTCATTGTTCCTATTGAATTAGACGTGTATATCAAGTCGCTGGCGATTCTGTAACAAAAACATCTCGCATTTGCTGGTGGAAATCAATAAATATACGAATAATGTAAAACAAGTTGTAGTTCAATTTTTATTTAGAGTCGTAAGTCGTAGTTTAAGTTCGTATTAAAAGGTCAAAATGGGATGTGATAAAAGTTTGTCCCTTGAAAAGTGTGGTTCATAAATCGAGATACCACTGAATTATGTTTTATAAAAATACTTTTTATATTTTGCGTCTATAATGAAGTCATTAAAACACTCATATGGGTTCGTTAATGGCTGGCCGAGTGCAATACAATTTTCACAATATGTATCGGCGATTTTTTTATTTAGAAACGGCATAAAAGTGTGCAAAATAGTAAAAACAGTATAAAAACTCGTTCATAAGGCGTTTTTTGCGCTTGTCAATTATAAAACTCCTCGCTACGCTCGTCGTTTTCAAAACATGCACGCGTACTAAAAAATCACGCTTATTAAACTGGTTCTTTAATATACTATTAAAGCCTCATCAAATCGTTGTCTCACTATTACAAGATTCTTAAAAAACTTAATTTAACCAATATTCAGCCAGCGAAATTCTTCTTTGCGTGCCTTATCCCTTCGGGATGTTGGCGATCAACATAGGAATTTCCGCTCTATTTACAGCCTGTCTGAAAAGTTGTGTGGAAGTGAGCGAGAACCACTGCCTCAAGTTTCCTAATTTTAGTAATTTCAGCGAAATTACTGATCTATATAAACAAAATAAGAGAAATAAATAATTCTCTAACGATTGTGTATAGTTGTTGCATTTTTTGATGTTGATGTTGTTGAATTTTTTTGATAAATTTAATATTTTTAGAGGAAGAAGGAACTACAGTTCTATCTAAGCAGAAAGTTAAATATGTTATGGAAAGTCTTCGTTCGCGACTCAGAGGTGGAGGTACAACATTTAACTATTGTATTAAGTTTACTCTACATTTAATCTTTTTTAGGTAATAAGAGAAAAAAATACGATAATACATCGTCGAGGCTGGAAAAAAACACAACGAAATCGAAAAGTAACAAGAAACATAAACATTCCGACCAGCGTCTTAAAATGAGTTTGGCAGGTTTTGAAAACGGCAAATTGAACTGTTTGAATGGTAAATATATAATATTTATTGAACAGCTATTCGAATTAGCTTAATTGACATAACAAACCTTAAGTAAAAATATTTAGATTGCTCAACAATATATCCAGAATGAATTATTATTTTATTTCTACATCACAGGAAAAAGGTTTCTTCATCAAATCTAAATATATAAACGTACTTTAAAATATAGAAAATTACAAATTCTATTAAATGATAAATACTAAATATAGATATTGTTATCTGGTATAAGGCAGGTTATCACTCCTAAAACTGTTTAATTATAAAGAGCTAAACAAACAGTAAGAAGAAAAATAGTGAGTTTGTTTTTTTAAAAGTTTTTTTAAAATACAACAAATTTCTAGTAAATAAATACTCTCAAATATTCATAATCATAATACTCTCAAATTTGAGTAGTCAAGTCATATCTGCTAAATGACCAAAAATAGGAAACATTAGCACTTTAAATAATTGCAATGGTTAAAAAATTATTGTCAAAACTTCTAATTTCAAAATTTCGAAAAAACCTAGGTTTAGTACAGGAACTACTAAAAATGAAATGAAAATGTTTGTGAATATAATTTTCAGAGCCCCGCATTTGAAACATTATATGTACTTTAAATATTCTTTAAAATTCAACAAATTTCACACATTGGTAGTCGCTTTTGACACTTTAATACGTGCAGACGTATCTAAACCCTGTCCGTTATCTTTCTTGATAAAGCGCTATCACTTATTACGTTTACGCGCTATTACGTTTTTTTCTCATTCTCTCCTTAAACTGTTCGTGCTACAAATCCTTTAATATTTTTATTTCAACATTATTTATGTATATTACCCATCCTTCGTTGGCGTAAATGCTCACGAACGACACCTCAATTGTATCCGATGATGACGAAGAATGGACAAAGAAAAGAAAAAGAAAACCCAAAAAAGTCGCACTTCTCATCAACAAAAACCTCACTCAACCAACATCTACCAAACAGCCTCAACAAAAGACTTCTACCTCAGCTACCACATCATCCGCCACAGCTGAACAACATTCCACTTTAACACCACACGTTTCTGGTAATCCAGCGCATCAACTTCTACTTCACTACACACTCGTAAACCATTCAAACATTACAACTGCACTTACTCATTATCCCCCACAAATCCGTCTACCACACGTATCCAACTCTCAACCACCTGGCAAACAGTTCGTCCCAAAAATCAAGATATTTTAGTCAAAACCTCCACTGACTTTCTTTTAAAAACCGACTTAGAGCCGAACACCGCTCTTCAAACTCTCTCCTCAAACAAATCTCCAGCTTCTTACAAACTCCTTCCCCCAACACCATCTGGATCCTCGTCCTCTACCAGAAACGAGTCATACTCCGCAGTTATTGAGCACGTTGAATACGAAATCTGTTATAAATCATTAGCCATCCACCTGAGATATTTGAAATACAACTTCAGATACTGTAACAATCTCACCAGGCTCATAAGAATTATAACCTCTGATATAAATACTTTCGAGGCCATGATTTCTTCTGACGGTCTGTTTTTTTATGAATCGGCTAAATCCGATTTCCCCAAGCGCACCACCCCCGCCCATCCCCCGACCTTAGAACAAATCGAACATTATCATACCCCCGCCAAATGTCGGAAATGTGGTGGTCTACATGACACAAATAAATGCACCACCATCCTCTATGTTAAATGCACCTCGTGTGGTCGGACCGACCACGAAGCCTGGTCACATATCCTCAAAAAACTTTAACGGACACCATAATAAAACACTTACCTCCATTGTCATACAAATTATACCGCCAACAAGTTCCCCCATCATCCTAAAACTTATCAAACTTAAAAGACAATTATGCAGAGACTACCAGGATATAGAAAAAGACCAGGGAAAAACCTACTGGACCAAGATTAAAAAGTTATCGAAATATAAACCGACTTCACAAATTTCAGACCTGTCATTCAACAATCTAACGTACTCCAGTGACTCATACAAGGCTCTACTTTTCGCAGAACACTTCAAAAAATCATTTTCACCTTCTGACTCCCATGACTTTGACAAACATAACTTTAACAGAATAAAATAACTGGTTTACCGACTTCTTCAAGATAACCCTCCGATAATATTCATGAAATTTCCTTGGAAGAACTTCTTTCTGCCCTCTTCCATGGTAAAAATTCCTCCCCCAGGCCAGATTTAGTCACCAATATATCATCCGACTCCTCTCCGAAGACATCCATTCCTTTATAACAACAATTTTCAATTTCTGGTTCTTGAAATGTTCCTTTCCAAGCAAGAAACTGACCATAATATGTATGCAATATGGGAATATGCATGGAATTAAAATTTGGTTTAAATATTTTTTATCCGTATCTTTATTGACCGGACATTTGAAGTAAACCATTATTTTTGTAATTAATATCTTTTTAAATACCTAAAATTAATAAATAAAATCCCTCGCAAATGCGAGGGAAATTCAAATTAGTAAAATGCAATACCATTGGTTAAAATGAAAGTGACGTAACATACCATGCAATCAAGTTTGTTTTGTTTACATTTGTATGTCATTACAGTCTTTTGGTTAGAAAACAAATGTCAAAAACGTGAAGTTAAAAATGAGAACAGCTGTAGTAAACAATGGACTGAATTATCAGTAGTAATTGGCGTCCATCAACAGACCACGCGAAAATGGCGGCGTTTAAACAGCTCAATTTTTTTGTCTATTTTAAATATTAAACTTAATTACAGCATTTTTATGCAGTATTTATATTTTTTACTATGATATAACGGTGTAAACAGTGAATTAAAAATATTTAAAAAACATGCATATCCCTATTGTCACAATCCCTAAACCAGGTCAAAATAAATCCATTCCCAGCAGTTACCGTCTGAACTCTTTCCTCTCTGTCCTTCAAAATCGCAAAAGCAAAATCCATGAACATATCCTTGAAACCCGATTATGGAATTCCGTTGCAGACCACGTCCCCTAATATTATTTCGGTTTCAAGCCCTTCCATTACACTATCCATCCTCTGTTCATCCTAACTAACAATATCCAATCGTCATACCTGTAAAATAAGAAATCCGCAGTCCTCTTCTTGGACATTACCAAAGCATTTGGCAGCGTCTGGCATGCCGGCCTTTTGTTAAAAATGTCGCTAATCAATGCCCTACCTAATCCACATAATTAAAAGTACCCTTTTTAACAGATCATCAAAGCTGAAAATCAACTCCATTTCATCTCCAGCATTTTCCCCTCTGCAAGGTCTCATTCAAGGCTCTCCACTTTCTCCTCTCCTATGCAATATATACTGACATTTACAACTAGAACCAACTAGACAAATCCCACATTGACATTTTATCTTACATACTACAATACGCTGCCGACACTACACTGATTTCCCACAGCAAATCCTTCAAATCTACCATAGACCTACTCCAAAATCTAACCATCAACACCCTCACATGCTCACATGCATTCAACCAATGGAAATTATCACTAAATCCTTACAAATGCCAACTCCTTATCCCAAACCACAACATTTCCTCAAACTTACCTCGCATCCACACAGGCTCCACCGATGTACTGCCCTCCAGCAGCATTAAATATCTTGGACTAACTATTGACTCTAAACACAAATTCATTAACGACGCCAAATTAAGTAAGTCCCAGATAATTAAAGCTGTGAACGGAACGGATGGCCAATTGTTGTACATTATAATCCGGCTGTTGTCTCATATGGTCCCATATGTGTCGGATTATCGAGATTATACTGTATTTGTATGTATTTATAAATATAACAATAAAAATGTTTTATTATTAATATTATTCACTAATTGGATTCGTAAATAAATCCAATTGATTCGTAAATAAAAGAGATCTATAGTCCTTTTTTTTAAGAATGCAGTAACTAGAAACCTGATTTTCACTATGACAAATGTTCAATCTAGTTACAAAAATTTGGCGCTAAATTCAAATATAGTTACTTGAATATAAAATTGGTAATTTATTAATGTTTTCTTATTATTATTGATTAAATACTCCAAATGGCAACACTAGTAATAAAATACAAACAAATAAATGGAGAAAAACGCAATAAATCTAAATGATACAAACAGATCAGATGACAATTGTGAATTGACACGGCAGCCATTGACAACTAACAGCTGCAAATGTATGTCAAAAGAAAGAGAGAAAAGAGGTTGAGATGGAGAAGTAAATATCGGCGGTGTGAACTTCTCCTCGATTTAAGCCAATCAGAGAACAAGGTCAAATAAGCCCTATCTTCCCTGTACTGCATTCTTAAAAAAATGGACTATAGTAAAAAAATATTTACATATAACTCCGTTAATTGCTCAATGCTTTTGTGAATCATATCTCAAAAACTGAATTAAGGAGCGTATACACTTGGGTCGAAACAACTAGGTATTTTTTATATTAGCAAATAACTTTTGCATTTGTTTGCTTTTAGATATAAAATACTGCAAATATGTAACTTGTTTAAAATGAAAGAAAATAAACCCGCAATGTTTAGTTAAAATTGTAACTCAAAAATGATTTATCTACAGCAGCGTTTTCGCTGAAATATCGCACGATTTTATCAATATTCGCACAATTATAATGAACGGAAATTGCTCGCAAAATGTAGTTTGTATATTCGTAATCGGCAGGAAAAATCATTCAGAAAGAAACATTTTACAATTTTCAAATAACTGTTGATAACAATTTTAACAAAATTATTTTTTTCGCATTTTCCGCTAATTACATGATTTCATAATTTTGAATGGTTTATCACAGAGACTTCTAGGAAACACATACTGGGTTTTCTGGAAAAAAAATCGCCTAGCCATCGATACGTTAGATTTTAATTGATTTCATAAGAAATTTTCTTTTGGTTTCTATAAATTTAGTTTCAAACGAAGCGCAAAGAAGTTAGTGGAAATAAATTAAAAAAACGCCATGTAAAATGTTGAAGTGGGTCGCTGTAGATTGGGTTTCTAAAAAAGTGGGTTGCAATGTTTAAATGTTTGGGAACTCCCAGTCTACGGGGATCAAATATAGCAAGCAAGTAAATTTTGTGTTTCGTTACCGATAATTTCATAGTAGCGCAGAATATTCGGAAAAAAGTTAATATTTTACTACAAAAAGATAAACCCAACAATTGAGATTTATCTGCAAATTTGATGCGTTACAATAACGTTTATAGTGGCTCAAAGACTTTGTATATAACATTTCGTTGCCATCATACATTATGTTTTAGAGCACAAACCATGGACAAAAGTCTATCTTGCAGTTTTAACGGTTGTAACCACCCAAAATTTATAAAGTATTAATCCAAAATTGACAGAGTAATAATCCAAGAAATATATTTTTTCCCTTCTGTACCTTTAAGGCCGATTCTCATATATGCGATACTCAGCTACGCGATGTCACGAGACATCGCCTGTCAACAAATAATTTAATCATTATTTGACAGGGATTGTCGCACGATGTCGCGTAGCTGAGTGTCGCCCATATGGGAATCGACCTTTAAGCTCCAATGACTTACATCTTTTTCCCAAGCATTGAATACCTATAACTTATATCTTCTTACTGAGAGTCTATTTGTTGCAAAATAGTTCTCAATGTTATTTTTTTAAAACTCGGCAAATCTTTTTTATTTTTATTTTCATTTATGTCCGTCAAAACTCAAAAACGTAATTTAACGGTTTACTCCGTTAAAAAATGGAATGCACAACATTTATGATTGCGCTTTTATAGTCTCATCTACCAAACAACGTATTTGTAATCACCACCAAACCATCACCACCAAAATCTAAACACTCTAAGGAAAACAACAAACGCAACAACTATCGGCCTGTAATTGCTACATATGGTGTTGTCTCCCTTCTTGTGTATTGATTGTATGATTCCCAGTGCCCAGTTCTCTGGTATTTTCTCTTGCTCCCAGATTTCATTAATAAGGTGTTTTAGTCCTACCGTTAAGTGTTCGCCTCCATATTTCAGAAGTTCGGTAATTATCCCGTCTGATTCAAGGGCCTTGTTGTTTTTTAGATTTCCAATTACATTTAGGCTGGGATTCTCAATCCTGAGGTCGGGTATGTACATAGGGCAGTGTTTGTTCAAGCTCTAAACTACAATGTCTTCTAAAAATATCCGATAAGCACCCTTGCCACCCTTTCCGTGTTTTTCCTTGCACACTGTTATCTTGTTATCACACTGTATATTTTTTCATTTCCCCCACTTTTCTGGTTATTGCTTCTTTTTGTACATTATCTAGAACTTATTTCATTCTGAATGAGTGTATTCTTTCTTTATTGTAGGCTGTTTGGTTAACTCGTGTGCTTCTGTCTAAGCCTATTTTAGTTCTAGCCTTCCGTTCCTCGGAGTTTGCTTCTCGACATTCCTCGTCATACCAATCTTCGTTTGGAACTCTTCTTTTCTTCTCCCATTCTTTCCATGGCACTCTCCGTTATCGATTTTTCGATTCTCACCCATTTTTGCTCTATATCCTGTGTCTGGTTGTTTTCTTGTAGTTTAGTTCTGAGATTCCTGGTAAGCACTCAGAACTTCTGTGTATTTTAGTCGATCTGTGTCATTTTGGCTGTTTTGCAGTTCTTCCCCTAGCTAATGTCGATAAATTTTGTTTTTACCTGGCTCCAACAAGGTAGTGGTTCGAGCCGGCGTTCGCCCCGCGAAAGGATCTAACCTATTTGACGTCCGTTGTCCATCTTTTGGTGATTAGTATGTAGTCTATTTGGTTAGTGTCTATTTGGTATGTATTTTCCAGGTGCCCTGATATTGCCCAGGTACCCTATAGAATTCCTTCCTGAGGAAGAAAGTGCCGTTCTTGTAAGCAAACAGCAGAGTTCTTGTTATACCCTGCAAATTGGGCCATTATTAGATTCTTCTTCCATGCCATATGTTTACCAAAAACGCTAGGGTAAGCCTTTTCTTTACCTAATTTGGACTTGAAGTGCTGCGTAAAAAAACGTCCTTGGTTTCCTCTTACGTTCACAATGGTTATATTGTTATATTTCCTCTTTAGTCTCAGGGTGCATTGTATCTGATATCGGGTTAAAAGCTAGTATCGAATCTTACTCAAGATTTAGTCATGATATATTAATCAGTCATTTTAACAAGATCATTTTAAATTTTGTTTGCATAATTCGTGCAAAAAAGTCCTGAGTCACATTTCACAATTATCTTCTTCTTCAAGTGCCATGCCTCCTCTTAGAAGGTTGGCTATCATGATAGCTATTTTCACTTTTGATATTGTAGCTTTCCATCTTAGCTACATTCAAAACTGTCCCCCCCCCCGGAGATCCGAATAGGAGACTAGAGACTCTGGTATTTTTCGGCTTGAAATTAGCCATGTTGATTTACTAGGGATATGCAATCAGTGTTCGGTTTTCCTCTATTTCGGAATGTATCGTTACTCGGTCTCCACTCCGTCACCCTTCTCATCCATCTGTCATCACTGACTCTGGCCAGGTATCCCGCCCAATTCCAATTCCATATAACGTTGGCAATTCTCTCGATGGCGTCAGTTACTCCACTTCTTCCCCTCACAGTTGTGTTGAGAACCTTATCTCTCAGAGACAGACCCAGCATTGCTCTATCCATTGCTCTCTATGCTACTCTGATATTGTCAGCTGTGCGATTTGTTAGGGTTAATGTTTAATGTTTCGGCCCCATATGTTAGTACAGGTAAGACGCACTGATTGAAGACTCTCCTTTTAAGGCAGATGGGAATGTCGGATCCTAGGACATAGCCTAGCTTTTCAAAGGCTGCCCAAGCTAGTCCAATTCTTCTTGATAACTCACAAGTTTGGTTGTCTCTGCTCAAGCGAATCTCGTGGCCCCGATACTTCCACGAGTATACTTGTTCTATTTTTGAGTTGTTGAGATTTAGATTTGTGCTTGCAATTAAATTAGTCATGACCATAGTTTTGCTGGCGTTGACACTCCCACCTTCTTGGAGGCTAACTCTAGCTCATGTAGCATCATTTGTGGCCCACCAAGGCAATCTGTTATTAATATTATGTCATCAGCGAAGCGTAAATGGTTAAGTTTTTCGCCATTGGTGTTGATTCCGAAGTTTTGGGTACTAACACTTTTAAACATGTATAAACATCTAGGGAAATAACATCTGCCTGTCGCACTCCTCGCCTATGCAGGCGGTTGCATTTTTATAAACGCGTTTATTGATGTTTGTGTATCGGTAGTCAACTCTGCACTCAGCGAAAGCTTTAAACATTGCGCTGTGGTTGATCGTGTCGAAGACCTTTTCGTAGCCGATGAAGACAAGAGCCAGGGGCTCTTGTCTTCACTGTCATTTTCGATGAGAATCTTGATGGTATGAAGGTGGTCATTACCACCGTAGCCGGCACGAAAGCCCGCGTGCTCTCGTGTTTTGTAGAGATCCAGCTTCGCTGTTAGTTTCTTTGTTATAATTCTCATAAACAATTTCTACATCTGGGAAAGCAGGATGATCTAAGCGGTCTATAATTTTGTATCTGCGCTGTCTCCGTTTTTATGTATTAGTACAATAATAGCTTTTTCCATTTCTCGGGTGTTACACAATCTCTCAGACATGCATTAAATAGTATACACGGTAGTTGCCAAAGTTTTTCTCTTTTTTATCCATTTTCCCATTTTAATGTGATCGATGGTGATAGCATCGTCTCCGGGCGACTTGTTATTTTTCATATCTTTTATGCTGTTGTTAATTTCGTCCGTGGTTATATCTGGGATGTCATCAGCTCCTTCGTTCTCGATCTTGGGGATCTTTTGGTCTTTATATAAGGTTTCATCTTATGCAGTTCTACAAAGCCAGCTTATAAAATTCTCCGTATATTTTATATTCTCAAATATTTTTTTCCGAATCTTTATTGACCGGACATTTGAACTAAACCATTATTTTTGTAATTAATATGTTTTGAAATACTTCAAATTAATTAATAAAAGTGTAAATTAAGTTAGGAAAATTTAAATTTTGCAAAACGCAACACCATTGGTTAAAAAGAAAGTGACGTAACGTCCCATATAAACAAGTCTGTATTTTTTACATTTGTGTCATTGCAGTCTTTTGGTTAGAAAATAAACGTCAAAAAACGTCAAGTTAAAAATGAAAACCGCTGTAGTAAACAATGGATCTGTTGATGACGTCAGCAGACCTCGCGAAATTGGCTCGCGAAACAGCTCAAAATTTTTCTCAATTTTAAATATTTTTTTAAACTTAATTATAGCATTTTTAAGCAGTATTTATATTTTTTACCATGTTATAACAGTTTAAACTGTGAATTAAAAGATCAAAATCAAATTTAGACTAGATTATTGAATGTTTATGACTTCTAATTGATTTAATAAAAAATTATAGATTCAAATTATAATTTTTATTGTTATAGATTCTTGTTCCATTGAAGCTTCGTGTAAATATAGCCAACATTACTCCCCATCAGAAGTCATGAAAAACGTTCATTATCCCTCGACCGCTGTTACAGATTTGGTGAATTGCAACAATATCATGATGCCAATACATTGTCAGTCTATGGACGAAAATTTCAAAACACTTTATTTGAATAAGGAGATTAAAGAAGAGAAGGATTCCAACTGTTTTCTTCCTGAATTCAATAAAGGAGACATTATTGAAATTGATACAACAGGTAAATATAAAAGAATTATACGGACAAGTTGGGTATTTATAGTAGAGTAGTACCTCCGAGTAGCGCTCAAGATACGTTCATAAAAAATAAAGCGCAAAACGAAATAACGTTCAATATGTACATTTTAACACGTAGTATATTGGGAAGCATACACTGTGGGGTGGGCGAATGAAAAGAGCTCTTGGACTATGTCACTATTGCGAGCAGGATTTTCTATAGAAATAATCTGTGGATGGAATATGAAGGTTTTGATCTATTAGGCTTTAGATAGAAATAGAATTACTGAAGGGAACACTCATATGAAACTTAGCATAACTAGTATGGGATTTAGCAACATTAGTATGAGGAAAGATCGAAACTTCAAATCGTTGTTCTAAAAGAATTGTTAAATATATACTGGGTGTTAGGTTTTTTGTTTGAATAGAATTGAAGAATATTTTGTCTTGTGATAATTTCTGAAAAACTCTTTGTTCCGAAAATACAGGGTGAGCAAAATTTGCGATTTGCGATTTACATTTTATTATCAAAAAGTACATGCAAAGTTGCTCAACCTACAATAAATGTTCGAAATGACTTCCTCCAGCCTGAATTTTTCTTCTTCATTTGCCGTATTCCTTAACGAAGATTGGCGATCACTTCTTTAAACGCTTCCCCATCTCTTGAATCGTGACAAATATGTAAAACAATCGTAAACTTTAAATCGTAAAAATCATAAATTGTTAATAATAATCGTAATAATCGTTAAAATCGTAAAAATATGATCAAACACTGAGGTTAGTCTAATCTCTGATATTCTTCAGTCAAGATTTCTTTTTATCCAAGAGTGGCTTTTGTTCCCTCTATTCTTCCCTTCGTGATTACTTGTTGGAGGGAGTATTTATCATTACAAAGTATGTGGCCAAGATATGCTGTTTTTCTTATTTTGACGATTGTCCTCAGTTTTCTGCCGTGTCGAATTCTTCTTAGTACTTCTTCATTTGTGGCTCTAGCAGTCCAAGGAATTTTAAGTATGCATCTCTAGAGCCACATTTCAAATGCCTCCGATCTTTTTTATGGATTGTGCTTTTAGCGTCCAAGTTTCTACCCCATATAACAGCTGAGACCATACATAACATTCTAGAAACCTTAATCTCATGGCTAAACTTAATTTCTTATTTGTGAACATTTACCTGTATTTTATAAATCCGTTCCGGGGTACTATTCTGACTTTTATCTCCTCATCTTGGTCCAATTGGGAATTTATGGTTGCTCCCAGGTATTTATATTTGTCTACCCTCTCTAACTGTTTACCCTGCATTGAAAGTTGCATGTTGTCAATTGGAGTTTTTGAGATGACCATGTATTTGGTCTTACTTATGTTCATGTTTAGTCCCATTTTTTTGCTTTCCCTATTAATGCTATCTAAAAGGATTTGTAGGTCTTCTGTACTTTCTGCCATTATTGCGGTATCGTCTGCAAAGCTTATGTTATTAATGATGGTCACTCCAATGCTCACACCTTCTGTTCATTCCTATAGTGCTTTCTAAAATATTAGCTGTGAATACACATTGAACAATTTTGGTGACAGCATGCAGCCTTGTCTGACTCCTCTTGGAATTTCTCTCTGGTTTGTTTTATTGTCATCTACCCTTACAACAGCAGTTTGGCTGTAGTATAGATTTTTTATTAGAATAGTATCTTTGGGGTTTTGGTTTATGTTTTTTAGTGCTTGTATAAGCTTACCGTGTTGAACTCGATCGAACGCTTTTTGGTAATCTATGTAACATATTAACACGCTTTTATTATATTCCCTGCGCTTTTGTAATAATACTGTCATTGCAAACAACGCATCTCTAGTTCCCATTCTGCTTCTAAATCCGAACTGTGTGCTGTCTAACTGCTCTTCACAGTTTTATATATACGCTGTTGGATAACTTTCAGTAAAACTTTCAATGTGTGGTTCATGAAGCTAATTAATCGGCAGTCATCGCAAGACTTAGGATTTTTTTTGTTTGGGTATAGGTAATAGGACAGATATTAACCATTCGTCTGGTATTAGGCCTTGATTATATATTTTATTAAATAGTTTGGTTAGACACTCTATGTTTTTATGATCCAAGATTTTCATTAGTTCGGCTGGAATTTCGTCTGGCCTGGAGCTCTGCCACTTTTAGAGTTTTTAATTGCGTGTTCCACTTCTGATTTCAGAATTTGTAAGTTATTATCATCCCTGTCGTCAGTTGGTGCTATTTCGTTTATTTCTTCCATATTGTCTGCAAATAAGCATATGTATTTTTCACATGTTGTTCTTTTGTCTTCTGATAACTGGAGTTCTCCATTTGAATTTTTTATTACCCGTGGTATTCTCTTCCGTGTGTTGCCAGTAATCTCTTTTATTTTCTTGCGTAGGTTTCCTGTGTCGTGTTTCAAGATCTCTTCTATTTCTTGGCAATTTTTTTTCAGCCAGCGTTCTTTAGCCTCTTTAATCATGTAGTCTGTTCGTTTTTTCATTTGATTATATTTTTGTTTATTTGTATTTTTATATTTGCGTTTTTCGTCTATAAGGAGTATAATATCTGGTGTCATCAAACAATTTTTTGAGATTTGTTTCTGTCTTCCGACAAAAGTTTCAACTGCGTTTATTACAGATGCCTTCAATTCTTTCCAGGCACTGTTGATAAACTTTGTGATATCTTTTAAATGTCTTGAAATTTTTTCATTTATTTGTTGCCGATAGGTTTCACTCTGTTTTCACACAAGTTTTGATAAATCTAGTTTTGGAGCTTTTTTTTGTTCCTTTTCTCAATTTTATTTTAATGTTGGCCAGAAGTAAATGGTGGTCGGAATCTGCATCAGCACTGGGGTAGGTTTTTGCGCTTTGAATTCCATTTCTAAATCTTTTGTTAATAAGGACGTAATCAATTTCGTTTCTTATCAAGTTATTTCCGTTGTCTCCAGGCACAGTCCATGTTTATAAGGGTATTATTGTTTCTAGCCCAAATCTTATTTATAATTATGTTTTGAATAGTACTCAGAGGTTTTGTTATATTATAAGCATCACCCCATGCTATGATACCGTAATTTACAATACTTTCAGAAAGAGTATGATATCTATCTATGATATATGAATCAATTTCAAAGTTTTGCCATCATCATATGGTGCTCACTACAGCTCAAATCGAGCCTTGGCCTCCTGGATCCCAGTTCCCCATTCCAGTCTATCCGTCGCCGTTCTCCTCCACGCTCTTATCCCCAGTATTTGGTGAGCATCTTTTCTCATCTCACCCTCCCAGTCCAACCTTGGCCTCCCTAGCTTGCGATGGTGTGTTTAGCACTCTCTTTGGGAGTCGCGAATCGTCCATCCTCAGCACGTGTCCTGCTCCTTGCAGCCAATGCAGATTTATAAATGTGGATATGGGCGGCTCTTTGTATATCTATTAGAGCTCGTTATTGTGTGTGGGCTTTCGTACGTTGCCATCCATAATTGGTCCCAGTATTCTCCGCAGCACTTTGCCCTCTAAAATGTCTACTGCGCTCTTTGTTTCCTGTGTCATAATTCAGGTTTCACTGCAGTAGCACGCGATGGGTCTTATGATCCTTTTGTATATTCGCAGCTTGGTTTTTCGGTGGACACTATTTAGTATTCGCGACATTGCTCTGTTCCCTGCTAGAATTCTGCAGCGTATCTCTCCGTCCTCTGCCCCGTCCGTGTTAATCTCTACTCCCAGATACACAAATTTGTTGACTGTCTCAATGTCATCCTGGAGCCGAATTTCTGGCCTGTTTCTTCGCCTTTGTGTCATTGTCTTTGTTTTGCTAATGTTTATTGCAGACCCGCTGTCTTTGGCGTGTTCTTTTAACTATGTATATGTCTTTTGTGCCGCATCGACCCTTCTGTTCATTATGTTGATATCATCCGCATATGCTGCTAACTGCACGACCTTGTTGGTGAGGAGGTTATCTCTGCCTACTCCCATTTGTCTTATGACATACTCTAACGTGAGGTTGAAGAGTGTGGGTTCCAGCCCATTTCCCTGCTTCAAACCTATCCTTATTTTAAATGGGTCCGTTAGCTGGTTTTGGATCCGTATTACGGCTTCTGATTCGTCCATTGTTTCCTTGGTCATCCTTATCAGCTTGATCGGTATATTTAGCTGTTGCAATATTTGGTAGAGGCTGTTGCGGTTAATAGAGTCATATACCTGTTTGTAGTCGATAAAGATGTTATGTATATCGATGTCGAATTCAGTAATATTTCAATATTCCCTACATTGCTCTGTTCCCTGCTAGAATTCTGCGGCCTATCTCTCCGTCCTCTGTCCCGTCCGTGTTAATCTCTACTCCCAGATACACAAATTTGTTGACTGTCTCAATGTCATCCAGGAGCCAAATTTCTGGCCTGATTCTTCGCCATTGTGTCATTGTCTTTGTTTTGCTAACGTTTATTGTGAACCCGCTGTCTTTGGAGTGTTCTTTTAACTGTGTTTATGTCTCTTGTGCCGCATCGACCCTTCTGTTCATTATGTTGATATCATCCGCATATGCCGCTAATTGCACGACCTTGTTGATGAGGAGGTTATCTCTGCCTATTCCCATACCTACTCACTGCTTTGATCAGTATCTGCTTTACTGTGAAGATGTGGTCGACAGTGGACCTACCTCGCCTGAAGCCTGCTGAGTATTCTCCGATGAGCCTCTCTGCGTGTGGTTGTAGGCGCTTATTGATGATGTAGATAAGTATCTTGTACACCGCGCACAACAGAGTAATTCAGCGATAGTTGTCGCATTTTAGCTTCCTATATTTTTATTATTATGGAATGGATTTCTTGCGTTAGGCGTTGGCCGCCTAGTTTCACTTTGTTTCTTTTTATCCTATTTATGGCTTCTTTCGTTTCTTCGAGAGATGGAGACTCTGTTCTATCGACTTCGAGCCTTATCTGTTCCCTAGTTCCTTCTGCTATGTCCTGTATTTTCAAATGGAGATCACTCTCCATTTGGCTCTCTTGGTTTTGGCTAGTGCGTGGTTTGAAACCCTCTCTGGTTTCGTGTAGGTACTTGTATGTTTTCCTGACTCAAGAAAAGTGCTTAGTGTATATAAGACGAATTCAAAATATCTAATTGTTTTTAAAAACTCTGTAATCTGAACGTTTCATCTCATTAAGTAATCAACATATCGGGTCTTCCAATAAGAGGATTCATTTTGATATGTAAAAAACGAGTATTTTTAAGCAAAATCATCGGATGTATTTAACTGTAAAGAGGAGGGTATGCCATTAATAATCGAAAACAATATTAGCCAAATGGCCGCCACAGCTACGCTTGCAAGACCATATTCTTTTCATAAAACTTTTCATCACCAATTCACACATTTTCGGCTGTTCTCGATAACGTCACGAATTCCATCTTTGAGGTCTTCAATCGATTGTGGGCCATTGGCATAGATCTCATCTTTCACGTAGCCCCAAAGAAAAAGTCTAGAGGCGTTAAATCACAAGACCTCGGTGGCCAATTGTGATCGCCTCTTCGAGAAATCACACGATCAGGAAACTTTTCAAGCAAAAGAGCGATGGTATTGTTACTTGTGTGGCACGTAGCACCGTTTTGTTGAAAATTAATCAATATCTTCCAATTTCGGACAAAATCATTAATCATCTATCAATAGCGCAATCCATTCACCGTAACATTTGCTCCAGCCTCATTTCCGAAAAAGTAAAGTCCAATGACCCCGCCAGACCAAAAACCTCATCAAACAGTCACACGTTGAGGATGGAGAGAATTTCAACAATTCTTGGATTTTCCGAGCCCTAAATGCGCACATTCTGCTTGTTAACGTAGCATCTTGGGCAACGTAGCGTTAACGTAGTAACGTAGGTGAAAATGGGCCTCATCAATCAAGATGATTTCCGATGAAATTCCGAGGCAGTATGATGCATTTCAAGGACACAGTCAGCAAAGACACGACGTTGTTTTGGTCGGTAGGCGAAGGTTCTTGTGTTAGCTGAATTTTAAAAGCCTTAGGACCTAAGTCGTTATGGTAAATACGGTGTAATATCATATGTGGAATGCCCAATTCCAAAGACCGACGAGAAATGGACATACCTCAACACTATGGGCTACAAAAGCAATATTCTTTATTGTTCTTGAGCGACGTGTATTAGTTCGGTTCTTCACATCACTAACTTGTCCGAACAGCTGAAACGAAAAGACAAATAGCGATGAATAGTCCCCATATTTAACTACGTGTGTTCGATCACCTAGAAAATCTTTAATTAAATTGTTAGTAATGCTTCCAATACCATATTTCTCTAATTTATCTATTAGGATGGAATGATTAAATTTTCGACTGTGTCGAAAGCTACAGCTTTAGCAAATTGAGCAAACAAAAAATTGACCAAACAAGCATGAATGGTACGTTTATCAGAATTCTGTTTTTTATAAATGTAATTTCTAATTAGTGCGTGTGCATCACTTGCACTTCTCACACTAACAAATTGTTTCGTCAATATTAAGTTTCTCTTTTTAATAAAATCATAGATTCTTATATGAACCAATCTTTCAAGAATATTCGCCAAATTAGAGTTCAAAGATATTGGTCGGTAGTTGTTAGATAGATGAAAATCTCCTGATTTAAATATAGGCACTACAATAGCTATACTTTAAAACTATACACAAAAATCATCTGTAACCGCCTATCGAAAAAATTAGACTTCTACCAGCCAGTGGAACAGGCAAGTTTTAGAAGCGGCTACAACACCATCGTCCATCTGCAGACACTGCGTACTCTAATAGAGAAAGCCACTGAATACAATGTCCCCTGGCGCCTAGCCTTTATTTACTTCCAGAAAGCCTTTGACTCGATAGAGACGTGGTCAATCCTTAAATCACTACGGAACACTAGAATAGACTAGATATGCTACCATCATAAAAAATATATATATATACAAATGCGACGTTCCATGTTAAAATCGAAGGACTAAATACCATACAAAATAAATATAGGGAGAGGAGTACGCCAAGAGGATACGATCTCCCCGAAACTATTTACACTGGGCTTAGAAGACGTCTTCAAGAAACTTCACTGGGAGCAAAGAGGTATAAAAATTGATGGGACTTATCTAAACCACCTCCGCTTCGCGGACGACATAGTCTTAATTTCGAAAGACCTAATCGAGTTAGAAGAGATGCTGCAACAACCGGATCAAGCATCCAGCGAGATTGGGTTAAAAATGAACATGGCGAAAAAAAGATCATGAGCCCAGATTCTCGCTTCATTGTGATCGATAAGGTAACTATCGAATGTGTGAACCACTACATCTATCTCGGTCATGTGATCAAGTTGGGAAAGGAGTACCAAACCGCTTAAGTGACCAGCCGGGTTGGTCTTACATAGTCTGCATTTGGCAAACTAAAGTACATCCTGGAAAATAAAATAGCAATAAACCTAAAAAGGAAAGTTTACAACTCCTGCATATTGTCAGTAGCTACATGCGGTTTAGAAACTATGAGCTTGAGAAAGAAGAGTTTCGATAGGCTAAGGGTAACTAACCCAAAGGGCCATGGAGCGCTCAATGATTGGGATTTCATCAAGAGACAAAGTCAGAAATTAAATTATCAGAGGAAGATCGAGAGTATCCGACGTTTTTGAACGCATAGGGCAGTTGAATTGGCGTTGGGTCGGACAGGTGGCAAGACTAAACAACAACAGGTGGACTACCAGAATTACCCAGTGGCGACCTAGAAAAACAACAAGGAACAGGGGTCGTCCACAAAGAAGGTATTTGTAGTATTATTTTCAAACACAATAGTTTCTGCTACTTTAAAACCTACGTTTCCGAATTAATCAATATTAATGAATATTATCAATATGTAGATTGTAGTTTTGGTGGTGACGACTTGTACTGCGACCTTCATAGATCTATTGTATCCCACCCTCTTCCTCTCCACGTTGGTATACTTACCCATTTATTCCTTTAGGGATTGCAGGATCTGAGTGGGATTCAAGTACTGCAACTCCTCCGCGTTTAAGCAGTGAGCCGCAATATACATTCGTTTCTTGCGGAGCAGTGCTCCGCAGTCGTTGAGCAGATGTATGGGGCTTTCCTCTGCTGAACCACAGAATCTGCATCTATCATCTTCCTCTAGGCCTAGGGTCTTGAGATGTTTTCAAAGTCTGCAGTCTGCTTTGTTCCTGTTTAATTTCAGGCAAGCTTTTGTTCTTTTCTGGTTAAGAGATCCTAGCATTACTTTGGATTGTCTCAACCCTGGAAGTTCTTTCTAGGTTTTCATCCATTGTTGTCTTATTTCTTCATCTAAACTTTTGTGGATGGTGTTCACACTTATACCGCAACGGGGTAATGGCAAAGGGGCTAGGTAATCGGCTTCTTCGTTTCCGTCTATACCAGTGTGTTCTGGTACCCAGTATAGCGTTACTTTATTTTCTCTGTCAAGCTTGTTTAGCATTCCCACACAGTCCCTTGCCAGTTTGGATCTGATGGCGCATGAGCCAATGGCCTTGATGGCTGCTTGGCTGTCTGACAGGATAGCAATTCGTTTTTTACGATAATTCCTGTCGAGGTTAAATTGTGCACATCTTTCGATTGCGTGTACATCTGCTTGGAAGATACCTGAGAGGTCCAAACACTCCTGCACCAGTACCTTCCTTTGTCTTCGAACCATCTGTATACCATTTGATATTATTTTGCTCTATGTGGTATGCTGAGGATTCGTCGCTCCAATCGGCTTTACTGACCGTGACATTGTTGTGTACTTTTTCTCTAAATGGTAATTGCATACCATTTCGTCTTTTTTGTGCTTACAGCCAGGGGATCTTAGCAGCGAGGCTGTTCCGGTCTCTGCTCTCGATTATTTTACCTCTGCCTATTCCTTCCTTGCTGAACTTTACAATCGTCGATCTGGCGGCCCTCACTACGACAAGGTGCAACGGAGTCAGATCCACCAGCAGTTCCGTTGCTGCTGTCGTTGCTGCAGTTGCTGCAGTACATTCCTTTGTCTTCGAACCATCTGTATACCATTTGATATTATTTTGCTCTATGTGGTATGCTGAGGATTCGTCGCTCCAATCGGCTTTACTGGCCGTGACATTGTTGTGTACTTTTTCTCTAAATGGTAATTGCATACCATTTCGTCTTTTTTGTGCTTACAGCCAGGGGATCTTAGCAGCGAGGCTGTTCCGGTCTCTGCTCTCGATTATTTTACCTCTGCCTATTCCTTCCTTGCTGAACTTTACAATCGTCGATCTGGCGGCCCTCACTACGACAAGGTGCAACGGAGTCAGATCCACCAGCAGTTCCGTTGCTGCTGTCGGGCACGACCCCATCGCCCCTCTGATGCAGACACACGCTAGTCTTTGAATCTGCTCAAGCTTCTTCCTCATGGAGGCCAGCTTGGTTCTCAGCATTTCTTTCATCCACTTAGAGATAGTGCTGTCGATATTCCTTCTTTTGAGAGCCGCTTTGACAGCCTCGTGCGAGGTGTTGTCAAAGGCTCCTTCTATATCCAAGAAGGCCCATATCGCTACTTCCTTTGCCTCTAGTGCTGCTTCTATTTCATTTGTCAGCTAATACAGGGCGGTTTATGTTATTTCCCTGCTCTGTATGCATGCTGACAGTTGTGTAGTGGTGTACCCCCCAGCTCTATTGTTCTAAGGTAATTGTCAATTACCTTCTCCATTGTCTTTAACATAAAATATGTTAGACTAATGGGTCTAAATGACTTCGGTTGAGTGGTGCCTTTCTTTCCCGCCTTTGGTATGAATACCACCTTAGCCCTTCTCCATAGCTCCGGTATCTATCCAAGCGCTAAACCACTTCTAAAGTCATATCAATATACAGCAATATCTTTTGGATCAGTAATTTTGTTATCGTTACACTGTAGATATTCAAATATATATTTCTTACTATTCCTACCTAATTTGTACTTAATATATTGCCGTTTTTTTCTTCTTCTTTAAGTGTCGTGACCGCTTCGATCATTGACCATGATGTTGGCTAATAACCTAACTTTGTCGACTGCTGCACGAAACAGCTGGGCTGTTTTGCAGCTGTTTTGCCATACCATGTCCTTAGATTTTTTAACCATGATGTCTTCCTTCGTCCTACACTCCTTTTTTCCGCAGTAGACCCTTTTTTCCGGATGCCGCATAACGTGTCCAAAATATTCGAGTTTCCGACTTTTGATGATGTTCCCTAGTTCCTTAGTTTTATTTAGTCTTTAGCCTTTAGCCGTTTTTCACCAACATTTATATTAGCATTTACCTATTTTCTGTCATACTCTCTCTTTTGAAGCAAGTTAAATAACATTGTTCAAAATCTTTGTTTCCATTATTATTTAATTACCAGAAATAGGTTGAAAATAGTTCAGACATTTCATATCATGGTTTAGAATGAAATCAGGAAAATATAAAGAAAATTGCTTGAAAATAAATTGTTGCATTTTGGTGAAATGTGACAAAACCCTTTTGACCGCGCGCCCATAATATAAAAACGTATGTAAGATATAATAAATAAATTTATTATATATTCTCAGAAATTGTGTTTTAACAAAAATGTTTTTTATTTCTAAAAGTTTTTTAAGTATTATCATATGTTATATATCCTTATTTCTAGATAGCAACATCTCCGATATTTACACTTTATGGAAAAGAGTTGCTAATGTGACGTCTGAAGGATTGCCCGTGGTACAATTAGAGTTACTTTACGACACGATTTTAGCATGCATTTACATAAACAAGAACAATTTTAAGGATGTTATCCAGGTAAAAGCTTTAGTTTAAAGCTAAACAAATGTTTTAATTTTCCAAAAATGAGTTTTTTTCTTTTAGGGTTTGAAAAACACTTTAAATAATTTTGAATGTACCTGTCCAAAGGAATTGCCAGATGAATTTTGATTGTTCTAATATTTCTGTTTTAATTGTAGTGGTGATGTATGTACATTTAAGACAACGATTAATATATTGACTGCTTAAAATTAAAAAAAAATGTTCGGATTTAATAATGGAATTAGTACAATATTTTTTTTATTGGACTAATTTAAATGAGTTATTGCGTTTATATTGGTTTATAACTATGTCACGATCAAGCACAAGCTCAGTTTTTCCACCATTTAGGTTCATGTTCATATATTGCTTTGTAGCGCGGACGTATATTAGTCCTCCGTGGAATCTTCGAAGAAGCGGAAGAGATTTTAAATTTTAAGGACATTTAATTATGAAGTGGCTTTTTAATTTGTCAAGATAGTTTAAATATTTAAAAAATGTAAGTAACAATTTATTTATCTCAATATAATGATATTTATTTAACTCAACAAAAAAATATTTATTTATTTATCTCAATATAATGATAATTAACTTGTTTTAAAAATATTTATTAATATATTTCAATTATTTTGAAAGCTTTACATAAACTTAAATGTAGTTGTTAAATTAATAACTTAAAATACATATGGACAAAATGATGTCTCCAAATCATTAATTTGCAAAATTGATTATGAAGATTTACAGCTTTTTTTAACGAGTTCATAAAAATTAATCACCGAAAAATATTCTATCGGCTAATTTTTAATAAAACATAATAAACTATTATTTATTTTCATCGGGAATTATAAAAGTTTAGTTTTTCTGATTTACTTTCTTTGAAATCAATCATTGTTATCATTAATTAAGAACAATATTTAACATCACTAATAAGACTGTAAGTTTAAATATTTAAAAAATATTTATTTAGAATAAAGAAAATATCCTAATTATTTTTTTAACTGAAACATTTTTAGGATAATATTTTGTTTTCTGTAATTAATTTGGTTATATTGATTATTGTTAATAATTAATTTTAGTTTAGTTTACAAAAAAATATTTTATTGCACATATAACTAATTAAGTAATAATTAATCGTATGCATGTTGTTGTGTTAGATAATTGGCTGCTCCAGACGCTTAGTTTACTAAGTAAATTACATCTATAAACTGCAAACTTAAAAAATTCAAAAATGATTAAATATTCTTTATTGAGTCGGAAATTTTAATACATATTGAAAAGACACCACTAGATAGATAAGAGACTGACAAGACTAAATAAGTAGAAATATTGATTGAAAATCTTAGTCAAATAAAGTAAGTCTAGTTCAGACGAACATGTATGAATATTAGTTGAAGCCGCCAACAAGTAAGCTATACAGTAAAAATACTTTGAAATACGAGAATAGATACACTGGAATAGGCAAACGGACTAAATAAATGAGACTGAAGTTCAAACCAATCTATTTACTAGCAGTTTTTTTTAAATTAGTTTTACTAAATTGTAAACAAGTAATTTATAAAGTTATTTTGAATTACAAACACACAACTTTAATTAATTAGACAAGTGAATTAAATAAACAAGGCTAACTGTTAGACTAAAGTTTCTATGAATCTCTTAGATAGGCTACGTTACATAACAATTAAGGGGATTAAACAAATAAACTAGATAAACTGGCTGTTTAGGTTATACTGACTGTTGATTAAACTAGATTAAAGTTCACAAAATTCTGTTCCTTTTTATTTTTTATACATTTTACTGACTAGATTAAACAGTAAACGAGTAAGTTAAACTCTGATGGTTTTTTGAAGTACAAGAAAAGACACATTAGATTAGGAAAATGGACTAAGAAAACTGGGCTTGACTAACTGATTTTCGAAATAGATTAACAATAAGCAGTAAACAAGTAAATTCGACAGTGAAGGTTAGGTTAGGTTAGTTTTGAAATACAAAAACATGTATAATAGGTAGGCTAATGGACTAAACAAGGTTAGACCATTAGACTAAACTAAGATTTCTACAATTCTATTTATTTATCTTAATAATTGTATAAAATTTTATTCCCGAAGTAGATCATTTTCCAATTGTTATATTAGATTTTTATAAGGAATGAAGAACTACAAAGATTTCATATTAATAGCCCTCCTGAATAACCCTCTTTGGAGTGCGTTGAATCAATCATTTCTGTGTGTTGTTCTTTTCTTAGTGCCCAATATTTCTTCATTCTTTCTGATCTTTTTGTTGCTTCTTCCGAAATGATGGGTTTTTGTGTGGATTTGTCTTGGAACCTTATGTTTTCATCTTCAGTGATTAACTATTAGCTGTTCGATTGGTGAATCGACTAGTGAATTTTCTGAAATGTTTAATTCTAATAGTCTTTCTCTGTTTTTTAAACCAGTTGGATTTCGTTTTTCAGTTACGGAAAAAGTCAGAGATTTGTTTGGTTAATTTGTTAGGGTTCATTCTGAGAAGATAACCATAAAAAGTATCCTCCTTTTTCGCATAGTATCTGAAAGTTTTTCAACTTTTTTGTACAAAGTATACTATCTATATGTATACTATCTTATTATCTTGAAATTTTGGCTCTATGATTTTCCTTAAAATTTTCCATTCCTTCAGCTCAAGTTTCTCCATTTGGCCTTTCAAGTTCATGTTAAGTGCTTCTGCTGCATACAGTGCTTCTGGTTTAATCACTGTCTTGTAGTGTGTAATTTTGGACCTCCCATGAAAGGGATTTTTTGTTGTATGTATCTTTTGTTAGTTGGAAGGCCAGTTCAAGTTTATTTTTTGTTGGATTCCATCGCTTTCCACAACATTCCAACTAATCCATTCTACGAGATATTTGAATTCTTTTACAATTTCAATCTGTTCAATGTTTGATGTTTGTCATGATCTTAGTTTTCTAGACGGAAATGCGAGGACCTAGTTTAGCTGCTTATTTCTTTACTTCAAGGATTTGCTAATGTGCTTCTTCCATGGTTTCGGCAAACAGGGCCATATCATCTACAAAAGCAATGCAATTTACTTCAAGGTTCTTCTTTCAATCTTATACCAGTCATTATATTTGTGTTCCATTCTCTGACTACTTTCTTAAGTGCACAGTTGAACAGCAAGGGTGAAAGTCCACCCCCCGATAATCCGAATTTATCTTACTAACATGTATTTGTTAGGGTCGCTTTTATTATGTTAGTTGTTTTCTTATCCAAACCCATTTCTTCCAGGACTAATAACAGAGATTCCCTATCAATCGAATCATTTGCTTTTTTGAAATCAATTACGTACGTCTTTGCCCTTGATTTTTGGTATGCCATGGTGTTTTTGAGTTTTAGTATTTATTCCGAGCATGACCTATCCTTTCTAAAACCCCTGGTATGCTCCGATTTGCGGGTCGAATTGTGGATAAAGTAGAATAAAATAATAATAATAATAGTTATTGAACAACTACAGAGTGATTTCTCTCCTTCCGGTCGCCTACAAAATTTTATCAGCAAGTTTCTTGACACGAACACAGGAACAGCTCCAACCAAGGTTATCAGAGTTTCAAGCAGGATTCAGACCAAAACGATCCTGCCCGGAACAAATCTTCAACCTAAAAACAATTGTCAAAATGCGAGCAATTCGAAATAAACCAGTGATGTGTACATTTGTCGACTTCAAAAGCATACGACTCGATCGATAGAGAATCACTCTTCCAGATACTTGAAGAAATAGGAGTAGACCACAAAACACGAGACTCATTGAACCAACACTGACCAACACAAAATCCAAAGTAAAATTTATGGGGTAAATCTCGGAACCTTTCGAAATTCAGACAGGCGTACGGCAAGAAGATGGCCTCTTCCCCGGCCTCTTCAATATCGCCTTGGATAATGTCATAGAAGAATGGGAAAAAGAGCTCAAGAAACAAAATATGTGGAAACCAGTTATACTTGGCTTACGCAAAAACAAGCTCTCTATACCATACCATGCCCTCGCCGATGAGTTGGTTATACTAACAGATGATCAAAAGACTGCAAAAAACAAATAGAAACACTCCAAGTATGCTCCGAAAAAGTGGGATTTCAAATATCCTTCGAGAGAACTCAAGTGTTAAGTCACAAAGGCGAGAACATACAAACAAAATACGGAATGATCCCACATTTCAAATATCTGGGAGAATTTATCGAACCAATTGGATCCGAAAAAATGTCACATCAAAACCTTCTCCAGAAAACTAAGAGAGCACTCGGCCTTATCAAAAACCTCTATAAAAAAATGCATGTCAAGATAAACTAAACTTCGACACTTCAACACTGTCATCAAACCGGCAAGTCTCTACGCTAGCGAAACACTTACACTCAATACGAAATACGAACTTGAAGAAATCAAGAAAGAAGAAAGAAAAATCATTCGGAAAATAATAGGTGCAATACTTACTCCTGACGGGTACCGACTACAGTCATCTAAAAAAAATAAAAAATATATATATATATATATATATATATATATATATATATATATATATATATATATATATATATATATATATATATCTCAAAAGTACGACAACATGGATGAAAGAAGTACAAAAAGACATGCGAACCGAAAAAACATAACCGACACATCAGACACATTAGACAAAACCTTCCACAACAAAGTGAACGAATACTGGGAAGTCCAACCAGAGCTAGCAAAACCTAAACCTTACAGACCTAAATTTTCTGACGAAAGAAAATTGACATTCTCCGACAGAATGAAAGAATACTGGCAAAATAAGAAGAACTTCAAGAATTGAGTCAAAGTGCTTAACGTTTTCCAATATTGGGAAAATACGCTGTAAATAATCATATAAATAAATAATAGTTATTTAATAAACAATCGGATAAAGCTAGGGTTTAACGAGCGAATGGTTATATAATTCGCGAATTAAATCTTAATTTTTCCAAGAGTGTAATACAAACTTTTAATCAATTTTGCTTTTCATTTATTAAATTCAAAGTTCCATTTTCTGTTTTTTTTTCTGAGAAGTATATAAGGTCATGCTTGTACTGATGTCATGACAACAATAAAATTGTTGATGCGTACGTCAAAATTTTGTTTAGAATATTGCGTTTTATTAATTCATGTGTTATTAACCATATATTTTATACACCCGTTTAATACATCCGAGGAATTATTGTTAGAAGATAACGCATTTGCGGAAAGATTACACCCGCAGAAATCAAGAGATTTATACAAAAAAAGGATACGAAGTTTTGTGATTGAAAAAAAAACATCAGCAAATGATTGTCAAAATTTAGGGTTATTTTTAGGGAGCCCATAAGTGAGTAATTTTGATGCGATATTATGGATGCTTACCAGTGAAATAATAGTATGTTTTGGCGCCCATTTTTTAGTGCGATAAATGGCTGTTTTTCAAACAGCCATTTGTCAATTTTATCAATTCAATTATTACCACATAACTTAAGCGCATTGGAAATATTTATTTCAAAATATGCTTGACGCATGGAAATATTCTATAAAAATCGCTTCATTTGTTTCATTAAAAAAAACAATTGAATAACTAAAATAAATATAATCAAAACCTGCTATATTAAAAAAGTAACGTGAAAGCGACAGAATTTATTTTTTCATTACAAAATAAAAATTAAAGAAACGTTTTAAAATGAGTGCAAATTGGTGATACCGGAGACTGATGAGAGTTCTTATGATCAAACCACACCGGAGGTAATTGAAACAGCAAATTCTTCATTTTTTATTCTTTTTATTATGGCCCCTAGACCCCAAACTTTAAAGATACATCCCCTCGGATGAATAATAAAAAATATGATCTGCAACTTGTACGGTATTGTCAATTGCCCACGAGAGCGAAATTCATATATTTCATGTATTAGATTTCATCCCTCATGTCTCCTACGGGTCAGCAGATCAGCCCCAGCATCAGCTAACAGAGTAGCTGACGTTCCTCTGAACATATGTACAGTATAAGACTGGATCTTTCAACTTATGCTTATATGCTGCTACTGTGTATTGCAAATACCTAAATATATACGAATACCCAACTGCTTAACTATATATATATATATATATATATATATATATATATATATATATATATATATATATATAAGCGTCTTTTTATTTTGGTCTTGATTTGTGGAGTTAAATTAATAATAACAAATCAGAAAAACGAAATCGCATTTGACATCAATGCGCGGAAAATCAAATGGGAAAACTATATTAGAAATCTATTCTCAGATAAAAGAATTCTTAACCAAGATACGGAGGATGATCTAATAGGACATTGCGCACATTGAAAAACAACAAAACACCTGGTCCTGTTGAGACATATCAGTTCTTCAGAAACTCTTCAACAAGATATATGAAACCCTGCAGTACCACGATCAATGACTGACATCAACCCCCATTCCCCTGCCAAAAAAGAATAACGCCAAGAAATGCGAAGATCACAGGCTTATCAGTCTTATGTGTCACTCCTTAAAACTATTTCTCAAAATAATACATCGGAGAATATTTAGAAAGTGTGAACAAAACAACAGTGACTCACAATTCGGATTTAGACAAGGCCTGGGCACTCGAGAAGTACCAGTGGCAACACAAGTACTGACACAAAACTGCCACGATCAGCGGAAGGATGTGTGAAGGACTTCGAGAAGGCCTTTGACACCATAAATTACTGAGACAACAATACTGAGACAAATGGATATAGACGGCAGAGATATCCGCTGCATCGAAAATCTCTATCTGAATCAATCTGCTCACATAAAAGTCGATGGAGAACAAAGTAATAATGTTGGAATCCGCAGAGGAGTCCGACAGGGATGTGTTTTTTCGCCAGTGCTGTTCAATTTGTACTCCGAGAATATATTCCAGGAAGCACTTGTTATTATTGAATGAGACGGCGTGAAGAGGGATTGTATTAACAAATATTTTTAGTAAAGTAATTACAAGTTCAACATAAAATACAGAAAAAGAAAATATACGGGGGGGGGGGGGGAAATATTTAAAACAATAATACAGACTCACAAGGAGATACAACATATTCAATCGAAACAATTTAATTACATAACGGAGATGTAAATTTCGATGAAATGATGTAAAATCGATCAACATGTTGAATGTTCTAGGTAATGTTATGATGATGTAATGGATGTAATTTCAAATCTCGTTTACGAGATAACCAACTTATTTTTTGTGTAATATTTACTTGTTTTGATTTAAATAAATATAGCTAATATATTATAAATAGACTTTGTTATAGACAAACTTTTTAATGCACTGTATTCTTTATTTTACTTATTTGAGAAAAATAGTATCAAGGAATTTCTGCAAAAAAATAGTAAAAAAATAGTAAGTAGTAATAGTAAGTAATAAGTAATTTAAAATAACGAAAAACATTTAAGTATTATTGAAAAAGGTAAAAAGTTGTCAATATCATACGAGAGCGAAATTGGAAAACATTCGCTTGAGAGGGCAATACCGCCGGTGCTACAAACAATATTTTTTATTACTCATGTGAGGGGATGCATCCTACAAGTTTGAGATCCAGGAGCCATCCATAAAAAATGGAATAAAAAATCAAGAATTTGCTTTTTCAATTGTCTCCGGTGGTGTGGGTTCGTCATAAGAACTCTCCTCAGTCTCCATATCCATGGTATCACCATAGAAATTATGTATATATATATATATATATATATATATATATATATATATATATATATATATATATATATATATATATATATGTATATAATTTCTATGGTGAATCATACATTCATTTTTAAACGTTTTGTTTAATTTTTATTATTATTTTGTAATGAAAAAAAAATATGACACTTTACGTCACTTTTTTAATATCAAGGGCTTTTGATTGTGTTCAATCTAATTTTATTAATTTGTTTTTTTTTAAATGTAACCTAGCGATATTGAATATTTGCGTGCGTTACCCAGGTTATGTGGAAATACAACAAGACCTGACATTTTTCGAATTAAATAATTTATGCCAAGAAGAACTTTTCGCGCATGAGTAGTAAAAAAATATATTTTTATCATTAAGGAATTAAAAGAAGAAGTTTTAAAATGATTTCACATTCTGTGCTGATACCGGAGGCTGATGATGAATCGACACCACCGTACATAATTGAAAAAGCAAATGAAGTAATTCATAATTTAAAAAAAATATGTTACTGGAAAAAAATAAGGTTATCTCGTAAACGAGATTTTAAATTACATCCATTACAACATTACATCATCACAACATTACCTAGATCATACAACATATTGATCGATTTTACATCATTTCATCGAAATTTACATAACGGAGGGTTAAATTGTTTCGATTGAATATGTTGTATCTCCTTGTGAGTCTGTATTATTGTTTAAAATATTTCCCCCCCCCCCCCTCCCTTTTATTTCCTTTTTCTGTATTTTATGTTGAACTTGTAGTTAGGTACTTTACTAAAAATATTTATTTATATTTTGAATGCAATCCTTCTTCACGCTGTCTCCTTCAATAATAAGAAGCTTCCTGGAATATATTCTCGGAGTACAAATTGAACAGCACTGGCGAAAAACACATCCCTGTCGGACTGCTCTGCGGATTTCAACATTATTACTTTGTTCTCCATCGACCTTTAGGTGAGCAGATTGATTCAGAAAGAGATTTTCGATGCAGCGGATGTCTCTGCCGTCTATATCTATTTGTCTCAGTATTGTTAGTAATTTATGGTGTCAAAGGCCTTCTCGTAGTCCTTCACACATCCATCCGCTGATCGTGGCAGTTTTGTATCAGTACTTGTGTTGCCACTGGTACTTCTCGAGTGCCCAGGCCTTGTCTAAATCCGAATTGCGAGTCACTGTTGTTTTGTTCACACTTTCTAAATATATTATCCGATGTATTATTTTGATAAATAGTTTTAAGGAGGGACTCATAAGACTGATAAGCCTGTGATCTTCGCATTTCTTTGCGTAATTCTTTTTAGGGTTCCATACCGAAAACGGAACCCTTATAGGATCACTTTGTTGTCCGTCTGTCTGTCTGTCCGTTTGTCTGTCTGTCAAGACCATTTTTCTCAGGAACGCGTAGAGATAACAAATTGAAATTTGTATCAAATACTCGGGTCTGTGGTCTCTTTCAGCTGTGAAAAAATAAATCTTGTAAGAAAACGCGATCAAAAGATATGACCGTTTATGTCGCATATTTTGCGATTTCACAAGGGAATCAAAACCTATAGGGTACTTCCCGTTGACCTAGAATCATGAAATTTGGCAAGAAGCGGTATCTTAGAGCACATGTAAAGGGAAAAATCTGAAAACCATAAATATGTAGTTTAATTACAAGAAAAATGCGAATTTACTATTAGAAACTTATGAAAATACACTAATGTGTTATTGTATTATTATATGCGGGGTATTATCAGGCTCCAGAAGCATATGGGTTGCATACAGTTAGGTCCTCCTCGGTTTGGTCCGAAGGTTAAAAAGTATGTGTCGGCACTAAGCTGTTTATTCTGAATTTTCTTTGTTTATATTCGTTATGCATTTCATCACGTACGCTCTATATACATAATATATACAGGGTATATATTATGTCTAAATTTTGCTTGTTTATAACCGACATGCGATATACTCAAGTCCCGTAACATCCTGTATATATTATATTTCGTCTAATTTTTCTTTATAATCTACATATACTTAAATCACGTACGCCCTATATTTTTTGGTAGTCAATTGCCCAAAAGCAGTCAATTGAACAACTGAATGTTAAGTAAGTGAGTATCGAAATAGATCTAGAAATAGTTAATATATTAGTTTATATTAGATCTAGAAATAGTTAGATCTTAATATAAGTTAGTGAATAAGTGTAATACAAAAATAAAGTTTTCTTTTTATAAGTTTAAAAATATTCCCGTTATTTAAAAAAAAAACCCTGTATACCTTTATACAGGGTATATAGATATACAGGCAAAATAGAGCAGTAAGAACAAATAGTGTTCCAGAACCCCTAAACACTCATAGTGAATGGGGGATGTATGGTAATAAAATATAGGGTAGAATTCCATCGTACGACAGCGACATCTTGAGGTTATGCTTGCAGCGGTACTAAGATGATCGTGATTTCAGGAGGGCCACTTGTCAAGTTAACTGAATGTGCTTGCTACGTCCTCCAGAAAAAAAGATACCTTACTTATAAGTTTGTACGGAACCCTCGGTGCGCGAGTCACAACTCGCACTTGATCGGTTTCTTTTTTTTAGAAGGGGAATGAGGGTTTATGTTAGTCATTGATCGGGGTACTGCCCGGTTTCATATATCTTGTTGAAGAGTTTCTCAAGAACTGCTATGCCTCCATCATCGAGTAGTTTTATGAGATCTGGTAGTATCTCAACAGGACCAGGTGTTTTGTTGTTTTTCAATGTGCGCAATGTCATATTAGATCATCCTCCGTATCTTGGTTAAGAATTCTTTCATCTGAGAATAGATTTCGAATATAGTTTTTCCATATGATTTTCCGCGCATTGATGTCGCATGCGATTTCGTTTTTCTTATTTGTTATGATAGTGAAGTTTATTTTTCGGTATAGTATAGTAGTTTTTTATGTAAATTGAAATCTTCATGTAGGGTCTGCAATCTCTCAATAGTTTCACATTCATGCTTCAGCCATTTCATTTTCGGCCATTCTAATCTATGCTGCTTCATTATGCTGCACCACATTATCTATCATTTACTGTAGTTCAATTTGGGTATTTGCAATGATAACCGTGTTGTCGGCGTATCTTAAGTTATTTATTATTCGTCCATTTACCGTGATTCCGTCTGAAGTTTCAACCAGTGCTTTGTTGAATAATACTTCTGAGTATAGATTGCAAAGAAGTGGCGATAGCGCACACCCCTGCCGGACAACTTTGTTTATATGTATAGCTCTGTGAGTACATTATCCACTGATACTTGATATCCACTGCTGTTTGATTTCAGTATAATTCCATGATAATCTGTATGTCTCTCCTATCTATGCGTGTTGATTTTAGTATGTGTATCATTTTCTTATGTTGAACACAATCGCATGTCTTTTGGTAGTCTATATAGCAGGCGTAAAGGTCGCAATTCATATCTTTGGGCCAAGACATTCAGTGAGAACAAAGCTTCACGTGCACCAACCGACCCCATTGCGAAACCAAATTGGGTTTGGCGGGTCTGATTCTCATATTTCTGCTAGATTTTTGTGTGGATTATACGTAGAAACACTTTCAGTAGTGTGACATTAAACTTATCATTCTATAATCATCGCATTGAGACGAGTTGTTTTTGTTAGAATGGGTGATAAAGGTCTAGTTTAGGCAGCTTGAGGAGATTTTGCCAGAGATTAAATAGTGATGTCAGTAGTTTTAGTCCGTAGCCCTCTCGATCTGCCAATATTTTGAGAACCTCTGCAAAGATGTTATCAGGGCCGGTGGTTTTTCTGTTTTTCTGCACCTTTATTGCACGTGTGACCTCGTCTCTGGTTATTTCAGGTCACAATTCGCTTATATCTGTCAGCAGCGGCGGTAGTGGTCTATCAATATGGAATAGTTTCTCAGCATATTGACTCCACCTCTCAAGGTTTTCTTCTATTCCCAGTATTATTTTATTGTCCGCGCTTCTTAACAATGCCGCTAATCTTTTTATGCAGTTTAAAAGTATCATACTTTGCTTGCAGATTTTCTATTTCTGCACATTTCTCACTCAACCACTGCTCCTTACCATTTCTTATTTGTCTCTGTATTAATCAATTTATTTCTTTGTATTTTGTGCGGAATTTTGTTCCTCTCCTCTGCCTCTTCCTGTAACATTTTATCTTTGCATAGATCTTGTATGACGTGTCCATTAGAGTTATCCCTCTATAGCTTCCTAGTTCCTCCTTGTTACCTTGCTTAAAAACTGGTACAATAACTTTATAACTATTGATCTTTTAAACTGAATAAGTTATTCATTATTTCAAAACATAATAATTTGTTTATTTGGTTATGTTATTTGTTTTCCTTGTTTGTACAAAGACAAAAGTATGGCCATACATTATTACGCACCTTGTGTTAAAAAAGAGACGCTACAAAAAAGTAAAATATATAAGTTCATGATAAAATACATTACAGAATACAATTGGAATAGTAACATAAAACAAAGACGCAAATAGATACAACATATTCATTTGAAAGTTTTTTTTTATGAGATAAAAATAAGTAATCAATCAATTTCACACATTTTTATTCGCTCTCGCCGGTACGGCAACAAACCGCAACGGTTGAAACGCAACGCACTGTCGCATTGGTGTGAACAGCTTTTATATGAATTTACTATCGAACCGATTGTGTAGCCGAAAAGCAGATCATTTTAATTTGGCAATTCTTTTTGTTTAAATATATTGTAAATACGAATTATATTTAATTATATTATGTATATCAAAAGAAAAATTTCAATTTTTCACCTAAAATTTAAATTATTATTATTTTTTTTGTTATAAACATATGTAGCATTATTGCAATTACTGCAAAATATCTATTATGGGACATGACTTACACAATACTAATAAATACTAAGAATGTTTTAATAAACTATAAAATTACCTCGAAATGAGATCACTATTCAATAGTTTAGAATTTCTTTAAATTGAACATGAAATCAGCAATTAAAAAGTTTTTCCTCAAATTTATTCATCACCATTAGTGAATGCCATTACGATTTCAAGTTTAATCCAATTTGAAGCTGAGCTTTAAACTCATTTACTTTCGTTTAATTACAAAATCACATAAGGTTTAATCATTTACATCATCACATAATGTTTAATATCTTTTAGATTATGAATTACGCAAATTATCTTTTAATTATTTAAACAGATTTGTTTATGTGTTTAGTTTACTACACAAATCACACATCATATTTGAGTCTTAATTTAAATCATTATACATTGTTAGAAATTAATTACCTACTTACTAGTTACAACAGTATTTAGAACAAAATAATTCTAAGCATTATTTTAACTGTACTTAAAAGTAGACAACAAATCATTAAACTTGTCCCAAGATTAAAATCAATTAAATAGAAATGTTTCCTCCTTTAGAAATTCCGACACGATTAGTACGCTCCTAAACCTCGAATAAGATCTATCCCTTTATCATATTACTCCCAACCATTTATCACACTGCTACTACTTCTTCTTCTTCTTTCCTCTTCGCTTTCCTCTTTACAAGAGTCGTGATCAAGCTTCGAATTACTTCGTTACTCGCTTTACAAATTCTCGCCATTTTCCACGGTTGTAGGCGCTGAGTTCTGCTTGGTTGATTGTTAAGTCAGTGGATGCCCTCATTTGATCAGTCCAGCGTGTAGGAGACCTACCTCGGGAGCTAGTACCTTCTACCCGACCCTGAACTATTAGTCGCTCCAAGTTGTCTTCGTCTCTTCTCTGAATGTGCCCGAAATATTTAAGGATTCGAGCTTGCACTATTTTGGATAACCTTTGGGGTTCGTTTACTTCTTGGATGATGGACGCATTAGTTCTTCTTGCTGTCCAGGGAACTCGTAGGATTCTTCTCCAGCACCATAGTTCCAACGCGTCGATCTTCCCGCGATCGACAGCCTTCATCGACCATATTTCTGCTCCTTATAGAAGTACCGGGAATATCAGTGTTAATGATAGTTTATTTTGTGTTTAAAGATATAGCACTATCTTTCCATGTTTTTTTGAGGCTTTTCCCTGTCCGTAGTTGATTGGCTAAGCCAAGGTTATTACTTACCATTTCCAGTTTAAGCAAGATTTCCAGAAGTTCCTCTTGCGTATTTGCTACTAGGATGGTATCGTCCGCATAACGAAGATTAGATATCTTTATTCCACAAGCTGCAATTCCGTCGTTCCATCCGTCGGTCACCCTTCTCATAATATATTCTCCATAGATGTTAAATAGAAGAGGCGACAGGATACATCCTTGACGAACTTCTTTTTCTATTTTACAGGGATTAGATAGTTGATTGTCAACTCTTACGACTGCCTTACTGTTTATGTACAGATTCTGAATTAAAAGTGACAGATGATCCGGAACTCCTTCAGGATTATCCAGAGCCAATTCCAAATAATGCTATCGAAGGCCTTACGATAGTCAACAAAGCATAAGTATAGTGGTCTGTTGAATTCGCGATACTTTTCAATGAGTTAACGAAGATTCAGTATTTGTTCACTAGTACCACCGCGAACAAATCCTACCTGCTCTGGTGGGATTTGCCATTCTAGATACGTTTTTAATCTTTCATGTATTATAGAGAGCACTATTTTACTAGCGTGTGAAACCAGCGATATCAGGCGGTAGTTGTCACACAAAGTTTTCACAACTTTCTAATGTAGAGGCATAAATATAGATGTCACCCACTCCTCTGGCCATGTTTTTGTGGACCAGTTTTTTTGGCACAGGGTGTGAAAAATACCAACACCTCTCACTCCCATGGCTTGTATTATTTCTGCTGGGATGCCGTCGCAGCCTGGTGCCTTGTTTGGTTTAAGTTTCTTGATGGCTAGTTCTACTTCTGCTTTTAGAATGGAAGGTTCATCCATTGCCTCTGTTTGCTTAGTTCTGTTGCTGGTGTTTCCATCTTGGAACAGACTTTCAGAATATTTTCTCCAGGTTGCTAGAACGTCATCCAGATCTGTGACTATTTCTCCGGTTTCCCTCATTATGATCCATGATCTTGGAGAGAATTGACGGTTTATTTTCTTTACCGATTGGAATAAGCCTCTAGTGTTATTGTGTTCAGAATGATGTGCTTCGGTACATATGTTTTGTAAATATGTATTTTTATCTCTTCTGCATAGTCTTTTTATTTGCTTACTGAGTACTACTACTCCCTTGGTTCAAACAAATATTAAAGTTTTCAGTTTTCAAATTTGTTTATGCCATAATTTACAGTTCATCACCACTAACAACTTACAAACTTCTCGTATTCTTAGCCGAGACTATTCCCTGGCACAAATAAAGCCTATGACTTTGTTTGGCACTGTTATAAGAATGACATTAACAGAATATTCTTCCATATTTCCTATATATTATCCTGGCTCCCGCTCTATGGAGCAAGGCTTAACGTGGCTTACACAGCAAAAAAGGGTGCAGTTCTCATCGATCTCGTGATTAATCTATTTATCTGCTTCTGTTTCAGTTTGGTCCAGCAAATTGTTTAAGCATTTGCTTTTTTTAAGTGGTTTGGGATTTTAATATGCACTTTGTCTTTTTAGTATGCGCCACCCCGGTATCGCATATTTCGTATTTATTCAGGGAGGGCAGCCCGGACGGTTAGTGAAAACCGCTCAAGTTGTTGCCTCCCCGACGGGAATCCAACCCGGGTCTCTCGCTTGCCAGGCAAGAATCATTTGCTAGGATGAGTCATTTGGTACGACGAGTGTATCATGTTTGGTTTTGGGCCTTAGAATCTGCTAAGTGTTCTTCTGTCCATAATTAATGGCATCTTGCAATTGTTGATAGCTTTTGAAAGGTGCTGGTTTAAGGTCAGTTTCACATCCAGGGCTATACTTAGATACTTGATCTCGTCGTTTACCTTTTATTGTTGGTTGTGGAAATATTAGGAGTTTTAGGTCCCTTGTGATTTTTAAAATATAAAGTATTCTTCTTCTTCTTTCGAATAGGCCTACTTTGGACCACGCTTGTTCAACTGTTGGGCTTTGACCTTTGCCCTGTATTGTCGCATCTTCTGCCGGTGTAATTCCTTTCTCTCTTCTGTCCAGGGGGTACCTTTCCTTCGAGGTTTTTCCTGAAATTCACGGATTTCCTTTAGGGTGCGTCTCACAGACCGTCTGTTTTTGAGATCTGTTATTCCCAGTTCTTTAATATCCTTCTCGGTCTCTGTCAACCAAGTGGTACGAAGCTTCTTGTTTTGCCAGAAGGTGAACAAACGGCTGGTTAGTCGGTTTGGAGGCAATCTTGCAATGTGGCCATAGAAAGCTACCCTTCTTTTCCTTGCACAGTCAGAGAGCATCTCAATATGTTCGTAGAGCTCAGAGTTATGCCATCTTCGGAATTCCCCATCTTCCTTTACTGGGCCTAGGATCTTCCTGAGGATTCTCCTCTCTCTGATTTCCAATTTCTCTATTAGATCCCTTCGGTTCAAGGAAAGACACTCCATGGCATATAGGGCTTCTGGTCGTAAGACTGATGTGTAGTGCTTAAGTTTCAGGTTGCGTGACAGGCATTTCTTATTGTAAGTGTTCTTAGTCAGCCGATAGGCTAGTTATAATTTGCTGACTCGCTTGGATAATGATGCTCTTTCTGATAAGTTGGGTTCAATCCATTCGCCGAGATACTTAAATTTCTCAGTCCTCTTGATGTTTCCCTGTTCTAGTAACATCTCTCTGTTTGCTTCTCTGATGTTGGTGAAGAATTCTGTTTTCTCCAACGACACTTGAAGACCCACTTTGGCAGCCTGTTTTCTGAGACAGTTTACCTGCATTGTTGTCATCTCAAGAGAATCAGCAAATAGTGCCATGTCATCTGCAAAGGCCAGGCAATCTACAACCAGTCCATCGTTCTTACGTCCCAGGTAGATACCAATCTGAGCACCCAAATTGTTCAATTCCTTGCGCCATTCTCTCATAACCTTTTCAAGGACACAGTTGAAGAGAAGTGGGGAAAGTCTATCTTCTTGTCTCACTCCAGTTTTTATTTCGAAGCTTTCTGAAATCTCGGCTCTAAATTTAACCTTGGAATGGGTGTTGGTCAAAGTTTCTAGGACTAGTCTGCGGGTTTTGTTGTCTAGTGCTAGTTCCTGGAGTACTTTGTTAAGCGTTTCTCTATCGATAGAATCGTAGGCCTTCCTAAAATCAACAAAGGTGACGACCTCCTTGCGGTTTCTCATCTTGGAGTATGCAAGTACAGTTTTAAGGTTGAGGATCTGTTCAACACAGGATCGGGTCTTCCTGAAGCCCCCCTGGTATTCTCCCAGTTGACTATCCAACTGATTTTCTGCCCTTGTTTGTAACGCCTTCGAGAGAATCTTGTATGTTACCGGAACGAGAGAAATTCCACGGTAGTTGTTTAGATCCGTAAAATCTCCCGTTTTGTGAAGCGGATGGATCAGAGCAGATTTCAAATCGGGTGGTAATTTTTCTGTTTCCCAGATGTCTTGGATGATCTCGGTTAGCTTGCGCACGGAATTGTCTCCAGCACCTTTCCACTGTTCAGCAACGATAAAGTCCTCTCCAGCTGCCTTATTATTCTTAAGAAGTTGAATGATCTGGCCAACTTCTTCCAATGAAGGGGGAAGCGAGTCAGGGTTTGGTGTGGTTTGTTTATAGTCGAAGTCTTCGCTGAGTGGGTCACAGTTGAGTAGATTTTTAAAGTACTGAGCCAAAAGATGGCAGTTGTTTTTGTCGTTTTAAGCCAGTTTGCCTTGTGAGTCTCTGAAGTGGAGGCTTGGCGGAGCGTATTTTCTTAAAGAGTATCTGCTTAAAGGTTCCAAAGAAATCTCTGGAATTATTCTTAGCAAAGCTCTCTTCGATTTGGGTTAGTTGGTTTTGTGTGAAGGTTCGTTTAACCCAATAGTCCTACACAGATCCACCAATCGTTCTCCGTTGCGGTTGGTTCGCTTATGCGCCGGATAATTGCCCACTATGTTTCTGTATTTTTTCTCTCTTCCCAATTGAGCATTGAAGTCACCAAGCAGTATGCCGGTGTGCCTCTCTGGAAGTTTAGAGATAATATCTTCTAAGTCTACCCAGAATTTATCAGTTCTGTCTGGATTGCGTCTGTTGTCCTGGTTGATTGGGGCATGTACATTGACTATACTGTAGCCCTTGTTTGCGCATTTGAGAGAGAGAACGGATACATGACTACTCGGGGAGGTAAAGTCGGTGACTGAATCCAGTATCATGTGACTGATTATAAATACTGTACCTAAGTGACCCACTTTTCCTTTGAGGATTCTGTAGCCTTGGGCTCGAAGGCATGCTCGTCCGTAAATCTGGTTTCCTGTACTGCTGTCAGTATTATGTTGTCTCGTGTTAGTGAATCAGTCAAATGTTTCAGTTTACCCACTTTTAGCAGTGAGTTGGCATTAAATGTTGCGAAGAAGCTTGCCGTCTTGGTCTGAGTTTACGTCCGGTGATTTCAGGATGCTCCGGCTCATCCTTAAAGCATGTTGGTGCGAACTCCCCAGAATCCGAAGGTCCGCTAACGTCACCATAGGTGACGGTGGATTGGTTACCACCTGGGGTAGTGCATTTAGCGAGATTTTCCTTCATGCTCAGTTGAAGAATATTCTTCATGGGACAGTGGCGAGCCACTTTCCAAGATACTACCCAAGTTGTTAGCTTGGGAGGCTTATTATTCGGGGTTGTCACCCCTAGAAAGGTTGCCTTCACTACGGCTAAGGAGTCCTGCCCACCCCAAAAAATAAAGTATATTAAATAGTCAAGTTTTTTTGGAAAGGGTGGCCACAATTATTCCGTTAGTCAAGTTATAGCTATATCCTCTTTATTCAAATTTGAGTGTAATATTCAAATTTACATAAAAGTCACATAAAATTAAATTTAAATTACAATAAATTTAATATAATATTTTTAAACATCGTTCTATCTCTTGTAGTATGGACTAGTTTGCCTATTGTTCTCAGTTCAGTTAGGGATGTTTCTCAACCAAGACATTTGTTTCCTCCCGATTCCTCTTCTGCCTTCAATTCGTTCTTCCACAATTAGTTGCAGCCGTTCATATTTTGGCCCACGTATGATATGTCCAAGATATTGTGTCTTTCTTACTGTAACCATTTTTAAAAGCTCTCTTTTTTTTCCTAATCTTCTTAGCACTTCTTCATTCGTTACTCTATCCGTCTACGGTATTTTCAGCAAACGGCGGTAACACCAGATTTCGAAGGCTTCAATTTTGTTCAAAGTGAAAATCTTCCAAGTCCAAGTCTATAAACCATATAAAAGACTGGACCATACATAACATTTTAGGTAACGAATACGAAGATGGATCTTAATTGTAGTATTGCAGGTCACTTTCTTGAATTTCCAGAAAGGAGATCTGGCTATCTCTATCCTACATCTTATTTCTTTATCAGAATTTCATTCTTTAAGCCAGAAACCTAGGTATTTGAAATTAGATACGCCTTCGATAGCTTTGTTTTCGACTGTAATTACAGCATCAGTATATGGCAGATGATTTTTACTGGCGATCATGAATTGGTTTTCTTGATGTTCATAGTTAGGTCTGCTTTTTTACATTCATCATTTACTCTATTTGCAAACATTGTAAGTCTTCTATACTATCTGCTATCAATGTTGTGTCGACTATGCGTATCTAATGTTATTGCTATAAACACCATTTACCTTTAGGCCCTTGCCTATAAAGTTTGTACCTTCCTTAAAAATTTCTTCACAGTAGATATTGAACAGAAGAAGGGAGAGAATGCATCCTTGACGAACACCTCTGTTGATTGTCAGATTTTCGACGGTCACATCATCCAACTTTAATTCAGCTTTTTGATTCCCGTATAGGTTTTTGATCGTGGTGAGTTTATCATGTTGTACGCGATCAAATGCTTTTTCATAATCGATAAAACAAATGAAGACATATTTTTGAACATCTTTACAATTTTGGACCAGAACTTGAAGGCTGAAAAGAGTTTCTTGTGTACCTATAGTCTCTCTGAATGCAAACTGTGTTCTTCCGATCATTTTTTGAATAAACGATTAGGTAGTATTTTAAGAAATATTTTCAACATGTGATTCATTAGATTGATTAACTCACTATATTTTTTGACGTTATTACACTTCGGTAATGCAATTGTTAAAGAGGTGAAATGAAAAATAAGATATTAATTATATATTAGGTTTTAATCTGAGAACAAATACTAATCCTAAATACAGAGAGAGGTTACAAAGAGGTTTTTGAGCGTACGGTTCACTTTTTTTCTCAAGTTCCCTCAAGTTTTCTTTCACACTTGTTTAGAATATATATCGCACGCGCATTTCAACGTAACTTACTATACAGTATATCAGTGGTACTACTATGCAAATGTACATATAACTCAATACGCCTCCTTACATTTGCATTGCATTTACATTAAACTTAACCTATTACAATAAACGTAACATATTTCGAAATTTTTTAAATTTTCTCGGCATAGGGCTTTTGTGAATATATCGGCGACATTTTCATCCGTATTGATTTTGATTACATCTATAAATTTTTCTTTTAAACATTCATGCACATAATGATAATGAACTTCAATATGTTTTGAGTTCTTAGTAAAATTTCCATTTTTAGCTATATCAATTGCACCCGAATTATCTTCATATACATTAATAGGCTTCATTAATTTTACAATAAACTCTTTTAATAATTCCGCTACAAATTTAAGTTCACTTACTGCTTCTGACAAAGCTACATATTCCGCAAATGTTGAAGCCTTTGTTACTGACTTTTTTTTATAGATTTCCAAAATATTACATTGCCAAATACATTTATTAAATAACCAGTTGTAGAGTTTCTATCTAAATTGTCGCCTCCCCAGTCGGCATCTACATAACATTCTATAGTATTTTCATGACCTATTTTATTATACATCAGTTTCAAATCCTTTGTCAAATATAGATATTTCAAAATTCTTAAAGCATATTTAAAATGTGTTTCATCATAACAAGATATATATCAAGAAGAAGAAGAAGAAGAATATTCTTTTCATACTTATCAGACTTTTCAATTTTTAAATTTACCTCCATAGGTGTATTATATAATTTACAATTTTCCAAATTGTATTTCTTAGCTAGCAGGTCAATATATTTAGTTTGACTTAGTTTCATTTCATGTTTGCACGGTTCATATTCCACAGTAATTCCTAAACAATCTTTAATTTTACCTAGATCTTTCATCTTAAATTTTTCCGATAACATATTTTTAATTTTTTTGGTTTTGTTTTAATCAATATTACTTTTCTCAAAACCTAAACTTTCCAAAAAATCATCAAGACAAAAATTATCATACCATGCTCTTGGACTTTCTTTCCACCCATATAGAGCTTTTATTAATTTACAGACCCTATTTGTACCATCTTCATAACCCTTTGGTTGCTTTACATAAACTTCAGAATTTACCCTACCATTTAAAAATGCTGTTTCTACATCCATTTGTTCAATTTCTAGGCCCATTTGACAACAAAATGATAACAATATTTTTAAAATTTGCATCCTAGCTACAGGAGAATATATATTCTCTATTTCATCTGTCTGCTGAAAACCTCTTACAAGTAACCTAGCTTTATAAGTATCTAGTACCTTTTTGAATATAGGGTCAAATGGGAGACAGTGTAACAAAAAAGTCATTTTTATTTTTAGAAAAAATTACGTTTATTATATCGTCTTCTTATTATTTGCCATAAAATCAGCCTTTAGATCTTTAGATCTTTAACCTTCATATTAGGCTTGAAGTAATATAAAAATTATACTTAGAAACTATTTATTTTTTTAGTTTTCTGAGATCACAAATTTGTTATAGTGTGGGGCACACTGGGGTGGGGTACAGTTTAACAGCCATAGGAGTACAGTATAACAAGATGGGGTACACTATAACAGTAGACTAAACATATATAAAACGTAATAAAATATGAAAAATAGAAAACATTTAATTTAAATTTATGTTCCAAAACATATTTTTGGTAATCAAAATCAAAGATAAACAAATTTATAATATGAAAATATCATCTTTTCTTAACCTAGAATAAAGTGCCTCAGTATTTTTTCTGGGAATGTGTAGCAAGCAGACTGACGTTTCCATGGACGTTTGACAGTTCTTTTTTCCATTTTAGGTAATGGCAATATAAGCTTAATATCATCTAGTCCGACAGTAGCAAGATCTGGCTCTGAAGGAAAATAAAAGACATTCTCAACTTTACTACTTTTGGGTGGATAACTGACGTCATATTAATTTTCCTCATCAGATGTCAATAATTTTTCAATATAATGCTTTGTCTGTTTCCCCGAAAATTTGACAATGACAAAATCATCTTTTATTGGATGTTTCAGTAAAGACAAAGGAATTTCATTATCATCTAAACTGCAAGTTAGAATCTCTGAAACTTCATCAGAATTTTCAGAGTCAACTCCAGAACTTAAAACCTTGATAACGTTTTCGACTTTCTTTGGTTTCTTCTTTATTTTTATAATTCTCGCATTTTGAGTTTTCTTTTTACGCTTCTTGTTTTCTCTTTTTTTTGGCTGCTTCTTCAAATTTCTGTTTAATTGCTGAATCGGTGGCGATACAACTTTTTCCCCTTTTTCTTACTTTTTTAGAGAGTCTGGGAGCGGCCTTCGGATATTCTCTACATTCGATTGGGCTCACTAAAATGTCTCCCATTGGATCAAGATCTCTTTTTTTTAAGCTTAAATTCTTTTGAATCATGAAATCGCTGAGTTCCTGTGCTTCTGCAGAATTTTGATGCAGCGACGACGACGTCGAAGCTTCCGTTGCTGTAGATTGGTTTAAGGCCTGTTTTTTCTCTTTTTCGGATTTTTCAGAAGTTGTAGGTTGGTTTATTGACTGTTCATTCGGCTGGAATAATGAAGCTTCGGGTTCTAGAGGCCGCGGCCGGTTTGTAACCTCGCTAGGCATAAAATCGTCGCTTGTGAAAATGTTCCTGTCGAAGGGAAATATACCCGTTTTCATAAAACCCGATTTTAAATTTATGGGTGACATTGCTTTTTCAAATGCTTGACCCAGTAGTTCTTCATTATTGTATATTGTCAAAGGTATTCCCGGATGACGCAAAATCCAGGAATCTATTGCGGCGTTGTAATGTAATGTAATGTCTGTAAAGGTCCAAACACTGACACATCAAGCGGCTGTAATTTGTGGGTGGAATGAGGCGGAATGGTAAGCAGAGTCATGCCGTTTTCTTTACCGATGCTCAAAGTCGCCGGAGCTAAGTGGCTTTCATGATTATTAATCATGAAAAGCGATGGATTATCTGTTGAGCTTCCAATCACCTTTACAAAATGCTTTATAACATCAGGGAACAACTGAGGGTTCATCCAACCCGTAGTTAAACCCAATGTACCAGTAGGTGCTCCCTTCAACATGTGTGATTTGAATTTTTCCGAGTGAATACCATCGCGGGCGGCAGGGTATTACCTGTAGCAGAAACTGCGCAGCATGTTGTCACAAGGGTACCTCGTTCACCACTTGTTACTTTATTAAGTTGTTTTGATCCTTTTGATGCCAAAACCCTTTTTGGTTTTTGTACTGTGGTCGTACCGGTCTCATCAAGACAAAATAGTCTAGTGCCATCACCAAAACTAGGACACCTTCTCATTACCTCTTCTAAATTGATAAAAAATATCTCTATATTATGTCGGTTGAATGATGTAGCTCTTGAAAGGCTGCAGGCTTCTGGTTTTCGCAAAGTTAAATCAGGATTCCTTTTTCGAAAGCCATCCAACCAATCTTTTTCTTCGAATTGTCTTCCCAAGCTTCCCAAGATGCTGGCATCTTTTGCTTGTGATGTGTAGCCATTTCATAAGCTAATTTTCTGCTAAGTTTCAATTTTGTCAATGTGTTGCCCGTAACACATTTTTGAGCACGTTATCAGATATTCTTTTAATGCTTTTTCTTGAGCACTTGAAAATACCTTGTTACCCGCATAATTTGGAGTCAATCGCAAATCTGCAGCTTTCTCAGCTGAACAGGCCATTTTTTTTTGTAACATAACGATATAAAGTACCGTAATTTACGTTCTTACGTTCGGCTGCCTTTCTCAAAGGTACTCCTTTTTCAACCAGTTCTATTGCTTCTTTCATGTCATTAGCATCAGGCCAATTTCCGTCTTCTTTTTCCGATTCCGCACCATTTTCAATGTAACACACCTAGAAAAGAAAATTTAATCAAAGGGGGCACACTATAACATGTTACACTGTGCCCCACACCCTACTGTTTAAAACAAAAATTCGTTAAAATTTTATCGGTTAGAAATTGCAATAAACTTTGTTTGCTATATACATATCAACTAATTGAAGATTAAAGGAAACATATATTTACTCACCAGAAATTATTAGTTTTCCAACAAAATCAAAACTTCACTAGCCAAATTTTACAAGTTTTTTCTACAAAAAATATAAATTCGAGCACTATTCCGTTCACCCGGCAATTTAACGTCCGATGACAGCTGTTTAAGATGGCGGCGCATAAGATTGACAAAACATGTGAATAGACTTCATAGACCAATTAGAAAATGACAGCTATTCTAGATGTTATACTGTGTGTGCCCCCTGTTACACTGTCCCCCACTTGACCCTACCTATTTTACATCCAAAACAATTTTATTATTTTCTGTTATTTTTTTTTTTCGAAATATACTAATCGAGTAAGGTACCGTCACTGAACTCGAAAGGGGTCAAAAGTCAAGATTTCTTGAAAATTAAGAAAAATTGTCAAAAAATGCGGTATACGTCTTGAATTTTTTCCAATGAATTGAACAAAAAATTAGGTTTTTTTTGACGAGCCTTACCAAGTTCCGCCCCCGCAGGGGGCGGCTGTAGGTGCGTTTTAAATATTTCACTTTTTCCGTAAAAACTCCGTTCCTCTTGGGCGTCGAAACGGGAAATGGTTATTTTCTGTTGTAAAACTGAACAGGCCTTCGACCCGTGTGCGTCTGCCGCTCGCAAGTCCCACATGGCGTCCTCTAGGTGCCAAAAACAGGAGATCGTTTCTAGCACCTTTGAGGAGCAATTTTGGTCCGCGGCTCGATTTTTTTACTGCGTTCTCTTGCCGCGTCGATTTCACGTTTTTTGACGTCATGCGGAAAAGTACGCGACCGTCGGTTCACCCGGTGCGGCGGAAAATGTAAGCGAAAAAAAACCGTTTTTTTCATCACATCTGTGGACGCCGTTCTCTTGATTGAAAAGCGCCGTGTCTCCAAACCGGTTCGTTCGATGCGAGATATTTACCCGCAACCGGCGGTGGAAGAATCTGGTACCTTCGGCATCCTGTTCCCACTCTGGGTCAATTTTAACACAAAAATCGAAAAAACGCGATGTTTTTTTCACCAAATTTGCGGGGATCCCTCTCCCGGGATACCCAACAGTCGGATCGGGACCGGACCGGCACCAATCGATTCGACATAGTGTCTTTAAGTTTGTTTTGGAGTTTAATTGCGATTGCATGCCGGATGGCGCCGGGAGGCCCGAAAAACCATGTTTTGCAGAAGTACGCGAGAATTCTCTGGGATTCGCTAAATTAAATAGCAGGGCCTCGCGGTGGTGGTTTCTGAATATAGAACGAAAGGGTCTATAAGGCGATAGGAACGATGCATCGCTCGATCGCATTTGGGTGTCTCGACGCCCGTCCAAACTCGAAACGAATTTTTCAAAATTGAGCAAATTGAAACCTTCAATATTCGGTGAAATGTTTTAGAATTGTATTGCTCTTTTCAGGAATTATAGCCCCACGTGTCTACTTTCGAACGACACCAGTCTCGGCGCATTACACCTCCGGGGACGTTCCGCAGGCCCCAATTCTCGAAGTCACTTTTTTTTACCTCTTCAAACGGAAACGCTTAAAAGAAAATTTACATTTCCAGTCCAACAAGTGCATGCCCGGTGAAAAGGCCAACAGTATGGGGTTTGAATTTCTCAAATCCAACAACGGCTTCGCACTCCAGGTCAAAAATACTACGACCATTGCTTGCCGCTGAATCGCCAATTTACACTTACAGCTGATCATTCTGACACTATTTTCGCTCAGGTTATGTGGAAATGTCATTGTTGAAGTTTATCCGTTTATGATTATTCGTGTGCTTGTGAATAGATAAAATTAAAGAAAAGAATTTAAATCAAAATTCTGATTTTTCGCTCAATGTTAGGTTGAAATTCAAATAAAATTCAAAGAGATATCTTGAAATCTCTAAATTGCAGATTTCGGCGACTCTGGCTCTTGATTAGCAACACATAGCAACGTCAAAATTCGCATTTTTTCACAAATTTCTACAAGAAAACGAAGTTTTTTCACTTTTCTTTTAGCAGATTCTTAAAATTCAGATCATTTTACATCAGAAACAGTTGGTTCCCTTCACATTTGAATTCCAAAATTTATTTCATAATCCGCGATATTTACGAGTTTTTTTTAAGAATAATTGGAGCTTTTAAATTGAATTTAGATTCCAACGGTACAACACGCGTCTTCCTCGAATGTATATCAACAGAGTTATTGGCGAAAAGCTGTCAGTTTTACCATTTCACTGCGGAAGGAACAGCCATTTCAATATTTATTGACATTTTCGATTCAAATTCGAATACAACTCATCAAATTTTATTAAAATGTGTTGCATGAATTTTCTGCGGCTGATTCGTGATTCGGATAATTTTACATGGGGGACGATGTAAGTTTTTCGGTCATCTGGTAATTTAAAATCCATTTTTCAAACGGTGGGAATTAAGAGTATTCTACAAGAATAGTTAAAAATTACACATTTAATTTGGAATCTAAAGGTGTATTCCTCGACTTCCGAGCGGGTATAACAAGAGAGTTTTTGTTGAAAAACGGTCAGTTCTACCACTTGACGGCTGAAGGAAAAGCCATCTCGAAATTTATCCGGATTTTCTTTTTAAAGTCGAATAGTGCTCATAGTGAGTCTACCAGACATGCATTTACAGCTTGATCTACAATAAGCTAAAGTGGCACAGTCTGTTAGCCTGAAAGAAAAGCGAACGAAAAATTAAGACAAACTACAAGCGGTAGCGCGACCCAAGAGATCAAAAATAAGATAAAGATGTAAAGCTAAATGTTGGTTTAACCTAGGTTAGGCTATTAGGTTAGCAAAGCGACATAGAAAGCGTCATAGATATTTCTATTGAAACAATTTGACCATTTTGGAATATTCATGGCCGATAACCTTGACACTGGATTTTTTAAATAAAGAAATACATGAAAATTAAATCAAAGTTGACATTAACGTCAGTTGAGTAATTTATTGGTTATTATTTTTTTTGGTGAAACTTTTAGTAACATAATTTTGCTAAGTGTTGCTAATTGTCTAAAAGCAAACTTACTATAATTGGAGGAGTGAGATTGGAAATCAAGAGTTGCCAAACTTCATAAAAGGAGGTTACTATATATGATGAAGTGAAGTTAATAAGTAAGGCTTGCAATTTTGACGAAAAAAAAGACAACAATGTAACTTTAACAAATAGTTGGTGAGATTATGTTTGAGTGTGTTGGTAACTCAAAAACACAAGATACCAACTTGATTAAAACAATATGTTGGTTATGTGGAACGTCAAAGTTGACAACATCAATGTTACTTAATCAATTTAAAGGTTATAACAGTTTTAGTGAGATTTTCAGTAACTTTTTACTCCACAGCTGATTTTCTATCGTCCATGTTGTACACCTTAGGAACTAATATCACATCGTTAGATATAGTAACCTTTTTATAAACGTTGGGAACTTTTCATTTCTAATATCACTCCTTAAATTAAAGTCACTTTGATTTCAGACAATTGGTAACATTATATGATTAAGTACACCTCAAAAGTGTTTGATTATATTATTTTACAAACCTGACAGCATTAAAATCATTTGAGACGGATGAATTATTAGTTAATATTCTGTGCAGTAAGAATTGTACATCTTGCAACTCATACAACCTTAGCTGATGCGCTTTCTACAAGAATCGCGCAGCTCGCAATTCTGATTACTCTTTCATATACAAATGTCAAAATTCATTAAACAATTTCACCCTCATCAATGATTCCACCTTTAGCAACTATTCCATTATTTTCAACTCTTCCATCCACAAAAACTATTCCATTCCGAAAAATACGATCCACATGTACTAGTACTGTAACTAATCAAATTTGACTTCATATCCTTAACATAAAATACATTTTTCATTTCTACTGGATTTTGTTCAACAAACGCATTGAAAAAACTTGAACTGGGTCAAGCCTAAAAAAGCCTGTGTCAAAAAAACCAAATTTTAGTAGCTTTTACGATTCTATTGTCACCTAGATAAACATTTAGGGGAATTGTGCCTAAGATTACATACTTAGGTAAGATGACATAGTGCTTACATCTGTTAAACTATACGTGCCACAAGTACGTAGATGAAGTTTACATGTCGGCTCACATACAGGGCCACCACTCAAAACTTTAGTGACCGCCCGCTTGCGTTGTTTGGATGTGGTGTACAATGTTTTGATTTCGTCACCCAAAAATATTTTGGTAATGAAAGTGTTCCTGCCAATAAATTTGTATCAGGTATTTTTTTGTAGTATTGACTACTTTGTTATGAACTGCGATTAATATGGGCTAGGAATATCGAGGAATAATTTAAGTCACAAAAGGCGGAAAATAATATTTACCTCGTAGGGTAAGATGACATAGCAACCGTCGGCTTAAGTTGACATCTTATCCTGAAGTTCTCGACGTGTAAGAATACTTTAAAATCCTTTTGTATTGACTCGCCAGAGCATTAGATATCGAAAATTGCCAGAGCATTAGAACTCGAAAGCAAGTGCAGCGTGCTATCTTTCGGGATGACTTCGATGATGTATGCCTTTATTGCAACGAATTATATAGCAAATCGAAGCCAGGAGAGCATTGGGTATGTTGCCAGTTATGTAAGCGATGGTGCAAGCAAGAACTAAGCTATTCAAATTTGAAGTGTGCACCGATAATTAGGTATGTCAACTAAGACAGACGTGTGTCAACTTACCCACTTGGGCATGATTGATGTTTTTGTTATTTAGTTTCAATTCTGTAATTTTTTTTAGCGTCAAGATAATTGTGTGTGCTTCGTAAATAAACGTTTTCAAAGTGTACCCTTAGATTTATTTTTTATCGCCTTTGAGTAATCAAATATTGGCTTCCAAACAAAAAGTAAGTCATCTTAACACTTATGTCAATACCCAGTCACTAATACGTTGTTCAATACCCGGGTATCCGCATGGGTTTTTCATTGAATAAAATAATTTTAATACCGGGAGGCTTTCACATTACAACTCGGGATTACCGTAAACACTGCCCGAAACTTCACTACCCGAAAAACCCTATTTCTATAAATAAAACCGCCGGGTGGGCAAAGTATGGGATCAAAATATGGTGGATAAGCGACGCCAAATTGAAAGGTCAAACTTAAACTGGCAAAATAACAACTGGCCGTGAAATAAATCAAGGCGAAAGAGTGAAAGAGAGTAAAATATTTAGCTGCAAAATATAAAGGATCCGGAAGAATATTACAATGGATAATTTTTTTACTACTTTACCTTTAGCAAAGCATTTATTGTATGGAACCTAACAATTGTAGGAACATTGAAAAAAAATAAAAAATACATTCTAGTAGACATGCTAAGATCTAAAGATCGCGAAGAATTCTTTTCTCTATTTGGGTTTCATGAAAAAGTTACTCTATGCTCTTATGTTCCTAAAAAAAGAAAGTTGTTATACTTCTATCTACGATGCACTCAGATTTGCAGCGAAGACAAAAAAAGAAACCAGAAATTGTTCAGTATTATAATAAACCAAAAATTGGTGTGGATATAATGGATAAGATGTTGGGCCGTTACACAATCCACAGACGGACTTTTTTAAATATTTTGGTTATCGCCAGTCTTGCCAGATATATCATTTATCATGTAAATAACGTATTTTTAAGAAAATTAAGTGAAGAAATCAAGAACGATCAAAAACGAATCTCAAAATATGCAAATTATGAGAAATTTCACCACTAGGATTGCCATAGAAAGCATATATGGAAAACCAATAGATCCTATAAGCAGGGCAACATCATCAAGTGAGCCAGGCGGGTCTACTGAACAGACAGATTCCACTGGACGAAAAATTGTTGAAGGATCATGTCATATTTGTTACCAGGATGTCTATAAAAAAAACGAGAAAAAACGCGAAAATCGTGTAAAGAATGTAACAAACCAGTTTGCGATGAACATTCAAAAGCAATTGTAAAATGTGACGCATGTTGCCAACAATAAATTGAATATAAAAATACTTTATGTATAATTTATAATAAGTTTTATAATAATATTAATTAAAAGTTAAATAAATCCGTTTATTTATATATTAAGTAATATTTTTTATCCCTAGAAATAAGTTTAATTATATATTTATATATGGGTACCCGGGTAACCCGGGTATTGAGCAACGGGGTATTTGACTTTAAGTCCAAAAAGTTTATATATTTTTTGGCACATTTTATTATTTATGTATATGAATCGATGTCAATAGACTCAAATAACGAGGATCTGAAAGGATTTGATGATTTTTCGTTAAATAAAAAAGATATGTAAGTTAGAACATGCAAAAGGGTACCCGGGTATTGACATAAGTGTTAAGCACACTTCCCCTACCGGTTCTTTAAGTAATTTACAATTTTCAAAGTATTTATCGTTATTAATTATATGATCCGTACATCCGCTATCTAAAATTCATTTTATTTTATTTAGATTTACATTACTTATCTCTGTGTTTAGCGCCGTAATATCCTCAACTTTGGTAACCCAAGCGCAATTTTGTTCCCCGCTCTCCTGTCCTTGTTGAACGTTTGTTGCTGGCGTTGCAGATTATCTGTTGTAGCCGCGTTGGTTTCCGTGCCCTCTGCCGTAATTTCTCCTTGAACTATTTCGGCCTCTAGATGAGCGCCATGTCCCTCTGCTTCTGTTCGCTTGGTTGCAGTTTCTTCTTTGTATATGACCAATTTCACCGCAGCCAAAACACTTCCTTTCCGGGATTACCATAAATGCACTTGACTTCCTTTCCGGGTTTTCATCTCTTCTGTTTTTCAATTCTGCAATTTCAATTTTACTTCTCACGTATTCTGCTGTTTGATCAATTAAATCAATTAAATCCCCTACATAACTGTAGGATTCCGGCAGAGTATTTAGTAGGTATATAATTTAACTTTTCCTTTTCTGTTACACTTGCCCCCCGTTTTTTAATTCATTTACGGCTCTTTCAAAGTCACAAAAAAATATTGTCAAATCACTATAGTCTTTTAACCTCAACTTCTCTAATTTATTCCGACACACAATTTGTAACGCTGTAGATTCTTTTAAATATAAGCTGTCGAGTTTTTTTATAATATCATACGCTTCTTTGTCACAAATAAATTTCAGCTGTCTATTTGATACCGCACTGTAAATATAGTTTATCGCTTTTAAATCGTTTTTATCCCAATCTTCTTTATCTGCTGCCACTTTTTGTCTTTCTACAACCGTTACACATTTTTTCATTTTTAAAAACATAATAATACGCTTTCTCCACATGCCGTAGTCCACCACCATCAAATACCGGTATCGCGATTTCACTTCTTCCGGCCATTTTTATTTACCACGTGTTTTCCTTTGTGCACGCGTTAACTATTATTAACACCAATATTAATCCTCCTCCTTAACCATAGACTGCTACCATGTTAAAGAGGTGAAATGAAAAATAAGATATTAATTATATATTAGGTTTCAATCTGAGAACAAACACTAATCCTAAATACAGAGAGAGGTTACAAAGAGGTTTTTGAGCGTACGCTTCACGTTATTTATACTACTCACTCGTTCAAGTTTTCTTTCTCACTTGTTCACGATATATTACGCACGCGCATTTCAACGTAACTTACTATACAGTACATCAGTGGTACTGCTATGCAAATGTAGATTTCAGCCATTCATTTGGGTATATGGCTGTGTCGTAGATGCCATTCGAGGATAATAAGGTTTTCAGAGTCAAACAGTTTGATGATTTCGGATGGTATTTCATCTGATTACTTTCTTGTTCTTCGCTGATTTGATTACATGTTGAATTTCTTCCTTAGTTATTGGAAGACCTATCCAGTTTTCTTGACATTGGTTGTCTGAGTTGTTGGTTCTGATGGTTTTTGAGGAATCATCAAATAGCTTGTTAATGTAGAGCATCCAAACATCAGACTTCTCTTCAGCGTCAGATATCAATTTGTTGTGGTTATCGAATAGCATTTTCGTGTTTTTTTTTCTCTTGTATATGCCCGATGCCTCTTATATTTTAATGTAATTTAAAATCATCCTTCAAGTTTTGAAGCCTTTCTATCAGAGCATTCCTGTTCAAGCTAGATGTTTTTTGCTTGTCGAATTTTGTATCTTATGATTCTTTGCAGACTGTTGTACTTCACACCATCTTTGTACTTGTAGACTCGTCCTTCATCCATTAATTCAAGGATTTCGTCAGTTATCTAGTTTATTTAGTTTTAGGCTGATATCTTCTAGTAGGGAGTTCTTTTGATGCGCTCTTTCAAATTTCGGCTGTTGACTCCACAATTTCAGATGGCTTATGTTCTGACAATCAAGCTCGTTCAACTTGTTGTTGATATTCCTTGAAATATTTTGTTGAATATTTGGATTTTTCAGTTATAATAATATATTGCTTTATTGTCAATGAGAAATACATAATTTCTGTGGACAAAGTAGAGGCAAAATAAATAAATCACTTACAAACCAAAACAAAACATATCAAAAAGAAATAAATACATACATAAATACATTCATATGGTAAAAAAATAAAGAGATAAATAGAAAAAATAAATAAACAATTAAATAAATAACAATAATTTTAAAATAAAATATCGTAAAGAATTTTTACTCGTTGAGTGAGGCTAGCTGAGACTAATAGGTGTGTGTGCGGTTCTAAAAGTAGCGATCACCGAAAAATTCTGCAGTAGTGTAGTATGGTCGTTCTAGGAAATGACTTGACGGCGGAACGAAATTTGGAGTTATTGGTGATAGATTTTAGGTGGATAGATAGATGATTGAACATTTTTTTGCGTTGTAGAATATAGATTTTTTTACCAGTTCTGATCTCCGTAAGGGTAGATAAATATCCTGATTCTAGTTCCTTGTAGTGTGTTTGTGTTGTGGTCTCTCCAGTAAAGCACGAATATGTTTATGCATTAAGCTAACGGATTTCAGGATAAATTATGAAGAGAGAGTTAAAATTTTGAAATTTTTAAAGTAGGGCTGGCAATGGGTTCTACTACTAAAACCAAACATATAGCGAATAGCTCTATTTTGTAGCTTGTATAAAGATTCAAGTTGGAGAAGGTTGGAGTGACCCCAGAACGGAAGGCCATATCGCAGATGAGATTAGAAAAGAGCGAAATAAGAGGATCTGGATGTATGGAGATTTATCTCCTTGGAAATAGACCTAATTGCGAAGCAAGCAGAACATAGCTTCTTAGTTAAAAGCTCCACATGCGAGGTCCATTTGAGTGATTTGTCAATGTAGAGGCCCAGAAATCTAACAGAGTCAACAAAGTTAATGACGTTGTTGTCTAGTGAAAGAGGCGGGAGTGTACCTTTATAAGATAGGACTACAGTTTTCTTTGTACTTAATTTTAGACAGTTAGAATCGTTCCATGACTTAAACATGCAAGGTCATTAGATATAATAGAGTGGAGAAGCGGCAGGTTAGGTTTTTACCATGTGATACTAGTATCATCGGCAAAGTTGATGAATACTAGGAAGAGAATTGGACCTAGAACGGAACCTTGAGGAACACCAAGATCCACCGCTCTGCAGGAGGAAGATTAATCATTTACCCTGACGAACTGCCTTCTATTGCCAAGATAGGACTTGAACCATTCCTGTGGAGTACCCCGAATTACAATACATATGCAATTTTTGTAGTAAAATCTCATGGTTCACACAATCGAAGGCTTTGGCAATGCCACAAAATACTGTTGCTGTGAAAAGCTTGTTGTTAAGATTGTGGTAGATATCACTAAGAACAGAGAATATGGCATCACTCGAACTTTTACTCGAAAAGAATCCGAACTGATTCGATGTTAAGATGCTATATTTGGTCAGGAAAGTCAGCAAGCGTACTTTGACGAGCCTCTCTATGATCTTTGATAGAGCAGGTAGTAAGGCGATTGGTCTGTAGTTGCAGCAGCTGTGCTTATCACCACTTTTATGTAGAGGGATAATGATTGCTGTCTTGAGGCACTGTGGGAAAACACCCTTCTCTAAAGATTGATTGATTAGATGTGACAGGGCGTTCATTGCTTTAAGAGGAAGGTTTAGAAATACTTTAACCGGTAGACCATCAGTGTTGCATATAGACTTGCTTTTTATAGCTGTAATGGCTTGTAATAGTTCCGGGTTGTCAACAGGACTTAAACAGAAACTGCTGGAAATAAAATTTGAAGCAGAGAGGAAGGAAAGAGGGTCGCAATTTGAAGATATATTAGTTGTTATATTTTTGGCCACTTTTTCGAAATAGTTGTTCAAATCATTTGGATCAGGATAAATTTGGTTAAGTGAACAAGATTTATTTCTCAGCTCATTAACTATTGACCAGGCTTCTCTAGCAGCATTATTAGTAGTTGAGAGACGATTTTGAAAGTAAACTTTTTTAGCCAATTTGATGATTTTGAAGTGTAAAGTACGGTATTGCGAGATGTACTTAAGGACCTTAGGGTTGACCGTGAACTTTTTAATGTACATCAAGGAGCGTATGTTTTTGGAAGCTGTTCTAATTCCCACTGTAGGCCAAGGTTTATGACACGTGGGCTTGATGGGAGTTAGGGGGAACCCTGAACTACTGGCACAGGAAACTTTCATTAAAAATCTGAGAAGTTAAGCTCTACCACTCCGGAAGGAAAGTTCTAATCAATGGAGTTATATTTAATTCGAAAATTTATAAAGTTCTTTGTTAAAAAAATTCTACCCAGGCGGTGAGTTGTGGATTTGGTTTGCTTCCTAGAGAAAAGTTGGTCAAAATTGCTTCATGATCTTTTTGACTATCCCTGACTTTTTGGAGATGTATGATCCTGTCGGAAGAGTCGTAGGACCTATAGGCGGAGAGGTCGGCTTCCACATCGGAAGTAAAGAAGCCATAAGCTTCGTGAAAACTGAAGAAGATGAAACGAAGGGCTTTTAGCTCTATGGGAAGGCCTTCTGACGCTAGAAGCACTTTTTTGCTGATGTTGGTGAATCTATCGTAACACACAGTGGCGGGTTGGTCATGAAGGTACGCAAGGTATAACTTAACTGCTCTCATGATGACAGGTTCCCTCAGTCAAAGTGTAGCGATTATCTCCATTAGATTTTTTTGTTAACCGAACTACTGGCGGAGTCATGAGGTCCAATAAAGTTTGGGGGTCACTAGACCTAATAGGGCTGGAAACTATTAACGAGGAACTGTTAGATAGGACATTTGATTTGCATGCGGCAATTGCCTGCTTGTTAGTTGTGATCGTAGTAACAGTCTCGGTGGCGTGCATTGATTGGCACTTTGATATCCTTGCGAAAGTTGTTCAAGAACATTTTTTTGTTGTTGGTTGGTGTTTTGCGTTCCGATGTAATCTTAGTTATGAGTTTCGTTTTCAGTAGGGTGTGATCTAAAGGCACGTCAGCTCCTGAATATGTGCATGCACTGATTATTGTTGAAGCAAATCTTTTATTTATTAGTTGATAAATAAAATGATGTAATCTATTTGTTTACGTGTGATATGTTGTTGGTTGTCTTGTAGAGATTTCCAGCTAGAGTAGACTTCTCGGCGGGACTAGAGTAGACTAGTATAGACTTCTCGGCGGGAGGAGGAACCAAGTATTGCCTATTTTGAAGTTCTTTTCCTGGCAGAATTCTATTAATTTGTCTCCTCTTTCATCTCCTAGTCCAAACGCACCAACTATTCCATCTATTTTATCAGATCCAACTTTTGCTTTAAAGTCCCATATAATCATGATCAGTTCGTGCGATTTTGTGTGTTGTAATAATTCGGAGATTTGGGAATAAAATTCTTTGATTTCATCCTCATTCGATTCCGAAGTTGGAGCATACACCTGTATGATGTTCATAGAGAAAGGTTTTGCCTTTATTTTTAAGAGCATTGTTCTATCTGTCTTTGGTATAAAGCAGTTATAGAATCAGCTATGTAGTTTGATACAACTAACAACACTTCTTGTATGTATATGAGTATCATTTCCTGAGAAATATATAGTTTTGTTTTCTGTATGAAATTTAGCTGAACTTACCAGAATGTTTCGATTACTCCAAGAATGTCAATGTTCAATCTTTTCATTTCTCTGATGGTGTTTGCGAGTTTACCTGCTTCGTAAAGGCTGCGGGCATTCCATCTTCCGATTTGAATGTGTTTTTTTGTTTTACCTCCGGGGATTCTTAGCACCTTCGATGAGCCGGAGGCTGACGGCCGTGTGTAACTTCCATGTAACTTTTCGTGGGATATTGCTTCAGTGGTTTCCCGTTGCCTTCTGGAACGTTTATAGTTTTCCATCTTTAAACCGCCGCCCTTAACATAGGGAACAGACGCTGTAACCAGCCGCCAAATCTTGGTACAGTCGCTGATGATAACTATATAAATGTATACAAAACTATATAAACTATATAAATGTTACAAAATTAAACGATCAAGTTTATATAGTGAAAGCTAAACACTCAAATTTAGACTTAATTGATGTATACCTAGTTTATAAAGGTTTGGACAAAATTTTCAAAATTTGCTTGAAGCCCATTAGTTAGTTTTGAACGAGGGACTAATTTCAATAATTTCTTAGAATTAATTAATCAGTATTGGACCATGGACAATTACTTAATAGCCATGTATATGTTGCAAAAGCTAAATAATGCAGTTTGATGATAACAAAAATGAGCCATTTTTTGGACAACATAGTAAAAGAAGAACTGTCACAAAGCTTGCGATTACTGGTCTTGCCTCTCTTATAAATAGCGAGGTTAATAATTATTTATTATACAAGCGAATAAAATTAAGGCTTAACGAGCGGTTTGTTAAATCATCAAGCGCGTCAGCGCGAGAGGATTTAAATTCGCGAGTTAGTTATAGAGTATTTAATTAATTTGTATTTTATTCATCATAAATGGGTGCATCCTAAGAATTATTGTCAGATGGTGATGCAATTGGGGAAAGATTACTTCCGCAGAAATCAAGAGATTTATTTAAAAAAATGTATAATAAGTTTTGTGATTGTTGGCGATAAAAAAGAACATTAGAGAAGTCAACATTTTGGGTTATGTTTACGGAGCCCGAAAGTGAAATGAAATGAAAATTTTATTTCACAAGTGAATAAACCAATGTATTATTGATCCGTATCCAAGAAATTAAACATTATTTTATAAGGCAAAATTAATTAAATATAATTAGTGATTATTAGTAATTAGTTAATTAGTATTATTATTTATGAATGTTTGAATATAGTTAATTTTCGCATACATTTTCTGATATTTTTGCTTTACTTTATTCCACATTAAGTCCCTCATTTTTTTACCTACAATCACCCGGGACCGTTGTCACGGGTGATGGTAGGTTTAGATGTAGATTACATCAATTGTAATCGTTTTAACATATTTTTTCTGATTCGCACATATTTTTTACTTTCTCTTGATTTAGTTGTGTTGGCGTTGATTTTGTAGACTTGTGTAGACTTTTAATATAACTCAACAGAGTAGGTAAAGTCTTCACAGTAAAGTATGTAGATCTACTAGGCACTGTCTATGTTTCACTATATAGTCTTAGCTCTCTAAATTTTTCTAGTCATATCTACATATTGATTAGACATTCCCATCTGTCTAGTTCTTACAAACTAATGTATCTAGTACTGTCTTTCTAATATTGTCTCTGTTGCCTCGTCTGTGTAGCCTTAACCCTCTTATTTTGGTGGTCAATTCTTTAATATGTAATTTTGACCATCACAACTGTATCGACTAGTTTAATCCGTTCGTCCCTGAACGTAAAAAATAATGCAGAAATGGATTAAACCTAATTTTTTGTTACTTCGTTGCTATGATTAAAACGACCATGGACTGAATTTCTCCAAGAGATGATTGGTAGACATAACGTATCTTATCTATTCTTCTTGTCTAATTTTGAGGAGATTTAACAGGTCTTATGTAGTAGATCAGTATCTCATATGTTATTTTTCAGACATTATCCAGTCATATCTAATCTTGTTCACTCTTCTCACAATTTATTTATCCAAATTTTTTCCCAGTTTTGTGAGTTCAGTGAGTTCAGTGTCCAGTCTTATTTAATATTGTGCAGTCTTGTCCAGTCTATTATTGTCTTGGACCGGCTTGTTCTGTATTGATCAGTGTTGTCCAACCTCAGTGTCTTCGTCTGTGCATTATCTAGTCTTATTTGGTTGTCTGCTGCGTTATATTCTGTTCCAGTCGATAAGTGCAGTGGTGTGCAAAACGTGGGTCGCGACCCCCAGAGGGGTCAATAGAGAATTTTTCAGGAGGTCGTCGAATTCTGATGACGATTGGTACACATATATAATTTTTTCTATTCTTTTTGTCTAATTTTGAGGAGATTTTTCAAGTCTTGGCAGTAATATCTAATCTTGTTCACTCTTTTCAGAATTTTTGGACCAATTTTTTTCCCAGTTTTTTGAGTCTAGTCAAATAGTGTCCAGTCTTGTTTAATATTGGTCAGTCTTTTCCAGCCTATTATAGTCTACCGGCTTGATCAGTATATATTTTATTTATTTATCGTATTTTTCTACAGGTATTTGTAATTGTAATTATATATATATATATATATATATATATATATATATATATATATATATATATATATATATATATATATATACCGGGTGGTCCATTTAAGTGAAGACATAGGAATATCTCTAAAAATAAACATATTACAAACTAATAACCCAGATGAAAAGTTAATATTTCACAGGCGGGCATTCACTGATAATAATTTTAGACCTCCCACCCTACTCCTTCTAAGAGAGACTGGTTGTAACTTTGAAATTTTAAATGGAAACCCCATATTTTTATTGCAGATTCAGATTCTTCCACAAAAAACATGAAGGTTTTGTGCTAAACATTTTTCTAGAATCTCTGTAGATGGCGGTGCAAATTGCTAAAATTAGTTACGTTTAGATTTTCAAAAAAAACCCAGGTGTTTATCAAGGCGGCTTCTGCCACCAACTTTTTTCTTTTTGTTTCACGCAATAATTGTTATTATAAAACCAAAACAGTGTTCGACTTAAGAGCAGAAAAATGTTTCTTGTTTCTATAGAAGAAAAAGTTGAAATGATTTACATTTATGGCGAGTGTAGAAGAAATATAGACGATGCTGTTGCCTTGTATGCTGTGCGTTTTCCAAATAATGTTTGGTCGCGGTCATGTTTTTACAATGTTGTTAAAGCCTTTACTACCCATGGAAGTGTGCAATCTAATAAAAGAACGCGTAGAAGAACTGTTAGTGGAGAAGCTTATGAGGTAGCTGTGCTAGCTGCTGTTGCCCAAAACGCCAAAAGTAAGCACTCGAGATTTAGCTCGCGATTCTGGAATTCCTCGAACTAGTATTCTCAGAATACTGCATCGACATAAGTTTCATCCGTATCATATTTCACTGCACCAAGAACTTCATGGGGATGATTTTTATAATCGAGTAAGATTTTGTGAATGGGCAAGTGAGCAGATACGAAGGTACCAATTTTTTTTCCGTGAAGTACTATTTTCCGATGAGGCTAACTTCACAAACCATGGTAAAATTGCTAGGTCGCCCGATTTGACATCACCAGATTTTTTCTTGTGGGGGTTTCTAAAAAACAAGGTTTATCAAAGAGTGCCAACAACTCGTGAAGAAATGATACAGCGAATCAAGAATGCTTGCGCTCAAATTCCTGCAGAGACACTTTTAAGCTGTACTCAAGCATTTGAAGAGCGAATCAATAAATGCATCGAAGTTGAAGGTCAAATTTTTGAACATTTACTTTAATTGAAAAGCAGGAGGTAATTCGAATCGCCAATGAACAAGCACCCTAACTCTAAATAAATCGTTTTCTAAATTGTTTTCTATTACTTTGTACTAAATCACATGGGTTTCTATGAAAAATGAAACCTAACCAATTTTAACGTTTTACATCGCCATTTATAAAGACTAAAAAAAAATGTTTCGAATAAAGTCTTCTTATTTTTGTCATAAAATCTGAATCTGCAAAAAAAAATGGGGTTTCCATTTAAGATTTCAGAGTTACCCCCCGCCCCTGCAGAAGAGGTGGAGGAGGAGTTCTAACTTTAGCACCAGTGCATAAACCCCTTTCAAATATTAAGTTTTCATTTGGGAAATTTTTTCGTACAATGTTTATTTTTCGAGATATTTCAATGTCTTCACTTAAATGGACCACCCTGTATATATATAAAGGTAAGTATGTATCAGCTGTGTCTTTAGATTTCTTTGGCCGTCAGAGATTCTACATCTAGTTCGGCCGCCGTGTGTGTAGACTTTCTGCCGTCCTACAGAGGCAGGGCGTTGCCCGGAGCGCACCATCTTGGGGGTTGTATACACGTCGCACTGACAGTTTGCCTTAAGGGTTGATAGCTAAGCAAGAGTAGCTATTTGTCATCCTCGGCTTATGTTGGAGATAGGGCGGCTGGTGGCTGGCTACGCTCCTAGGCCACCTATATTACGCCAGGTTTAACCCCAGCTCCTCATTTTCAAAGGCTGAGTGAACCTTGGCCGAATAATTGCCTGAAAAATTTGGCTTGTTCAGTAATGATCAGTTTTCTTCAACCTCAGGGCTTCGTCTGGTTTTGCATTGTCTAGTCTTATTTGGTTGTCCGCTGCGTTATATTCTGTTCCAGTCGTTTACTGCAGTGGTGTGCAAACCGTGAGTCGCAACCCCCAGAGGGGTCAATAGCGAATTTTTCTGGGTCGTCGAATTCATAAAATAATTAAGGCTTTTCGTGTGTAAGTATCAGGTAGCAGTAAAATAATGAAATCTTAATAGAAACAAATTTAAAAAACGACAAGAAATTATGACATCGTTTAATCTGCGGAAAATGCGAGAAAATGTATTTCCTTAAAATCAATATTTATTATTTTGCTAGCCGGTTCCGTTCGCAAGATATAAATTGAGATAGTTGAAAAATTCATTTTTGTCCTCCTGAACTGTAAAGCTAGCTTTGACATCGTTTATTCCTCCAACGAAACTAGATTTTTACACACAATGTTGCAAAGTACGGCGGTAAACGATGCGGTAAAGTGACCAGTAAATTTTAACCTTTCAGGGACACTTATAAAATAAATTATATATATGACAAAAAAATCTAATGTAGAAAACGCTACTTTACACCATATTTGTCACAATAATGTAGAAAATAAGAGTGATTTTTTTAAATTTTACTATGCGTCTGACATTTGGAAAAATGACATATTATGTACCTAATAAATTTGAATTAGTAAAAATGTCAAAGTTTGTGAGTACCAACATTAAAAAATTAAATAATTTATAATATTGTAAATAATCTAAATCTATTTGTTTCTTAAATAATAATTGTCGGCCAAAAAATCTTCTACAAATTTCGTTCGGAAATGATTTTACAAAATGTTCCAGCAAATGGGGAACTCGCCCTTCGGGCTCGTTCCCCACGCGAACTGTTGTATTGTAAAATCAAGGTTTCCGCACTCTAATGTAAATAACTATTTCAACAAATCCAGTTGAGAGAGGCAAAAAATAATTGCTCATTGGCAGATCTGACAGGTGCTGACATTTGAGTAATAGTTTATAATTGCAATTTAAATGGCAACTTGAAGATAGGAATACGATAGATAATAGAACATACGAAACCTTGAAGATAAAGTCTACACACTGGGCCAGGTTTAATAAGATTTGAAAATTATTTCGGGGGCCGGATAAAATCAATTTAATTTACAACAATTTAAATCAATTAATAAGAAAGTTGGATATACAAAATTACAGGCCAGTTCCTATAATTTCATCTATAGCATAAATCCTAGTATACGCGATGGTAAGCAGACTAATGCCCTTCATTAAGGAGCACGACTATGATGTCGAGGAACAACCAGAGAAACAACATGGATTCTGTAAGGAGAAGTTTACCATAACCGCAATACTACAATTATATCACCATATTCTCCAAGAAATTGATAACAAAAAATGCCCCGTGGGTATTTTCTGTGTCCTCACGAAAGCATTTGATTGCGTATCACACTCAAAATTAATGATCAAACTAGAAACCTATGGCATCAGGGGAAAATGTGGAAGATGGCTCCGATCATATTATTTGGCAAACAGAAGGCAATATGTACAAATAGAGAATTGCATATCAACAACTGTCAATATAGAAATGGTCTCGCAGGGTAGCGTCCTCGCTTCTTTTTCTATTCACACTATATATCGCAGACCTCCCACGATATCTAAGCGGGGTCGAAAGTGTGTTCTACGCTGATTATGCAAGCTTTATAATCTCAAAGGAGTCGCTCGAAACAACTGAAGCAGTAGCTTCATTTAAACACAGAGAAGATAAACTATGTTATTTTCCAAACGAGGCGTCGGACCAAAGCTGAAGACTATTCATTAAAAATTGGTGACACGAGAATAGAAAGAAGAAGTAGTATTAAATTTCTAGGAGTACTTCTAGAAGACGAAATACACTGGAATACCCACATCCATAATATTTTCGCCAATGTAAATCAGCAAGCCTACATGCTAAAGATTTCGAAATAATATAGATCTACTGCTCTTGCTACAAATCTGCCACGCGGAGGTTCAGTCCATTATCACATAAGCGATCATTATATGGGGGATATCACCATAACTAGATGTCGTCTTCAGGGCGCCAAAGAGGGTAGTGCGGGCTATTAAGGGTACCTCTAGGACAACATCATGTCGGCCACATTTCAAAACCCTAAACATCTTGACGGTTCCACCCATATACATCTGGGAAAAATCATGTTATATTTTCAAAAATAAACCCGGCTTACCAAAAAACAGAGATCAACACTCATACAATACTAGAGGCAGGAATCTAATACGACCACCATTTGCCAACTTAACCCTATGCAGCAAAGCACCCTCTCACATAGGACAACAACAACAACAAGCATATTTTCAACAAACTACCTGCTCAACTACAAGAGGAAACTTAAATGAGATTATTTCGACAAAAACTTAAAATATACCTGATCGATAGATGTTTGTCCAACATTAATGATTTATGACGTAGCTTATATGTATTCAGGAACATTTTAAAGCAAATAAATGGATTTGATTTGATTTGTTTTGAATTTGATCTAATCCTCTTATAGATAATTTGAGAGGTTTATTCTCCTTCCAACTGCAAGTATCATACACCGTTTTAATCTGTATTATATGTCAATATCCACGACAAAAAAAAATCGCGATTTGCGACACCTCGATTTTTACATATTGTAGGTATATCAAAACTACAAACAACTCAGAATCTAACAACATAATTCGTAATATAAAGAAAGAATTTTGGGAGAAATTCAGTAGCGAAATTTAGAGAGATATCAGAGGTCAAAAACGCATCTGGAAGACGATAAGATCAATGAAAAGGGACATTAACGAACACACTACTATAACTAACATCCGTGAAAGTAAATGGATGGAACACTTTAAGCAACTATATCGTGAACACGATATCAAAGAATAGCCAGAGTCACCTGAAACCAATGAATCACACTTAGAAATTGACGAAGACCGAATAACACTAGCAGTAAAAGGGCTGAAAAATCGTAAGACAACGGACGAAGGGGGTATCAACAATGAACTCATCATGCATTAGGGAAGCTATTTAATAAAATAATTAAATACGAAACTGTCCCAAATGCCTGGAAAACAAGCATAACGATCCCTATATATAAAAAAGGTAGTAAAAAGGATCCGTTAAACTATAGAAGCATCATTATATTAAACAATAACATGAAAATATTCACCAACATACTAACGGAGATCCTGCATGAAACCATCCCCCTAAATGAAGAACAGCAAGGCTTTAAGAAAAACAGATACCCAACAGACGCGATCTTCATAATACGACAACTAATTGAAAAGGCCCTCGATTTAATATACACCTGTTCGTCTGCTTCTTACACCTGACACAGGCGTTGGACTGGGTAAAGCTAGCCGACGTCATTAACACTCTACAAATGGCGTACAAAACAATCTGATAAGAGTAATAAAGTTACTTAAACTCAACAAAGATACAACTAAAAAAGAAAATCACAAAGTCAATCCAAACGAGCACGGGAATCAGGCAGGACGACTGCCTTAGATACTTTTTAACACAATCATGGATCAGATCATCAGTAAGACCAAGGAAATTACAGCTGGATACCGAATACGTAATAACACAATCAAATGTGTCTGCTACGCACACGATAACACCCTATTCGCGGACAGTGAGAACGAGCTGCAAAAACTAGTTCACGAATTCAACAAAGTAGCGAAGTACGAAGTACAACATGAAAATCTCCACCAAGAAAACAAAGAGCATGACAATAAGCAAAGAACGCACGAGATGCAAAATTGTAATCAAAAAATGAAAATAAAATTATTGAAAAAGTTATGTCATTAATTTCCTAGGAATTCGACTATCCAGTTTGGGAATCCTGCAACAAGACATCAAACACCAAGTGAATGTGCTATAATAATAGCTGCAAGGTATCAGGATGCTTGTGCTACTATTTGGAAGAACAATATACTATCAATACCAAGCAATACTCGTATCTACAAGGCTTGCATAAAGACAAAAACTTGCGGACAAGAAAAATACCAAACACGCTCTCAGAACAACAGAGATGCAAATGCTAAGAGCCATCAGTGGACACACACTTCGGGATCTAAAACAAAACACCGAAATCAGATTGGAATGTGGGGTGGATGGGGTGGAAGACGATGCACTCGTCAGAGACGTCTCTGACGATTTTCGCAATTCAGTTCTCATCCACTCTCGCGACATGTTCGTTCCACATTCCTCTTCTTTTCCGAGCCTTACATCGAGTAAACATACGAGTACATCGTCTTCCACCCCATCCACCCCACATTCCAATCTGATTTCGGTGTTTTGTTTTAGATCCCGAAGTGTGTGTCCACTGGTGGCTCTTAGCATTTGCATCTCTGTTGTTCTGAGAGCGTGTTTGGTATTTTTCTTGTCCGCAAGTCTTTGTCTTTATGCAGGCCTTGTAGATACGAGTATTGCTTGGTATTGATAGTATGTTGTTCTTCCAAATAGTAGCGCAAGCATCAATATTGGGAAACCAATAGGCAGAAGAACGACGGGCCGACCTCCCAAAAGGTGGAAAGAGGGTTGGACTTGGATAATACAGGAGTTGCTGCCTGACATAAAAAGAAGTATATCAGAATACGCAGATTTTTATACAAATTACGCTCATATAAATCATTATGCAATTTAGTTTACAATAAGTCAAGAAATCTTAAAAAATTAATCAGTCCTCTAGCGTATCGATGGCTGGTTCGATGGTATTTTTTAATTAAAAGCTTCCTAGGAATATGATATTTGTTTTCCGACTAATTTTGCGATGCTGAATCGATTGGAAAAGCTAGAAATCAAATTCAATTCAAATCCGTTCAATAGTTATGACATCATTAAATTTGCGGAAAATGCTAGACAATGTGCTTCCTTAAAATGTGCTTCCTGAAAATTTCAAAGTGTGTCTGAAAGTGTTTCAACCCTGCTGGTTGTAAATATACAAATTGCATCTTCCTAGCCGCTTCCATTCACGAGATATGATTTGATATAATCGGCAAAATCGAGCGAAATTTCGGGAAATTTGGTCGCCTGAGCAGAGAACTGGGAAACTAATTAATATTTGTAAGGAAATCTAGGTGCATCCGCAGGGAAATGACGTTTAGAATTATCTGAAACCGTTCTCGAGATATAGACTTAGTCGTCGAAATTCTAAACTAAAATATCAGTATAAACAAATTTCAAAAACGTCTAATTTCTATCCAAAGGTCGCGATAAAATTTTACACAAAAAGTTGGGTCGCAAAAGAAAATAGTTTGCGCACCACTGGTTTAGTGTCCTGGACTGTCTTGTTTGGCATTGTCTGTTACTATTTACAACAATATTTTTCTTGGTACAAATAACATATATAAGACTAACGCCTGGTAAATTTTCTTTACGAATACAATTTTAAATTCACAACTTAAAGTTTTGAAAGATGAAATTGTGTATCATTCGGGACGAAAGGGTTAATCTGCAAGACTATTATAAGTTAAACATTTGAGGCGACGGAATTTTAGACATTTTTAAATACCCCACCATGTATATTTATGCATCACAGGTGGAACATTTTTAATATCGCATTGCTTCAAAGATTAAAAGTGGCGAGAAACTATTACAACTAGGTACAGACAAGATCTACTTGCTAGCCTAATCTTGTCTGCCGAGAACTAAACAGATGAAGGTCTTGTCTGCATAGGTTTCCTAGTGCTATCTAGGGTGCTATATTCTATATTTGTCTATTAACATTTGTTTTTCTAGTCGTAGCTATCTATCTAATTTTATTTTTTCTTTTCTCTATGTCTAGTCTTGTAGGTCTAATCTATTGTCGCTTTCGCCGCATAGTTTTATCAGCATAATATTCATAATTGTCTAGTTAAGTATCTACATTAAGATAAAAAAAAACTTACTAGTCCACGGTTGCCAATTCCTGATTTATACTATTCGTATTTTATTTTGCTATTTTAGAATAAGATTTTTTATTTTGCTAGCCAATTTTGCTTTCGCTGTTCTTAACTAACAAATTAATTTATGTAAAGAAGATTAATCAACTATCAATACAGTATGCAAGTTGCATTACTAATTAACAATTTAAATATTCTCTTTCTATATTAAAATAAATGTTGTTCAATTTGTTGCAGGGATTTTTCAGTATTGATCTCGATATTTATTTTGGTTAAATTTGCAACTGCTCGTAAGTATTTTTTAAACATATGTTTAGTCTGCTTGAACCCTATTAACACTTAACCATGACATTATTTTCTCATTTTTCTAACAATCAAGATGTCGAGAGAATCAATCTAGAAATTGCTATATCAATAATCGATTTTAAAAATTGTTGGAGAGTCAGTTCTACGGAGATTAAATAAAATTAAATCAAGTTCGAGATAGCGCTGCGGATAGATCGAGTCTATTCTTAATCTTAATCTAAATTTGGCTAAACAGTTATATTAAAGACCCAAAACGTAATGCTCAAACAATATAACGCAAACAAGCTTAGATATAAAATTACAATATGTATATTAAATTCCAAGAAATGGGAACAATGTTGACCTACAATTATATAGCTTATAAAATCTAGTTTGAAATATTACACTTCACAAATGTCTAATTGTAGGTGTACTATTTAGAAATTTCTCCTTTTTCAAATTTTAATAAATTTTTCGTAATGAAATAAAAATGTCAACTAAACTTTTCTAACGTGTGTCATTCTGCCTACTGGAACATTGTAGTGACAAGATGTGGGATAGCATGTAATAAATTTAAAGTTATTTCAGATATTTTGAGATGCTATTTTCACAACATATAAATAAGTTTCTTCCAAATTCTACATAACTTATTATTACCTATTATTAGACTATAGAAATGACTGTTTGGTGGATGGTAATTTATCCTTGCAAATTTGTCTCGTTACCAAAATTTTATAATGCTTGTCTGTTTGTTTTTGTTTTTTATCCATCAAATTTTACCTCTCTAGTCTTGCCTACCTAGTTTTATTGATATGGACTGTCTATATAGTCTAACCTGTCTAGTTTTTTCTGTGTTGCTTTGTTTGCATAGTATTGTCTATCTCTTTTTTTATTGTGGTTTGGGGAAGCTCTACCAGCCTGCGTGTGAGGCTCTCACTCACTAAACCCCCTTTTCCACTTGGCTTTAGTATGCGCCAACCCGGTATCGCTCACGCATTCCTTCAGGGTGGGCAGCCCGGACGGTTTACTGCCGCCCTAGTTTTTTCACATCATCAGAGATGAATTATCCGTGCTTTAATTAATTGTCTCTGCTTTGCATTTCTCTTTCTTCTCTCGCTTTTTGGGACATTATGTTCCTCAGCATGTTGGTGGCTATGGTCCAGCCCTCTTCGCTCGTGAGTAGAACTTCGGCGATGTTTCTGCTTGTAAAGACAATGCCGCTAGTGTCTTTTACGCGTTGTCTTTCTTCGTCCCATCTGGGGCAGTGGAACAAAGTGTGTTCGGGCTCATCCATTTCTTCCGAGCAGTACCAGCACGTGATATTTTGCCTCTTTCCTATTCTGAACAGGTATGTGCCAAAGACGCCGTGTCCTGTCATCGCTTGGGTTATGTAGTGGTCTACCTCGCCCCAAGGTTTCTCGCACCATGCTCTGATATTTTTTATGAATGTTTTGGTCCAGCCGTTGTACTTTTCCCACAGGTCCTGCCATGATGACATCAAATCCTCCCTTGCTTCCTTTTTGTTGGCCGTTCCTCTCCCGTGCAGCTGGCAGCGTTCGAGCACGAGTAGTTTTACAGGGGGGGGGGGGGTCCCGGCAATAGCCAGCGCTGCCTCTGTAGAGACAGTTCCGTATGCTGCCGTTATTCTTATAGCCATTCTTCTGTTTACTTTTTCTAGTTTGGCAACATTGTGTTTGTATTTTAGCGCGCACGACCAAACTGGGGCTCCGTAGAGGATGATATAGGAAACTACGGATAATAGCGTTCTTCGTTTATTTGTTGCGGGGCCATTGACATTTGGCATTATCCTGGCAAGAACGTTGAGGGTGTTTGTGGCATTTGTGCAGGTGTTCTTTATATGCTCTGTCATTTGTATGTCCTTGTCTAGGTAGACACCCAGATATTTTAAAGAGTTTCTGGATTTTATTATTTCCCCATTTATTTTTATCTCCAGTCTAGTGAGTTTCCTGCGGCCTGCGAGAAGAACCATTTCTGTTTTTTCGGCTGCTAGTTTGATGCCCATTTCGTCGAGTTGTTCCGTAATTGAGATTAAGGCGTGTTCTGCTTTTTCTTTTAAATCTTCGCTGCTCCTAGCGGACACGACTAGTGCGAGATCGCCCGCGTATGCTACTGTGGTCAAACCGCTTTCCATTTGTAGTCTCAGGATTCTATCATAGAAAACGTTCCACAGTGTTGCTCCAAGTATCGATCCTTGTGGTACCCCGCTAGATGTCTTTATTTTTGTTCCCGCCTCCGTCACTACCTATCTCTTTGTTAAGTAGGATTAAATTATGTTTAGGAGGTATTCGCTGATGTTTCTTGTTGTCAAAGCGTCAATTATGCCTTTCCAGGGTGTCGAGTTAAAGGCGTTTTTGATGTCCAGTGTTACCAGTGCATATACCTCTCTGTTCTTGGTTGCCTTCTGTTTAATTTCGTTGGCCTTTTCCAGAACTTTTCTGATCGCGTCCAGTGTAGATTTCCCGCTTCTGAAGCCGAATTGGTTGGCGTGTCTGGCTTCTTTGCTCTCTAGTTCTTTTTCTAGTCTTGATTTAATGAGAGCCTCTAATAGTTTACCTAACGAGTTTATGAGGCAGATCGGTCTATAGGACTTCACGTCTTGCGCATTTTTTTTGGGTTTCTGGATGAGAACTAGTTTGGAGACCTTCCAAATGTCTGGACTTTTCCCTTCAAGGAGACATTTGTTCATAACGTTGGTTACTATCTCCACTGCTTTGTTAGACACAAATTTTACCAGTTCGGGTAAAATGTTGTCAGGGCCTGGGGCCTTTTTGGTTTTAATTCGTGCAGCAGCGGCCGTTATTTCGAAAGCTTCTAATTTAGAGGTGTTATTGAGCCATTATCTGTTTCTGTCCACTCCGTGACGGGGTGACTTGGGAATAGTTCACTTCATTTCACATCATTTTCACTTGGTTTATCGCTTCTTCTTCTGTTAGGATGGTTTTGGTTCTTAGTTTCAGTTTCCCGGTTACTATTTTGTACGCCTTCCCCCATATATCGTTATTGAGATCATTACAGAGTGCTTGCCACTCTCTGTCTTTTTCCTTAGCAATTACTTTCTTCAGCATTTGTTTGTGCTTGCAATATTCCTCTTTAGCTTTGTTCACTTGCATTGATATGCCGTGTTTCTTCTTTGCTCTTGTGAGTGTTCTTCTGGCCCGTGTGCAGGATCTTTGAAGTTCAGCAATTTGGCTTGTCCACCAGTATACCGGCCGACGGTTACTCTTGTGCTCGAATTTTGGGAAGTGTTTATTGCACAGCTCTGTTAATTCTTCCGTGAGTTTTTTTGGCGTTGATGTTTCTGGGTTTATTAGTGATGCGTTTCCTGTGTTTTTAATAAATGTGGCCCAGTTGCGTTCTGTGATGTGCCAGCCACGCCGGGTGGGTTGGAACGGTACTTTATTTTCGTCACATCAAATAATAAGTTCAAATAATAATAAGTTCTGAAGAAGTGTGCAGCAAGTTCAAAGTGAATCGAATGGTGGTCGCTGAGGTTCTCAGTCTCATCGTCTACCCTTCATTTTTTGATGAGCTTGCTTATGCCCTGTGTTGAGAACGTGACGTCTATGGTTGAGCTGCCCCTGGATCCTTGGAATGTGAACTTGCCGCCTAGATTTAGTGGTACTAGATTGTTCGCATCTATTAACTCGTCCAGCAGTTTTCCTCTTTCATTTTCTATGGTCGATCCGAACTGGTGCGGCTTTGCATTTAGATCTCCTGCCAGGAGTATTTGTTTAGTTGACGATCTAAGAATTGTCTCAAGGACGTTAAGCAGTGTTAGGTAGTCATGTTTGTCGCCGTTGGGGGAGAAATACAGAGAGCACACCAGTACGGAAGGCAGTTCTACCACCGCCACGCCTTTAAACTGTCGTGTTTGATAACGTCTATCTTAGAGCCGGTCCCAATGAAGCTATCGTTGTCGATATCGCAATAGTACTTGCTTGCTCTTTTTTTGTTCGGCTCGTGACCTATGATTATGTCTATGCCCTCGTGAGTCATTACTTGTTGGAGCAAATCGTGGGCTGCTGCGCTTCGGCACATGTTTTGTTGAATGAACTTAATGGGTTTCATTTTATCTTTTGGACGAGCTGGAGCTGTTTGTTGTGTCTGTTTGTTTCAAGTCTCTATCCGTTATGTCCTGTCTCTCCCGTCTGTTTAGACGCCTCGCCTTTGACAGCCTATATCGGAAAAATCGCATTTTCCGCTGTTAGCACTGTGTCCTTCTTTTTTACAGATTGGGCATGCTTCTGCGTTCGGATAGTCTTTAGCTGTGTGCCCTTCTCTTCCGCAAGCGTAGCACAGTTTTGATCTGTCGGGTCCGCAGCAGTTTTCCGCTTTGTGATCGTATGCCCAGCATTTGTAACAGAGTTCAATTTTTATTCGTTTCTCTATTGAGCATCGCACAAGGCCCACCTTTAGATAGGGCTCTTTTAACAATTTGTCCGCGTCCTTTTTTGTTTACTACGAGTGTAGTGGCTTGTGTGTGGTTTGCGTTCGGTCTTAGATCGCTAAGCTTTAGCATTTTGTTTTCTAGGTTACCTATTTTGTCTTCTATGGCGGTCAGTAAGTCTTCTTTTTCTGTCGTCTCGTCCATGCCTCTTATGTGCAAAGTTTCCGTTACCACTTTAACTTCGGCCCTTCTTACTGTAAGGCCTACTTCGGGGTGTGCTTTGGCAAGTGCTTTCTCTAGAACTTCTATTGCCTTTCAGTTAGTATCGACCGTTATTAGGACCTTTCCTTTTCTTGTGCTCCTGATCGAATGAATGGCCTCGATTGCTTTGTTCTTGGCGAGGATATGTTTTACGGTCTCAAATGTGTCCTTGTAGTCTGCGCCCTTTTTTTCTACAATCAGTGCCTCGGTGTCCCTCGGTGGTTTCGGCTTTTTTGTTTGTATTTTCCGTTTCTTCCTTAATTTGCTGGCTCGTAGTGTATATGTCTACTTTAGAGCTTGTCTTGTGGAATATGCCTTCCACCATTTTGCTTAGACGCGCTACTGACATGGCCTTGATGTGGTGCATTATAATCTTTTCTTCGCCATTTGTTTCACCTCTCAGTTTTACGAGTTTTTCCCAGATGTCGGGGTCTGTACCGTCATGTCTTATTTGGATGATCCTTGTAGGTTTTAGGTTTTCTACGCTTTTATCGTATCTTATTTTCGTGCTTTGCTCAATTATTGCGAAGTCCTCCGTGGCGTTGTGCAATTCTGGACATTTTTGTTTGTACAGTTTTTATGTATGCTTCTTTCCATCTGCGTGTCGTCGGGTTCGATGAGCACGACTTTAACTTCGTCTTCTTTGGCATTCAACGGATTGCCGGTTATAATTTGTGTTTGAGTGTAAACTCCATTTTCCCATTCCTTCTTTTCAATTTCTAGCCACTCTGTAAAGTTTTGAATTTCTGGTAGTGTCTGCAGCTCGTTGGTGCGTGTACTCGTCCACTTTCCCACTGTGGTCTGAGTGGAGCAGCTGGTCGTTGCGGATGGATTAATGTTAGTTTGAACCTCAATGTCGTAAGTGGTTTTTCTACTTTCTCCCATTTGTGCTCCTCCCAGCACCTTTTAACAGAGTCTCTTTCGAAAGCCTGGGCGTTTTGTTGGAGTCTCTCATCAATTGTTTTGATTTATTTTTTAGTATTATTGGTTCCCTCGATGGCCTTCCCTAAATCGGTCGCATATTTTGAAATCATCCGCATGGCCTCCATTACGTTGAACGCTATCTTCTCTTCTCGTTTCTTCATTGGATCCATTTCATCATTGTCCGAGAGGTGCCATACAGAGGTGTCAGCCAGTTTCCTTTTTTTCTGTGCCACTGATAGGGAATTACAGCGTTGGTGCTGACTTTGGGCATTCAGCCTGCTGTGTGGCAGTTGCTTGTACGTTCCTCTGGTGCTATATTTTCCAGTAGCATTTCCCACCGTTAAGGTATGCACCGCGGCCTGGTTACCCGCTCGCGGACTTCGTTCAGTCGTTGGTTGACGGTCGACGGTTGACGGCCTGTACGCCCACCCCCTGTCCGACCGGCACTGGGTATCCGAATCCCTGCACCGTAATTTTGTAGCCATTTTCGTGTTCCATGTCCATGCGTTTTTTTATTGTCTGACCACCCTATACCCGCGCTACTGGGCATAGGTATTTTTTTTGTTAAAGAGGTTGTTTTCCTCTGTGCAATCTTGTTGGTCCGCGGGGGCTATTTTATTTCACCCCAACCCTCCTTGCTGGATGGAGAGCCAGCGAGCTTCCCGTTATCCGCCACCTAGGGACGCGTTCGGTCGGGGTTACAGGCGTCCCCACCCCCCACATCTGTGGACCGAGAGTATTGTCTATCTAGTCTTGTCCTATTAGTCTTGTCTGTCTAGTCTTGTCTGTCTACGCTTGTCTGTCTGTCTGTCTAGTTTTGTATGTATAGTCTTATCTGTCTAGCCTTTTGTATCTGGTCATATCTGATGTTGTCTGTCGGTTCTACACTGTCTAGTCTCGTCTGTTCAGTCTTGTCTGTCTAGTATTCTTGGCCTATACTTGTCTGCCTAGTCTTGTCTGTCTAGAGCAAGGGATGGTAGGATGATTATAACAACTGAAAAAGACCCAACAGCTCTGGAGGATATAAAAAAATCAATAGGAGGGTTAAATAACATCACTACGAAGAAATTAGGCACAAAAAAAATGGAACATTGGACTGGAAAAATGGAACATTGTTAAAATCAGGAACATTGACGCTGTAACAAACCCGTGTGAGATAAGTTTCGCCATAAAAAAATCGTAGGGGATTGTAGGGGATGTAAACTTCCTCAAGGTAGGAACGCTAAGGAAGAATGTAGTTTACAATCAACAACAATCACGTTAGGCAAAGAAGAGGACCATAGACTGCTAAGCTTGGGAACGATAAGGGTGGGATACACAAACTGCTCCCTGGAAAATAAAGTTCAAATGATCAAATGCTACAAGTGCTGGTCCTATGAGCATAGAGCAGCGGATTGTCAAGGCACACACTGTGGAGGAGCGCATTGCCAAGGAATGTCCCAATGAAGAAAAATGCTAGATCTCCCAGGAGACTGGCCACAAAGCAGGCACTTGGAGATGCAAATCGTACCGAGCGGAACTCAACTCGAGCAAATCCAGAATAAGGGGCAATTCTATTAGCAACATTAACAATCTCAATGTCTAATAAATCACCGAAAGCACCAACAAAGTCCAGTAAGAAGGTGAAAATACTTCAAAGCAACATAGGTAGGGGTAAAGCAGCTATGAGTCTCCTCCATAAGACGGCAATAGACGAAAGAGTAGACATCTGCGTAATTTCTGAACCATACAAAAATATGGCCTCTAGTGGGATCTGGCTAACGGACAATAATAAGGACGCCACCATAAAAATAATGAATAATCAACTAGCTGTAAAGAAATGGAATCAAAAGGGGAAGGGATTCGTGTAGGCGTAAGTAGAGGATATAATTATCTACTCCTGTTACTGGTCACCCAATAAAACATTAGCGGAACGAGAAAAGTACCTCCAAGACCTTGGAGAGAGCATAAAAAGTCACAACAACTCTGTTATAATCACAGGAGATTTCAACGCAAAGTTGAAGTTATGGGGAGGAGCAAAAGATGAAAGAGAGGGGACGATGCTAAATGAGTGGATGACTGAGCTAGGTTTCTTAATATTGTTTATTTTTTCCTCTCCTCTCTTCGGAGCCTTTAAGCGAGATGATCTCTTCTCGTAATGAATTTTATTCCTTCTCCAATCTTTTCGCGGCTATTCCTCCCTTTCCCTCCCTTCTCTCTCTTCTTTCACTTCATCTACCAACTTCGAGATCCTCTCCTTTACTTCGCTATTGTTCTCCTTGATTGCCTTCAGTTACGTTATCATTTCCTTTTTCCAGTCCTTTTCCAACTTTTCCTCTGGTTCCTGTTTTTTCATAGCCCTTTCCAGCTTTTCCGCCAAACCTCTATTGTTCCGTCTCATATCTTCTAACTTACTTTCTATTGTATTAAACTCTTTTCTCATTTCCTTCAACTAGACACTAGACAGACTAGACAGTCTCTTCACTAGACAGACTAGACAGACTTTCAGTTAACTTGACAAGTGGCCCTCCTGAAATCACAAGCATCTTGGTACCGCTGCAAGCATAACCTCAAGATGTCGTTGTCGTACAATAGGATTCTATATTTTTATCCATACATCCCCATCCATACATCCCCATCCATATATCCCCATTCACTATGAGTATTTAGGGATTCTGGAACTTAACTATTGGTTTTTTTACTGTTTATTTTTGCCGCAGCATCCGTCGTTGTTCGTCGACTTCTTTTTGTGTATTAATATCTCTTATCATGTTTTCTGATTTAAGCACTACGTCTATTAGGGTATGTACTTCGAGCGTCGAATTTGTATGTTTTATCCACTTTTCTTTTTTCTGGGGTCCACCTTTCGCATTCCAAAATGGTATGTTGTGCGGTGTCGACGTTCCACACAAGTACACACAATAGTCGTCAGAGGCCCTGCCGATTCTATGCAAGTACTCCCGGAAACATCCGTGGCCGCTGACAGCAGATGTTAGATGATAGGAAACATCTCCATGCAAGCGTGTTGCCCATAATTTCACACAGGGTATTAGGATTCTCGTCCGGGGTCCTTTTTCAGATACGCCCCAGTTCTTTTGCCATAGTCAAACATTTGGTCATGTGCGCTTCTTCTGCAGTATTCTCTGTTTGTGGAGTTTCTGGACTTGTACTGTTCCACTCTTTCTTGTATTTCATATTCTATTGGTGAAGCTCCAGCGATGACTAGTACGGCGTCGCTAGATATTGTTCTATATGCGCTACCTACCCGTATGGCTATTTTTCGATGTACGGAGGCGAGCATATTTTTAATGTTTGTTTTCATAACTGCCCTTGTCCAGACCGGAGCACCGTAGAGCAGAGTAGATTGGACCACCGAGCAAATCTGCCTTCTCTTACTACTTTTTGGTCCACTAGTATTGTGCATTAGTTTTTCCAAAGTTGAGGTGGTTTTAAGGGCCTTTGCCGTAATTCTTTTTTTACTCCCAGGTATATAATTGCTTCTTTGGGGGGTGATTACTACCTCCTTAATTTTAAAAGTAATAGGTTCTGCGGTTCTGTTGCCTATTAACAGTACAGCTTCTGTTTTTTGGGGAGCTAATTTTATGTTTTTTTCAGTCATTCGTCCACTTGTTTAATGGCCATGTTTGCGCGACTCATTATCTCTTCCTTTGTCTTCCCTATAGCGACAATGGCTAGATCGTCGGCGAATCCTATTATTTGCACTCCGTCCGGCAAAATTAGTCTCAACACGCCGACGTACAGGATATTCCACAATGTAGGACACAGGACTGAGCTTTGTCGAGCGCCACTGAATACTTCGTAATCAGCGATTGTTTGATAGATAGCTACAAAGTAATCGCAACCGGTATGGGGGAAAATTCATCTTAGTCAGTTCTCCCATGTTATTTCACTATGGAACCGAATTGATTGCGTTTTTCACATCGAGGGTTATCAATGCGATAATCTTCAGTGTTGCCCGCGTACCAGCTGAAGCTTTCTCTGCCATTCGAGACTAGACAGACTGGACAAACTGAACAGACTGGACAGACCGGACAGACTTGACAGACTAGAGAGACTGGACAGACTAGAGAGACTAGACAGACAATACTAGACAGACAAGACTAGACAGACAAGACTAGACAGACAAAACTAGACAAACAAGGCTAGCCAGACAAGATTAGACAGACAAGACTAGACAGCCAAAAGTTTTTTTTATAATGACTGGGGGAAGCTCTACCAGCCCGAGTGCGGAGCTCTCATCCGTTAAACCCCTGGTCCACTTGGCGATATTGTTTTTCCACCCCGGAATCAGTATTATCTTCAGGGTGGATCGCCCAGAGGAGCTTTTCCCTCTCCCCCCTAGGGGAGAGTTTCTTCCGTTTCTATTATAGTTATGATATTCTTTATGAAGTTATGTATGTGCGACCATTCCTCTTCACTATTTATCATCTTCTCTATAGTGTTTTCTATAGTCAACTCTCCCACCTCGCTATATAACCGTCTAATTTCTGAGTTCCATCTTGAGCACCTGTAAAATGTGTGCTCTACTGTCTCCCCTACGTTACAGTGAACCTTAAAACGTTTAAGATAAGCTTTGAAGCATCCGTGTCCGCTTAGGAATTGAGTGAGATGGTAGTCGACATTACCGTGCTTCCTGGTGGTCCATTTGCCTAAGTCTCTTATGAGATTCTTGGTCCAGGCTGATTTTTCCGTGTTGGACGCAAGGCACGGGATTTCCTGTGCCATTTCTGAATTATATTCGCTTTGATGTCTCCTTTTTCTTTCTTTGTTTTCCTGGTTGCCATTTTCCTTTGTTCGACCATGAGTTCGATGGGCGTGATCGATGCGATGACCATTACAGCTTCCGCTAATATTGTTCGATAGACGCATGCTATTCTTATAGCTATCGTTCTTTGTAGTGCTCCCAGCACGTTTCTGTAGATTTTGTAATTGAGGATATCGCCCCATATCTGTGCGCCATAAAGCATGACGGAGTGCGCGACGGTGCTTAGAATTTTTCTTTTGAAAACAGATAACTCCTTAATTCTTGGCATCAGTTTTATAAGTGTTTTTATTGATTTCTCGGCTTTTATTGCCGCTTGCCTAACATGCTCCCCCATTCTCATATTGTGGTCGAACCATACCCCTAGATATTGTATGGTCGCTTTATTTTTGATTACTGCGTTTCCGGCTTTCAGTGTGATATTTTTTAACTTCCTGATCGCGTATAGTATTACCGCTTCCGTCTTGCTCTCCTCAACCTTTAATTTCATTTTCGTTATAGTATTAATAATGAGTCCAATAGCACGGTTTGTCAATGCTATCAGTTCTGCTTCCTTTTTAGCCCATGTTACTATGGCCGTATCATCCGCGAAGCAGATTATTTTAACCCCTTGGGGCATCTTAATTTATAGGACCTCATTATAATATACATTCCACAGTAATGGTCCGAGTATTGACCCCTGCGGAACCCCACAGGAAAACATTAATTCCTCTTTGTCACCTATATAAATTCTTCTATTTTGTAGGTAATTAGCTACTGTTTTTCTGAGGATGTTGCTTATTTTTATTCTTTTTAGTGCTTCCATCAGCTCATGCCATGGGACTGAGTTAAAATCGTTCTGGATGTCGATGGTGCCTAAAGTGCAGAGTCTTCTGTTCTTCGCTGCATAGTTTCTGGCAGCTCTGACCGCTTTAATTACCTCTTCCATAGCCTCTACCGTTGATATGCCCCTCATAAAACCGAATTGATTATCCTCTAATTTGGCCTCTATCTCCATTCTCAATCTTCCGGCAATTAGTTGCTCGTAGATCTTATTCAGTTCGTTAAGAAGGCAAATGGGTCTGTATTTAGGTTCTTCTCCTGTTCTGGAGGGTTTCTCTATTAGGACGAGTCTCGCCTCTTTCCATACTGCTGGGAAATTGCCTTTCCTGTATTCATGGTTTATTGCTTGTAGAAATTTATCAGGTACAGCTTTGAATAATTCTTTAATTATCGATGTTGGTAACAAATCCGGGCCCGGCGCTTTATTATCTTTTGTCCTGTTTAAAGCTTCGTCAAGCTCCTCTTTCGTGAATGGATCAATTTCTTTCTGTTTGTTATCTGTAAGTGTAGCTCGTTGTAATAAGTTTAATTTTGTTTTAAATTGTAATAAGTTGTCACTATTTTATATTCTAGTCTCCATGTATCCTGCTCAACTTCCTGACATACTCTCTTCCATGCATTTTCCTTAGCTTTTGCACGTTCCTTTCTTCCTGGTACTTGTCGCTAAGCTCTTTTTTTGAGATCGGATCAAGATTTTTCCTTATGTTTGCTCTGGTCGCTGCCCTCCTTGCTTGTATACATCTTTTTTATTGTTGAGTCGAGATCTTGTGACCACCAATATATTGTATTGCATCTTTTGGTAGCACATTTTTTCGAAAGGTTTTATTCTTGGTTTTTATAATAACAGTCGTCAAGTTTTCTGCGCTGAGCGTGTCCATCCCATTGATGTCTTTTGAAAATGTTTCTTTTAGTAAGGGTATACGGCCGTTTTGGATTTTCCACCCTTTCTTCTTCGAGGTCTCCATGTCATATTTTGGTACACTTATCACGAAGTATATGTTCTGATGTGGACTTAGATTTTAATTGTCTGCTACCCACCAGTTTTCCACCCTTATTTCACGCTTATGTCCGATGAGCACATAGTTATGTCGATATATGAATGTGATGTTCCTCTAATGAAAGTCGGTCTTTTCCGACATTCATTATGGTCAGGTTAGGTTGGGTTAGAGGAGAGGAAAGGAGGAAAAAATAAACAATATTGTTATTTATGAGACAGAGGGAGACAATTGGCAGGAAGAGGTTAGGAAGATAATGGAAGAGAAAATGAAAGCTAAGGAAAAGATTGTAAATGCATTGTTGCATAAATCCGTTGTTGTACATGCAAAGTTGAGCACAAAAGGAGCGAATAGAGGACCGATTGTGGAAAAGTTAGAAACCTGGGAAGCAAAAAGCAAAATTATGTTTAACAAAGTATAAGTTCAAACACAAATATTTTTATACAGGATGATCTAACAGAGAAAGAACAAAAAATACAAAAAGAGCTGCGCAGAAAATCAATGGTGCTGGACACCGAATCAAAGTAGGTTACCAAAAAATTAATGGAAAATAGGAGCTATGGATGCAAGGGGCAAAAAAGGAGCAATCAAAAACAGGAGGGTGGGGGAAGGACAGAAGACCGGGATGGAAATGGTAAAAGTTAAGAGGCGGTGAGGGGATAGAAGGATTTTTCAAAAATACAACCAGGAAGAGTGAAGAGGGGAAAGGAAATCAGGAAGGACTTAAAATTCTGTTTTGGAATGTGCCTGGATTGAAGGAAACTCCAAACGGGAGAAGAAGAAATCGGCGAGTTCATATCAAAAATCCAAGCGATTAGCTTGGTGGAAACCTGGACAAAAGAAAACGAATGTATAGACTGTAGCAAAAAACTCCCTAAAGGGTATACGTGGCTACTACAACCCGCGTGAAAGGATTTTAAGTTCGCAAGGGCTAAGGGAGGAATAATAACAGGGATATATAATACCTTTAGGGAAAAAGGGACGCAGGAAGAGCTGTGCGAAGATCTGGTCCCAAATTGGAGGGAAATGGTGGAAAGTCACATCGGTATACAATAATAATAAATTACTGGAGATACAACAAAACATTGAAGAGAGCCTGAATGAAGAGAAGCAGGAAAAGTTTTTATAGGGGGACTGGAATGTGCGAATTGACGAGGGTCAGTCACTGGCCATTGAGTGGAAGAGTAATAATGAGGAGATCCAAAGATAAAGTAATGAATGACACTCGGAAATAAATGGTTAGGGTGGGTAAATAATAATCAGTGCGATGCTCTTAATGGATGTTATGAGGGAGATTGGGAACGGGAGTTTACGATCGCAGGGGCGTTTTGGGAATCCGTCATAGACCTGGACCCAGGCGCGTTTTTTAGCTATTCAGCGGCTCGGTGCAAGTTTTTGGCGGGGCCCGCTCTCAGAGAAGAGAAACGTATATAGAAGAACCAACACCAAGAGTTCTGTTGGACAATTTTTTGGCACACATTGTGGCGTGACGCTGCTAGTTCTGTAAACTCCAAAATCAGATGGCGTTATAAAGCGTTGCGTGGCCATTTGTAAATAAGTAACAAATTTAACAAAAACCATTTATTTTATCGGGGTGTAAACTCATTTGAGATACAGCTTGGAACTAGCCAAACACCTTAATGTTCAGTTGCTCATTACCTTGCCTCCTTACGGAAGCACTTGCGTTCAAACGTGCAAATGCTACCATAAAGATGGTTCTTCTATAGATGTTTCTCATCTGTGCTTCTGATTCCATAGTGGAGTGACCTTGCCAGTAAAGCTATTTAAAATACAGCAAATAATACAAAATTCAATGAAAATGTATTTTTGTTTTAAGTAAACAAAAGTAAGCAATACGGCATAGACAAAATCAACAAAGGTTTAAAAAGATGTTTATGTGCGAACCTGGGCTTTTAAACCCAACTTTAGCCGATATACATATTTTTTTATAATTTCCTCTAAATTTTGATTATTGAGAGTATCTCTTTCTATTTAAGGTAATGCCAAATCAGAAGTTGTCATTGTGCTCCTTAGGTGTGTTTCTAATCTACGCAATACACTAAAAGATCTCTCAGCACTTGGTATACCTATGGGCAGCGTTACAAACAATCGAAAAACTAATTCCCCAAAAGATTGGGGAAAATATCATACATTTTCTGTTCAACTAAATATTCTAGATACACCTCTGTCACAACAAGGGTTATCACGTGAAAAATATATGTCCTGAAATTGTATCATTTCATCTTTTAAAAGAGGGAAAATAAATTTAAATGTATCACTTAATAATGTACAACTTTTTTCCAAATCTGATTTTGCACTGTTTTCATGAAGATTGGATTTAGAAAACCTGAAATAATTCTGTAACATCTTCGAGACCCTTAATTCTGTCAGACTTTTTGTTTACCATTGCATCTATTACAGTAGTTTTAAAATCGATTACAGGATCTATAACAGGATCGTCTCTGGTGCCTTCATCGTGAAATTTTGTAACTCTTCGAAATTCTTTTTCTTTTTAGATTCACGTGTTCTTCGTCCATATCACATTGAAGCCATTTCAACTTGGAGAGTTCCAAAATTATGTTGAAATGAGCGTCAGTTCTTAGTGGTGCAAGTTTATATTTAGATTTTTTCATGCACGAAACGACGAAATAAATCAATGTCTTTTTTTCTGCGAACTTTTTGATGTAACATCGATAGTTTGTAATTTGTAACATCATTCCAAGAAATTCAAATCATCAAATGTGAAACTATTTAATAGTCCCGAGGCCGTAGCCACTTTATCGTGGTCGTGACTTATCTCTACAATTGTTTCTAGAAATCTGATTGACTAAAAAAGAACTGATTTAAAATTTTGTAATAAAGCACTTGTTCTTGCAGTAAAGCACTTGCTCTTGCAGACCACCTTGTGTTGGATAGATCTTTAAGTGTGTGTTGTTTTTCCTTTCTTGAAAATACTTCATCTTTTAAATTTTCCAAGGGAAATTTCGTTTTAAAAGTTTCCTCCTCGGCTTCCTCCGTATTATTGGTTCCTCCCTCACTAATTTCAGTGTTTTCTGTTTTTTTAGTAAACTTATCTAAATATTATAAAGACTCGAACTAAGCGCTAGGTGTAGAATTCAGCGATCGTGTAGGTGTGAGAAAAACAGGCAAACATTCATTTTCTGACCCTGTTTATTGTAAAACAAGTGTATTGTGCATGTGTATTGTAAAGTATTGTAACAGGGGCCCGACGCATTGGGGCCCGTCGGTGCTACGCACCGATTGCACCTACGTTGAATACGCCTCTGCCTGGACCTAAACACTTTTCAAATCTCCACGGCTGCTCTTTATCCCCTAGTTGCATATATCCTCGTAAGTCAATTGGTTTTGAATAAAAACTGCAAATTCTAAAAGGTTGATTATGTAAATATATTCTACAACTTTTTTTAATTTTTGGACAGATTTTTTGTGTCTCTTGGTGTGATTGATCTTAAGAGGTTTTTCCAATTTATAAACGATATACACAGTTAACAGTGTATAAATACTTAAATAAATACTTTTAATTAAATAATAATCTTATATTATCGATTATAAATGAAATATGTAATTAAGTTAAATAAAGAAATCAGTGCGGATCCATTAAAGTACATCTATGAAACGCGTATGGCAAATTCATTAAATCCATTTGACCTCAACGCAAACAAATCGCCTCTCTCGACGACATATTTGTAATCGCACTAAACATTTTCAATTGCATTCCTGTTTTTTTTTCTCAAATCACTTTAGCAGTCGCTTTATCACCATCGACTATTCATCTTCTAATGCATGCTTGCACACACGCTTATCAAATCATTTACATTTCAAATATTAAATCAATGACATATTGAACAAACAGGAGAAAGTATTAAACATATGCATAGTTTTATAATGTTCTTCGATTATTTAGTCTGGTATTCAAGAAAGGATAACATATGCAGTATTAAGAGAATTGAGACCGAATTGTGACAGCTAAGAAAGAACAGGAAACAATAGAGAAATATGACTTTAACACAAATTACTAAAATTATAGTATGTTAGGATAATAGGTTAGAACGTTAGAATTGGACCTGGGAATTTTGTCGAACCTCTAATTGTCTAAACCAGGGATTCCCTACCTTTTTTCTGCTTTGACCACTTAACTATTTTTTTCCTAAATAGCTCTCCAATTTATTTTTTATTATAATAAATAAATAGCACTACGTATCAAGTTGCAATTGTAAGGACAATCGAGTAACTAACATAACAAATACTTCTATAAATATGTATTATTCAATTTTTTTATGTAATGATATAATAAAAAAAAAACGAGTTGATTGTGGTAGATCAGTGTTTGAAAGGGGTACGAAAAGATTCAAAATTTTCTTTTTGAATGTTGTCTTTTTGAAAATATTGAAATTTGTGAGTGTTTGTGAAATGCAGCAAAAAATACTTTTCATAAAATGTTTGAATCAATAAACGTAAATTTTGGAAAATATCTGTTAATTCCTGTTTATTAGTTGTAAATATGTAATAATTCAAACATCTTTGTCAGTTAATTAATTCAATACAAATCAAAACTAAGTTGTGATAAATCCTGTTTTTAAATGATGTTGATCCTTTTTTTTATAATCTTTAAATAACCAATAGTTTTTTTTTCAAACTACTGGCGATAAAATGATTTGAAGATTGTTTTTACCAATTTAGCCTGCTCTGTCCTTGTACATTGTAATGTAGATAACGTTATTGCCTTTTTAAACAATTTTTTATTTACTTTCAGCACTCAAGTCTGATTATACATTAAAATATAAGTCCGAGAAAATCCATTAAATTATTTTCTCTTTTATTGTAAATAAGACAATAAGAATAAGATAATTTTAGACAAGTCAGGTCTGAAGGGGTTAAAGGCAAGCAGAAACTCTCTTAAAGAGAACCCTAATAAAGGGCTTCACTTTCCCCAATATTTGTAAAAAAAATGTACGTATCTTATAAACCACACTCTATGGATTGTATATTACTTAAAAAAATACAGGTAAAGAGTACAGGTTTTGTTTCTAATAGTATGTATATCCCATATATTTTCTACTATACTACTGTAACTACAGTAGTTGTTTACTACTGTTAAACAATATTTGAAAGCGATACACATGGAGCGAAAGTTTGGAAAACACTGTGGTAGATGATTTTCCATAATACTTTTTATTACTCATGCGTTAAAAGTACTATCTTGGCGCACGTTTTTCTGTGCAAAAAAGTCCATTTTTGGCTGTATTACCACATAACTTGGGCAACGCACGAAAATATTCAATATCGCTAAGTTACATTTAAAAAAAAAACATCTAAATAAATAAAATAAACACAATCAAGACCTCAATATTAAGAAAGTGACGTGAAAGTGACAGATTTTTTTCATGACAAAATTAAAATTAAAGAAAACGTTTGTGAAAATTCTATGGTGATACCGGAGACTGATAAGAGTTCTTATGACGAATCCACACCACCGGAGACAATTGAAAAAGCAATTTCTTCATTTTTGGTTCTATTTTTTTTTTGGTGGCCCCTGGATCCCAAACTTGTAAGATACGTCCCCTCGCATGAGTAATAAAAAATATTATTTGCAACACGGCTTGTCAATTGCCCTCGTCGTTCGTGCGCCTAATTTCGCTCTCGCGTCGAATTGACAACTTACCGCCTAGTTGCAAAATTTACTATTTTATACCATTTACTTGGATTTTAATGGATCAGTGCGTATTTCACTTACCACTTCTTGGTAGATTGTTGACAGGTAGTTTTTTGGAATTGTGGATTCATCCAGAATTATCTGATTAGTACAATACTTGGAATTTTTGGCATATATCGTTATTCAATTGACGAAAAGGAATATTGCACGACACAAACAATTCGCATAAATCTTTGTTGAATTCCATTTTCTTTGTAGTATCCAAATTAGAAGGTGAAATCGTAATAAGCAGTTGTTGACGACTTTTTGTTTCTTAAGGTTTCTGTCTTACAGATATATTGGAGGCAGTACTCATATGTTGACGGATCTGGTATTTTTATGAAAGTATTCGCTTGTCACAGACCTTGCAGAAAATCACAGTGCCATCAGTCATAAATTGGCCTGTGTAATTTTTAATCCAAAATTCCATTAAAGTCTCGGTTTTTTTTACTGGCGGCATTATTTCAAGACAATATTTTCGTAGGTATACAAACATAGCGAGCGATTTAATGACGAGCAATCCTAAAATTGCCGCATCCCGCAAACGCTTTCGCCTAGTGCAAACCAGTAGATCGGGTTGCCGAGTGTGGGGTGCCCGCGTGGCACGTCACTGGCCGCGGCCCGCCACCGTTCCCACGTAATACAAAACACATTCAACTACTGAAATAAGCACTATAAATGAAAAAGTACTAAAATATGCAGTAATGCTATAAAAATAGCGTTTTATGCATGTGCATATGCATACATGCAAATGCATATAATCCGATGTCTAGTAATCACCCTTCTTAAAAAATGCATTACCTAGTTCCTTTTCTTTTTCGGCTTTGCCCTCATCGATATACGCTTTGGGCTCTTATATCTTGATAATCTTATCAATTTCAGAAAGTAACGAAAGTAAAGATTTGATTTCTGGTATTCTGTGCTCGGACATGAGATTTTCTGAGTACATTTTGGGTTGCTTCCAGTTCTTCAACTTCTTATACGAATTGCCGATCCTCACCAACGCTTTAGCGATCAATTTGAAATCGTCGCCATTCTCTCTACCAATTTCAATACCCTTTTTACACTGCTCAATGCATTTTTCGAATTGTTTCTGTTCAAAGTACACTGCGGCTAAAATGTTGTGGAAAGTGTCATCGGTGGGATCTCTAGCTTTTTCGTAAAGAGTTTTAGCTGTTTCAAAATCTTTCTTTTTGTAAGCATCATTTCCTTTATCTTTCTCAGCTTTAACCGCTTTTTTGTTATCAACAATCTCAAGCTCTGCTGCTGGTTCTAGAGCCTTTTCTGGTTCTTTCTCTTTAGGTGGTAATGGATCTAAAACCATGGGTACAGGCATATTAATCAATACAGCCATAGTAGTAAGCACTCGAGGATCACTTAGTTTATTACCTAATTCTGCTGGATTGTTTTAACAAGATCTAAATAATCTGGATCATTGAAGAAGTCTTTAGTCCGAGGATCTTGCTTCAATTGGTTTATAATTTAGTAAGGATTGTAAGAATTTCGTTGCTGCTGAGCCTCTTGTAAACCTTCATTGTCTCATTAGTTGGATCTAAAGCTGAACCTTCCTTGTAAACAGATATGGCTTCATCTGTGCGTTTAATTTAAACTAAGGCGAGACCTTTCCTGGAATAACCTTTTGGCCAACAAAGTTTTGATTTTAACAGTTTGTTCTGCATCTTGTAAAGCCAGACATATTTCAAAAGTTTCCCATATGCCGCGGAATGATTACAATACAAAACGGTCATAAACTTCGTAAAAGAGGAAGTGGACGGCCAAGACAGACAAATGTTCAGGTCCAGGACCGCCATCTCCGATTAATGGCTTTAAGAGGACAATTCTCGACTACAAGATCAATAGGTTATCAATGGTTTGGAAACGAAGGACATCCTGTAACCCCTTTACCGATGTAACCCAGTTTACCGATGAATTATAGCTTTTGACTTGAAGTCCTATCGACCACATCTTGTGCTTCCGCTCACGACTTGTCATCGACAGCAACGCTTGAAGTGGTGTACCCTGCGACTGGAGTGGCATGTGCCCCACACATTGGGGGTTATAGTATGGAGTGTTATTGGAAGCAGGTCCCAGTTGGTATTCATCCGAGGCAATATTAATCCCCACCGATATGTTTATGAAGTGGTAGGACCCCATATCATTTCATTCCTCTAGGAGCTGGAGGACCCAATTTTCCAACAGGATAAAGCCCGTCCCCACATTGCAAGGCATTCTATGGAGCGCTTCGAAGAGGCTAATATCAATATCTTGCCGTGGCCACCCCGATCTCCCGACTTTTCGCCCATCGAACATGTGTGGGACATGATGGGTAGAAGGCTCAAGCAAGTAGCCCATCATCCATAGATAATAGAAGCTCTCCGGCATGAACTACAGATTGACTTCCCAGTTCTAGAGCCAATGATGCAATACCTTAGGGAGAAATCGAAAATCTGGTGGAATCCATGCCCAGAAGGGTGCAGGAGTGTGAAACTAATAGGGGTGGTCCAACAGATTATTAATAAAAAATTCCTTTATCTTCTGTTTAATTTCTTTGAAATTTCAAACAATGACTAACCTTTCAGTAGTAACTTTTTACTAGTAAAACATTTCTGTCAAGTTTGGTTCAAAAATTCCGACCTCTTCTTGGTATCGCAATTTTTATGTCACATAGTATAATAATCGTAAATCACCACGTTCTGTAGTATTTACATAACTTCTGTTTTTTTCTTAATGAATTGTTAACGTGATTAAAGCCAAGCAACACCTATGAAAATATAAAAATAATGGTTCGGTGTAGGGTTTCTGGTTCGGATATATCCGAACCGCAAAACCGCGGTTTTCTGTGCCAAAACCGAAACCGCATAACCGTCATAAAGAACCGCGGTTTTTTTTTCGGTTTTTTTCTAAAAATAAAATACAATGAATTAGTGCTCTTTCAAACATTGCAAATTGTTGTTGCAAAAATGGCAACCACGACGGTATATCTCTTTCAGTAATTTCAAATTCTGCATTTATTCGGAAAACTGGCCGGTTTCCAACCAAATCTTACCAAAATTTTTGTTGCAATTTAGGCTTTCTGCGAATTGAAGGAACGTGTTCTGCAAATAATATCGCAATAAATGTTAAAAAAACATTCAGACTCATTTAGTATCAATTTCAGAAATGATATTGTGGGTGCCCGTGACGGTGATACATGACGGTGCCCGGGTAATTGAAAAAATAGTACAGATTGTCCTGCTGAACCACAAATTTGTCTTGCTGAACGCACAAGAAGTAATAGGATTCTTCGAAAAGAAATTAATTGGTTTCGATATAATCAAAGCTTCAATGAAAAATATCATGGAACATTTCAAGACCCGTGAAAATTTGGAATTGGCTAGATGCTTATTTAGACTTTATCCAGACAACAATAAGGTTGAAGTCGAAGGTGAATGTTTGGCAAATTCAGAAGAATTAGAAGAAGTGACCAATCCAATACCAAGGTGATACGTTATCTGCTATGCTATTCAACTTTATACTTCAATCAGTTATTAGAAACCTGCACATAACAGACCACATACACACAAATCTCAGCAGCTATGTGTATATGCCTATGATATAATTATATCAGCACGAACAGCAGGAAGCCTAAAAGAAGCTACTGCCTCCTTAGAACAGAAATTTAGCGTAGCCGGACTAGTAATAAACGTGAATAAAACCAAGTTCATGAGAAGTACCAGGGATCCAACACCCACGCCAGAGCCACTACAAGTCAACGCATTTAATTTCGAAGAAGTCAGAACCTTCTCGTACCTAGGGTCGAAAATAACTAACGATAACAGAATCAGCGAAGAAATCAGTGCGAGAATTGTAGCAGGAAAGAGAACTTATTACGCGAATAAGAAGCTAATGGGAGAGAAGCTTCAAGTGTCAAATCAAAGTTAAAGATCTATAACACGCTCATTAGACCCATCATAACATACGCGTGTGGAACATGGACCATATCTACGATCAACGAAAACGCACTACGAGTCTGCGAAAGAAGCATATTACGCAGAATCTTTGGCCCCGTACAGGAAAACTGTGGTACATGGAGATGCAGAATGAACCATGAACTGGACAGACTAATTGGAGGAGCGATGATCGCAAGGCATGTAAAGGCACTACGATTACAATGGTTTGGACATATTATGCGTATGGAAAGCACCCGAGGACCAAAAATACTGACGAACTGGAGTCCACATGAAATAAAAGCTCAGGGTACCACGTAAGAGATGGCGAGATGACTGCATCGACGACCTAAAGATATTAGGTGTGAGATACTGGCTGCAATTGGTTAACAGCAGGGAGAGATGGAGGGATGTTGTAACTCAAGCCAAGGCCCACCCAGGGTTGTAGAGCTATAGAAGAAGAAGAAGAAGACCAATCCAAACTATTCCTTGCTAGACGAAGTTCAAACAGCTATTCAAGATGTATTAAACAAATATACTTATATGCAAACAAATCGCTATTTTAATTCTATGAAGCAGGATATTGCTACATATAAAAGAACTTCTGAGAGAACAAAAATATTAAATATTTTGTTTCGAGCACTCTCTACAATTAAAGCTACATACATCTACGCCGAAAAATCACTTTCCCTAAGCCCCGACTTTTGTAAAAAACTAAGATCTCGTTGAAATATCAGACACAAACAAATACAAAAAGTCCTTAAAAATCGAACCCGAAACCGAAACCGCGGTTTTTAGTTTTCAAAAATCGAAAACCGCGGTTTAGAAAAAGTGCGATTATTCAGAAAGCCTAGTTCGGTGGTATAGGTGAATTTCACGATTTTTATGCATATCTTTCCTAAATTTGGCATTCAATTTCAAAATTTGCCAAAACCACTTATTTGAAAATTGTTAGGTATTTTATCTCTATCAAATTCTCCTTAAATTGAATCAATTCTTCTAGAAGTGATAAATTATTATTACATTTATAATCCGAATTTCAAATGCATTTATAATCCGATATCTAATCTTTACAAACCAAGAACACAATCAACGTCTTAACATATACGCCTTGACGTATAATATAAAATTAGAAACGTCTTACTCAAAAACAAACAAAAATCATCTAGAATCATCTGGCATTCTATTAAAACTTTCATCGACATTCAAGGAAAGTTCCCATTGGGAACCTGGTCTAGTCATTACTAATAATATATACTAGTAATTACTAATAAACACATATAAAACAAGCAACTATCAGACGTAGATTATTATTTCTAATCTGAACAAAGGCGTTAATTTTATACAAGGCATCTACCACTAAAGCTGTCTCCGGGTTTAAATCCAAGACTCGTAAATTAGCTCTAACACTCTGGGTTATTGTGCTGGTAACAAAAATAAGACTAGACATATAAACCTATAGAGAAAAGTTTACAAAGGCACACTGAATAGTAAAAAATAAAATATTTTTTCAATGTTCAATTTTTTTTTTTATAATGAATTAATTACCTTTTGAGATACAACAATATCTATAGGTAAAGTTGCAATAAATACTTAAAGCTAATAGTTTTGAAATTTACATTAAAAAAAATCGTTTATGTTATAGAAGGGAGTTTGTAGTAATAGAAATTCTTTCACTTTTGATTTGAATTTCTTATATGATGTTTCATCGCGCAGGCTGTAAGGTAGGTTGTTATAAAGCTTCACTCCTTGGTTTTGCAATCCTTTGCTGCACCTGGTTAGATTTGTTTTTGAGGGGTATAAAAGATCTTTCCCTCTCGTATTATAATTATGGTTGTCCTTATTTTTCTGGAAATTTTGTTTAACCTTATGTATATAGGCAGTCGTTTCGAGAACATACAAACTAACTACTGTCAAGATTCTTAGGTTCCGGAATCTTAGGTTCTTAGGTTTAGTTTTTAAACCTAATAGGTTCCTGATAATGCTCTTTTGTGTTACCAGTATTACTTCTATTTGCTTAGAAGCACCCCATAAAACTATTCCATATGTTAATACGCTTTGTATTTCAAAATACCAACTGCGAAGATCTTCCTTGTTTAACAGTTTGATTAAAAATGCCTTCTTGTGCAGTATAGAGTTGATGATTTGTATGTGGGTTGTCCATCTTAGATGTTCCTCTAGATGTATGACTAGGAATTTTATATCTTTAGCCCATTTCAATTGGTGATTTTTAATAACAATGTTAATATTTCCGTCGTAGACACTTCTTGTGGACTGGAAAATTATATATTCCGTATTGTTCTTATTAAAATGGAGTTGATTTGCTGAGAACCATGTATTAACTGAATCTAAAAGTCTGGTCTGTTTGCTTCCTCAACCTTGTTGTTTTTGTCTTTCCCAGTCACAATAAAGTTTGTGTCATCCGCATATAAAGTGCAATATCGTCCTCTTATGTAGTTAATTAAGTCGTGTGCCGTGCCGTGTATAGTAAAAATATTGTTGGTGCCAATACGCTTCCTTGTGGTACCCAGGGCCGGCGCGTCAAAATATGCCGCCTAAGGCGAATACAACTTTCGACGCTTCGACTTTTTTTGCCTTAATGATGGAAGATCATATAGATTGTAGAGATTGTAGATATGGTGGTGACGACTTGTACTGCGACCTTTATAGATCTATTGTACCCCACTCTCCTCCTCCAAGTGTTGGTGTACTTACCCATTTAGAGCGCCTCCTCTAATCCTGATTCCTTTAGGAATTTCAGGATCTGGGTGGGATTCAAGGCCTGCAGCTCCTCTGTGTTCAAGCAGTGAGCCCCAAGGTACATCTGTCTCTTGCGGAGTGATGCTCCGCAGTCTTTGAACAGATGTATGGGGGTTTCCTCTGCTGAGCCACAGAATCTGCATCCATCATCCTCCTCTAGGCCTAGGGCCTTGAGATGTTTCCTAAGTCTGCAGTGTCCCGTCAGGGCTCCTGTCAGAATTCTGAGCTTGTTCCTGCTTAGTTTCAGGCAAGCTTTAGTTCTCTTCTGGTTAAAAGATCCCAGCATCACTTTGGATTGCCTTAGCCCTGGAAGTTCTTCCCAGGTTTTCATCCATTTTCCTCTTATTTCTTCATCTAAACTTTTGCGGATGGTGTTCACGCTCATACCGCAAAAGGGTTCCGGACCTATAAAGGGGTAACTGGATCCCTTGTTTGCTAGGTGATCGGCTTCTTCGTTTCCGTCTATACCAGTGTGTCCTGGTACCCAGTATAGCGTTACTTTATTATCCCTGCCAAGCTTGTTCAGCTTCCCCACACAGTCCCATACCAGTTTGGATGTGATGATGTATGAGCTAATGGCCTTGATGGCTGCTTGGCTATCTGACAGGATAGCAATTCGGTAATTGGTATTCGGTTTTTTTGCGGTAATTCCTGTCGAGGTTAAACTGTGCACATCTTTCGATTGCGTGTACCTCTGCTTGGAAGATACTTGGGGATGTTCCCATGGATTCGAAGTATCTGGTACGAGGTCCAAACACTCCTGCACCAGTGCCTTCCTTTGTCTTCGAACCATCTGTATACCACTTGATGGCATTTTGCTCTATGTGGTATGCTGAGGATTCGTCGCTCCAATCGGCTTAACTACTACACATTGCTGTGTAGTTTTTCTCGAAGTGGTATTTGCATACCATTTCATCTTTTGGTACTTCCAGCCAGGGGATCTTGGCAGCGAGGCTCTTTCGGTCTCTGCTCCCGATTATTTTACCTCTGCCCATTCGTTCCTTGCTGAATCTTACGATCGCCGATCTGGCGGCGCTCTCCACCACAAGGTGCAGCGGAGTCAGATCCAGCAGCAGCTCCAATGCTGCTGTCGGACACGACCCCATCGCCCCCGTGATGCAGACACACGCCAGTCTTTGAATCTTCTCAAGCTGTTTCCTCATAGAGGCCAGCTTGATTCTACTTCCCCACGCAACTGCCCCATAAGTGATTGCAGGTCTCACTATCATGGTGTACATCCATCGCAGGATAGTGGGGTTACAACCCCACGTTTTTCCTGCCAGATTTCTGCACACCATTAGGGCGCGTTTGGCTTTACCTACCACTGCCTCAGCGTGTCTATTCCATAGGAGTTTGCTATCTAGTGTGATACCCAGATACCTTATCTCCTGTTGGTATTCTACTGCCTTCCCATCTATGAGTATGGGATGTAGGCAGTTTAGTTTTCTCCTTCTAGTAAATGGTATCACCGTGGTTTTGCTCGGGTTGAGTTTCAGTCCCACTGTTTGACACCATCTACTAGTTACATTGAGGCCTCTCTGAACAATTCCACAGAGCGTTCCCTCAAATTTCCCTCTAGCCATTATGACTATGTCATCGGCGTAACCTTGACATTTGATGTCTAGGTCGTTTAGCCTAACCAGTAGTTCATCAACTATATAGCTCCGGTATATATCCGAGCGCTAAGCTACTTCTAAAGATATTTAGAAGATACGGCATTAGTTCTCTCTCTCCCTTTTGTAGGAAGGCAGGAACTAGTCCGTCCACACCTGGGGCCTTAAAAGGCTGGAAAGTGCCGATAGCCCATCTGATTCGGTTTTCCGTACAGATGGACGTTGCCCTCTTCCAGTCGGCCCGACTTGGATTCCGTGGTTGCATTCAGCCCTCGGTCTCCCTGTATCCTCTACATCCCGGAAAATGGGTTTCTAGTAGGAGGAGAGCTCTTTGCTCTTCATCCTCCGTGAAGGTCCCATCCGGTTTCTTGAGAGTGGTTGTCATTTCCACTCTATCCTTAGCTAGTGCATTGTGCAGTCTAGCTGCCACCGGCGTGGATTCTATGTTTTCACAGAAGGTCCTAAAGTTTTCCCTTTTTGCCCTTCTGATCTCTTTGTTGTAGGTGGTAAGCACCTCAGAGTATTCTAGCCAATTTCCGTATTGCTTGGCTTTGTTGAAAAGCCTACGTACTTTTGCTCTTAATGTAGACAAATTTTTGTTCCACCATTTTTCGTCCTTATGCTCCTTCACGGTTTTTACCGGGCAGCTGGATTCAAATGCCGTGGTGATTGCTACATTTATTTCTCCTACAGCCTGCTCCAGCACGGTGTAGTGTTTGATACTACCCCGCACTGTCACCTGCTCTAGGTTTTCTTTTAGTTGGGAACTCAACATAGGCCACACAGTTTGTCTGGGGTTTCGAATGGGGGTGTTTTCCTCACTCGCTCCTTCCAGCTCAAACTCTATGATCCTATGATCTGACATTGAGGGCTCACTTGAAACCCTCCACTTTCTAATTAGTTTACTTACGTTAGCGCTACCTACCGTAATATCCAGTACCTCATTTCTGACTTTAGTGACAAATGTTGGTGTGTTCCCAACGTTGTACACAATTAAGTTCTCTTTAATGAGGTATTCTAAAAGGTACTCACCCCTCTTATTAGTGTCCGTGCTGCCCCACATCTCATTGTGTTCGTTCGCGTCACATCCCAGGATGATTGGCAGCCTTCTCCTAATACAGTGTTCCACCAGCTTTTGTACTTCAATGGGTGGTATGCCGTTACCATCGCCAGGGAAGTATGCTGATGCGATCACTACTTCGCGGTGGAGACCCTCGATCTTGATGAGGGCCTGAATCGGTACTAAATCCCGCGTTAAAAATTCTGAAAGACATAAGTAATTTATGCCATTTCTTACCATAATGCAGGTTCTAGGGGAGACCTCACGGCTGTCCCATACCAACTTACATTCCCTGTTGCTAAGGCCTTTGATCTTACCTCCGTAGGTCCAGGGTTCTTGAAGCAGCGCTAGCCCTAAGTGCTGCTTGGTGAACATCCTAGCCATCACAGCTGAAGCTGCTTTGGCATGATGGATGTTCACTTGGGCTATTTTGGTGCGCCTGCTGGTCATTCTTGTTTTGTGACAGGAGGCGGCAAGTCCTCCTCTGTCCCTACAAGAACATCTACCTCTGCCTCTGTAGTCATGGCTGGACTGCTCATGTCTACGAGTGTGAGGTCAAGGTCGTCTTCCCGGGAATCCGGGCTGACTTCCTTGTTCTCTGTGTCGGTTAGGTCCCGTACACATGGATTGTTTTTACTTTTAGAATTCATATAAATCCCACGAGTCGCAAGGGAACTAAAGGTCCACCACATCAGAGCCCCGCTTGATAGTGGTAAGGCTGGATACCATCTGAGGTCGCCAGGTATCAGAGGGGCTCCGTAAGCGATGGCCGGTTGCCCTTGGCCATCAACCAGTCCCTTTGGCACGGGTCGCATGACACCTTGGGATTAAGGGTTTGGAAGTTCTTGGTTGTTCGCCCTCCGCCGAACGCCCCGACCGGAGTTGTTCCAGTCGTGACGTCCAACGGTATGTTGCGAAACTAAGCCCTCACACCGCGACAAGGTGACTTCCATGTGAGGGAAGATCATATAAAAATAGAAAAAATTTATTATGATTTTCCAATTGTGTAAATCTTTCTGTAATGAACTTTGATGAACTTTTGTTTCTAGTTTCTTGATCCCTCTCTTGGTCCAAAGAAATTTCTATCAGCGCATCATAAATATTAGACAAATCATACCTTAGTAGTTTAATAGCTTCTACCTGCTTTCCCAGCGTGCAGCACTAACGCATTTTAAAGTGAACGATTTGATGTGTCTTTTTAATGTAGCCCATTTAGAAGTCGAGCTAGAAAGGAATACAAACAACTCTTGAATAATTGAAAAAAAAAATATTACTTAGTTTATCAGATTTTTTGGCTGCGTCGCTTACAACTAAGTTTAAAGAATGACACGAACAGGGTACGAAAAAGGCCTTAGTATTTTAATTTATAATTCCTTTTTGCACACCAGATTGCATACCTTTCATGTTTGCACGATTGTCGTATCCCTGGTCACGTATATTTTCAATTTTGAAACCTAATTTATCTAATTCTTGCAAAATTATATCAGTTAAACTCTCCCCAGTAGATGATTCTACAGGTACAAATTTGATGAAATATTCTTTAAGAACAAATCTTTCACTATCTTTATTTAGAACGCGACTATCAAGTGACATTTCTTTAATTCTACTAACATCTGGAGTACAATCCAAAATAAGGCTGTAATATTTAGCCTTTATAATTTTGTAAGTAATAGTAGCTACGTATCTTTTCTCCCATTAAATGTATTATGTTATTTTTAGTTTTTTTGCTCAAATAATAAGAACAATTGGGATTTTTTGAAACTCGGTTTAAATGCTCACTAATAAATGGATTAAATTTTGCCAAAAATTCAATTATTTTCAAAAAATTGCATTATGTGCAAATAATTTATCTGAACTTCCTCTGAGTGCATTTGTGATGCGCATAATTGAATTATTGCTATAATAGCTTTTAATACCTCTTGCCAATCCTGCTGTTCCAATTTCAATAATCTCTGTTGCTCTCTATCAATAGTTTTGTTAGTTTTTAACCTGACATACGATTCCATCCACTTTTTATAACATTCCATATGATTTGTAGAACGTTCATGTATTTTAAAACTACTTTAAATATTCTTCCAATTAGAATAACCAAACATCGACCAATTTCTAGCCATATGGTCTGAATTATCAAATAACAAGCAAGAAAAACAGTACCTACACAGAATTGGTTTTTTGACTATAAACTAACCATTTCCTTTTGCCATTTGACATAATTCTTTCATAATGTACGTCCGAGAAATGTGTTTATTGCTACAAAAATATGGCGCCCTAAGAATTTGGCGCCGTAAGGCGATCGCCTATCCGACCACGCGCACGTGCCGGCACTGGTGGTACCCTATATTTGTACATATTGTCTGTGATTGTCCAGTTCTACTTCCAATATTTACTGATACATACTGTTTCCGGTTTTCCAGGTAGGATTGTATCCAACGGCCCGCTTTTCCCCTGATCCCATAACTGTTTAGTTTATCTAATAGAATATTATTGGAAACACAGTCAAAAGCTTTTGTTAGGTCGCAGAATATTCCTATGGGGTGATTTCCTATATCAACTTCCTGTAATATTTTACTGTGGAGTTCTATCAAAGCTGTTGAGGTGGATTTGCCTTTGCAAAAACCATGTTGTTGAGTAGGAATCAGATTATATCTTTCGGTAAATGGAGTTATTCTGGTTTGCATGCAGTATTCTAGAATTTTCGCTAATACCGATATGAGGGCAATTGGTCTGTAGTTTTGAGTATCCGTATTGCTCCTTTTTTGTGCACCGGTATAATTTTTGATATTTTTAGCACTTCTAGAATTTTTTCCTCAGCTAGACTAGCATTGGTTATATGAGTAATTGGTGCTATGAGCTCATACCTGAATTCTTTTACGATGTTGCACGGGATTCCATCTGGTCCATCTGGTCCACTTGTTGTTTTGTTTTTTAATGACGCGATAATAGTCAGAACTTCATTTTCTGTAAAATCCTGTATGTATATTGTACTTTGATTGAACTCTATATGATTGTTCGAAATAGTTGTGGGATTAATATTTTTTTAAGTAAAGTTAAGAATATATAGGTAGGGCTAGACAGACAGTATTAAACACGCAGAATCAGATAGGTAAAGTTAAACTCATTCAACAGAACAGATAAGATTATGCAGAAACAAACATATATAGGCAGCTGCAAGTCAAAAGCTAAAACAAAAATGTTGATTACCTAGATATACCAGACAAGACAGTTAAGACTATCTAACACAGGTATAGCTGGATCAATTAATTAAATTAATCTCTTTAATTTAGTTTAAACTAATTTGGTAGGGTATGTGGTATTTTTCTTCGGTGTCGTTAATTCTGTTTGGACTACTCTTGTTTATTTTAATTAATATTATATATGCTTTTTCTAGATTAATCTAGTTAAGTTGGTTAATATGTTTAGTTTACACGTTTTTTTATTCTTCTGAAGAATGCGCACGGCTCATACCCACGCCAAGTCTTAACAAAAACTTTATATTATAGAGTCTATTGAAAATTGTACAATCTAAGTTTAATTACTTTTTCTAGTCTAAAACCTAGCTTCAAATTTTGGGTAATTTTGGTGAAATTTTTATATTTGCACATATCTTAGAAGACTAAATTACATAATTAACAGCCGAAACCTTCATCAAGAATTGATTAAAAATACAAGCAAATACAAGTTTAAAAAATGTTGTTTTACGCTTATATATTTACTTAACTATTTCCAGGCAATAATTTTATTGACACCTATTTTGTTTTCTTCTTTTAGAAATAAATATTATTGAGGATGACGTTAGCGGTCCTTGTGCAGACTACAAAGTTGGAGACGACGATCTGCAAACCTACGATTTCATTCGACAATTTAGATTAGATTTACTCGAAACTCAGTATCATGGTGTTACCAGAGTCCCAGGTTCCAATCGATTGCAGACGGCATACCGTTTAGACCAAGACGCAGATCTCACCCTACCAACCAGGTAAATTAAAAAACTAATCAGTCAGTAAAGAGTAGGACACACTCCAGATTAGATATACAAAGAGAAAGATTTACAGGGTTTATTTAACGGTCATTTAACGAGACCACCCCAAATTTCTCCGCTACCTTTAGAGAGACGAAAAAATATCTAATGGGAATTTTATTGATTTCGAAGGGCTGACACAGTGGTTAAAAATTATTTTTTTTAAGGTCATAGCTTATGCGTTCTCAAGGTTATCAATGATTTTTCAAATGAGAACATGATATCCTTTTATCAAGACATTGTAGCCACTATTCAGACAAATCCAGCGGTTCATAATTTCATGACCTTGAAATGATTTGATGAACGTATCTACTGAATATAACTTTCAATAACCGTATCGAAAATGGTATTGTACAGTCAGGCAGAGAAAGTGGATATGATTCTGATTTATGGTGATTATGGTGATTTATGATGTGACCGTGTGATAACACAACGTTATCCTGACAGAAATCATCCTACCCGTCGATGTTTCGATCGAATTAATAATTTATTCTGTGAAACGGGCAGTGTAAATCCACGCAAAAAGAAACGTCTCAAGACTGAAACAAGCGAAGAAGCAGAGATTGCCGTTCTAGCTGCAGTAGTTCATGATACGTAATTAAGTAGTCGGCAAAGCACTATTTCGGAATTACCAAGGCGAGTGTTTTAAGAATATTAAGACGTCATAAATTCCATCCGTACCATATTTCCTTACACCTGGTGCATGGTGCTGATTTTGGTAATAGGGTTCAGTTCTGTGAATGGGCTCTGCGTCAGTTACAGGTGAATCCTATTTTTTCGAAGACGTTTTGTTTAGTGGAGAGTCAACTTTTAATAACCATGGGCAGTTGAATACGCATAACATGCACAATTCACAATGCTTGGTCAATATAAAATCCAAAGTGGCTACTGCAAATTATTGAACGATTTTTCATAGAATTAGAGCAATTAATTTCATTAGAATAGGCGACTTGAATTGACAAAAATACGTCAAGTTTATGAACAAAAATTTAAGAGAATTACTACTAAGACATCCCGTTAGCACAGCAATGCCGAATGTGGCATGTATCAACAAAATGGCTGTCCGGCTCATTGGGCAGTTATAGCTCGTGAAGTGATACCGAAAATTTCCCAGACTCTGGATTGGAATAGGTGCAGTAATCCCTATGTATGGTTAGTTATAAAGGATCGTGTTTACCATGATGTGCCGAAGACGCCGGCGAACATGGGAGAACGAATTAAAAGAGCCTGTGCCGCTATCACACCAGAAAATATTCGAGAGAATTCAAGAGAATCATTCATCCGACGTCTTTCAAAATGTGTCGAAATATCAACTACATTATTCGGATATTTTTATTATCAATAAAATCACGTTTCCCGTTTTTACACATGTATTTTGGTGAAAACGTTTCAACATCATGATATCATGGGTCGCTGGATTGGTCTGAATAGTGGCTACAATGTCTTGATAAAAAAAATAAATAAAATATGTTCCCACTTGAAAAACCATTGATGACCTTGAGGACGCATAAACTATGACCTTGAAAAAAATAATTTTTAACCACTGTGTCAGCCCTTCGAAATCAATAAAATTCCCTTGCGACATTTTTTCGTCACTCAAAAGGTAACGGAGATATTTGGGCTGGTCACGTTAAATAGCCGAATGCCCCCTCCCCCCCTCCCCCCCCGGATAATACTACGCAGATAAAACTAGATTGCCAATAACATGGTGTCTCCAGCATATGAGCTTACCTCGCATCCCTCTGGGCGATCTGTGTGAAACACGGAGTCCTACAATATCTTCCAGCAGCCAGGAACGGATTTACATCCATGCGAGCAACCTCTGTTAACTATTTTTTCAGCGTGGATACCGGGTTTGCAAAATTATCGGTATATGGTTATGAAAGTAATCTCCAATTAATATTATTACGCTATCAGGGCAGTTCTTGGCAATAAGCCCTTTGATAATCAGTGGCCCGCATGCATTATCAAATATACGCTATTGCGCAGTAATTATTCGCCGTTTTACATTCATCGACATATGTAATTACTTTCTTGATCGCGTCCGCTGTAACGTTGGTAAACGTTGGTTAGCGTTGTAACGTTGGTTTCCCCTACGGAAACCAACTGATAGGCCAACATCTGACCAACATTTTACGCAATAGGTTGTTACTATAATGCACTAATGCACATGGAAATGCACTAACCGTGCGATTCAGTTACTGGTAACAGGCCAATTGTTCTACAGTCCTTCGCACGTGTTCTACTTTTATTTGATTTTGGTATTATTTTAACTAATTGCTATTTCCAACAGATGGGTTTTTAAATGGGAAAGTACCTGCTTTTAGGCACCTATCGTACATATCGATTCGTTTACCTGATAACTCGTTTATCTCTGACTATGAGAAATACCTGTAATCAAGTCCCTATACTTACTATTGATACGCGTCTTATTTTGCGATGTGAAACCGTGTACCCGTATAAATCGTCAACCGGAAAGAACGATTGTAAAAGTTCGTGCGTGGTATCCAGCGGATTTAACGGATTATTACCTCTATTAAAACTTGTTGTATAACCCACAGATATTTTTTATACCACCAAGTACACTGTCCCCCAAGGATCATTACTTGATCTGGTGCAAAAATCCTGCTGCTTCAATTGTTTCGATTATTTTAATTTTATATTCGCGACAAATAATACAAATAGAACCCAACAGACATGACTAGACAGACATTACTATATTGAATATTGGTGAAACCACAGCAATTATAGATACTATCATACAAAATCTTATTAAAAACTTATTAAAGGCGAAGTATAGCTTGAATATATTTAAATATATTCAACCTGTTCGTAGCTCTATAATATTAAGTCTTATTAAAACTATGAACAAATCTCATCTTGAAATAACTACTCTCTGGCTAATATCCAAAAGGATATTGAATTATACAACAGACATTTGCATGTTATTACTAGTCCCAGTCCAAATTTCATGTCTTTCTACACAAATGTCAAATCAAAACCTAACCTCGCCAGTCATGCCCGAGGTGATCAAGCTAATGTAAGTGTATTCCAATTTATAATAAAAAAAGCTACACTGATGAGAGATAAATCTCGAGAGGCGTCTGCAGATGGCTATTCACTTAATTTAAATAGAAAGAAATGATCTTAAAAATAATATTATTTGTCATTAAACACAAAATGAACATTATACAGTTACTCAATTTTAATTATTATTTTCATATTTTTTTATGCAATTACTATTTATAGGGTGTCTTTTACTTAGATAGAACTTAGGAAAAGGTTACTTGTTAAACGAACTGTCACACTGCGCTCACTTTTTGACATTTATAATTAGTATACTCTGGAAAATCATCACGAATAGATTCACGTTTGAACACCGCTATCAAATTATTCAAATTTACTTTGAAAATCAATCATCGATTCGCGCAACTCAGAGACGACTTCTAGATTTTTATGGCGCACATAATCGTCCATCTGGGCATGTCATCCGTCGAGATTTCATACCACATACTCTCTAAATGATGCAATAACACCAACACGTTGAAGAAATGTGCGTACTGAAGAGAATATCGCCGCTGTAAACGAAAGTGTGGAAAAAGATCCAAATTTATCGATTGGTCCTCGGTCGCATGAATTGTCTGAATTGACGCATCGCTCTGTCCGTCCACTAGGTGAAAAAAAAAATGATGACCCGATGTTTTATCGCAAAATTGTGTTCAGCGATGAGGCTCATTTTTGGCTTAACGGGTTTGTTAATTACTAAAATTGCTGCATATGGGGTGAGACCAATCCGCAACAGACCCTACAGACTCCATTACATCCAGAAAAATGCACCGTTTGGTGCGGTTTAAACGTTGGTGGCATCATCGCACCTTATTTCAATGAACACTTTTTAATGATCAATGGAGAGCGATACCGCACCATGATCAATGATTTTTTTTTTTAAATATGGATGACATTGATCCGGGCGAGACGTGGTATAAAGAGGTTGGCGCTACGTGCCATACAGCGACCGCAACCATCGATTTACTGAAATCAAAATTTACGAAGTTGATTTCGAGAAGTGAACCTGTCAATTGGCCTCCAAGGTCATGCAATTTTACATCTCAAAATTATTTTCTGTGGGCCTACGTGAAGTCACTGTATTATGCTGATAAACCAGCAACCAATAAGGCCAACAATGTTTGCAGGGCCGTCTTTAACCTATTGGAGGCCCTGGGCACATTAGCATAATGGATCTCTATGACCCTGACTTTGAGAAGACCTTGAGAATAGACAAAGAAAGTAACAATTTACAAAAGTAACTTTTTTTGTATTCACACGTTAGCGCTTAAAAATCTATATTGATTGAAGAGGTAACCTCCTAGATTTGAGATGGGCAAAATCGTTAATCGCCTCTTCAAAATCTATGTTTTTGAGCATATCTCATTCTATGGACATCGCAGTCAAACTGGTTAATCTTTCTTGAAGCTTTGTTCTTTTTAATACATTTTCAATTTGGAGAAGGAGCTTCCCCACTGCACTTATTTACCATCATATCCATCATGCTTAAAATGATTCCCACTGCGATGTCTACATTTGAAAGTGCGTCTTCAATTTTGTTTTCTTTCAAATGGTGATATTTCCAAAATATTATTAGTTGCTTTATTTCTACTATGTATGACATGTATTCTGTTAAATGCAGACATTCTATTTGCAACTCTTTCTAGTTAACTTCTTCATAATAGATTTTAGCAAATTCTTTGCAACTTTCTCCGAACTCCACGGAATTTAGAGGCTTCAAGCAAAAACATAAACCAAGACGTTAACTATTGTTCTTAACGTTGAATTTCTCTTTTCCATTCAATTGGTCTGACGCTGCAAAGTCATAAAAACTCTGGCGTCTTGTTTTATGAGATTTCTCCTTCTACTCAGATTCCGGATTTCTTTCTATGGCGGACGATTTGATTTCGAAGTATCAAATGTATCCCTGAGGCAAGGGCGTACCCAGGATCTGAACTGGGGGGGGGGGGGGGGGGGGGGGGACAGCTCATATTTGTTTCGAGGATTATGAAATGGATTATCCATCTGTCGTACAATTTCTGAACTGCTTCACCGTGCTTTTTGCACCCGAAGACGCCAGGGTGAGGTTTTAATAATGTTATAGGTATTTCTTTGCGGCGGGGTGGGTTCTAGAAGAGGGGGCAGCTGCTCACCCCTGCCCCTCGCTGGGTACGCCCTTGCCCTGAGGTTAATAATAAAATCATCAAGTGAAGTAAACAAATTAGTTGCAAGGTACTGTGTAAGACGCTAAGCAGACAGAGCAACTTTGATCTCCGTTTTTCGGCAACAGGCAACTCATAACTAGCTATTTACATATAACATAAATAAACTGCGCAGACATAGCAACTCTAGATGCTAGTTTCGGTGATCGACAACAGTTTTGAGTTGCTGCACTCGATGACAGAATCAGTTTCAAATTGACGCAACTAGCAACTGCCAATTTTGTACTAGTTCTGTCATGTTGCTGGTTTTCCCAATGGGCAATCGTAACGCGTCGAGCGATTTGACTCCCTCCCCGTGCCCCGCAACGTCAGTCTTGCTCAAGGGATCGTGTTCCTGCACACGTCTGACGTTCCTGAGCGCGAATATAAAATGGAAGGAAACCAACATGACGAAAGAAATCAAGACGATAGTTTGAATATAGAAGATTTTCTCGAGGAAATACGAAAATATCGTGTAATCTGGGATTTTGGGAAGCCTGGGAAAAAGTGACCATAAATACTTATGGCACCTTTGACGTATTAAAAGTACAAGTGCTGCTTCTTCGAGATCCATAGTCACACTGACTGTTGACCATGGATTTGAAAAGTTTATTTATGGCAGAATCGTGGCAGTCGTAAAGTGGGCCATTTTGTTGCTGCAACTGGCAACCTTAAACGAAAACTATTAAAATATTAAAAAGTTGATAGTTTCTTAAACTAAAGTTGCTCTATCTGCGGACCGCCTTATTGTTTATCTCTGAAGATAATTACATGTTCTTTCTATTTTTTCCAATATAGAGCTCCAAATTTCCGTTATTATAAAAAATTCTAGGTTTCCCATTTTTCTAGACAGACAAGGACTTCGTCTCTAGTTTCTGTGCCTGTTCTGTATCTTTTGCGATGGACATCAAAGTTTCTATAATTTTTTTATGACCTTCATGCAAGGCGTTTTCTGCAGTAGCTCGGGCTAACCATCTCATTTGTGAAAGTCGTTTAACAACTTTTCTTGAACCTAAATGTTCTACCAATATATTTCATCGGTGGGTAGAGCGCGAAAAAAAGTTGAACACTTTCTGAACCATTTCAAAAAACTTTTTTGAATCTAATACAAACCCAGCAGAATGCGCACCTACAAAGTTTAGTGAATGTCCCGCACATGATACAAAGGTGGCAATTTCACATTTCTCTTTGATTATTGCATATAGACCTGTATGCCTATTGACCAATTTAGTTTCTCAACTAAATTGCCCAGAGTGCCCAGTGGAAAATAGGGGCCTGAATGTTCGTGCTATTCGTGACGGCGAGCAATGCTTGAAAAAGTGGCCCAAAATGGGATGTCCAGAATGTGCTTCGTCAGGAGCAGCAGCGGTGGCCATATGCCCGAAATCATTTTCAAATGTTAACGCCACGTTTCATTAAAATTTATTTTTTTGTGTTTTTTTACAATTACTTTCTCCAACGTGCCATTGGCTTAAAAAATGTGGCTCAGTAGATCTATTTATTTATAAATTTAATTATAAAATGGTATAAATATGTAAATGATTATTAAAAAAGTCTAGAAAATGTTCATTTCTCCTTATAACATAATTTTTTATTGTTTTTAATAAATATCTCAAATTATTTCAATATTTCAGAGATATTTTCCCGCAAGGTTTACCAGAACAGTTTTCCTTTATTTGTACCTTCCGCAACAAGAAAATACCAACGAACGTTTGGCACTTAGTTCGAGTCACTGACATCGAGTCCAAACCACAGTTTATCATCGCTCTAAATCCAAGAAATCGCACCATAGAATTTTCCATCTCCAACTATGAAGGAGAATTGCAAACATTAATCTTCGAAAAGGCGAATGTAAGAAATGATGTACAAAATAAAAACAATGTATGTAGTCTTATGCTTTAGGTGTTTGATAGAAAATGGCACAAAATGCACTTTGGAGTTTCCAGGGAACACGTTTTGCTTTATATCGATTGCGAAAAGAATGCCAAAGAACTGTTGGAACCCAGAGGACCAATTGATGTTAACGGGGAAATATCAATTTCTAAAGTTATAAATAGTAACCGAACTATTCCTGTAAGTATTTTGCAAATTTAAATCGATATTTTAAAACAGCATAAATATAAAAATAACTTTATTGTTTACAGACTACTGAAGTGGTGAGTTATAATAAAAATTAAGTAGAATAGACTTTTTACGTGTGCTTTGTTCTTATTCTGATGGAAACAACAATCAAAAACGCGATTTATCCAGCAAATTTTCCATATTTCAGCAAATTTATTTTATTTGCGACTTTCTTCCAGTTATTGTAAAATTCTCTCTTCTGTTCTATCTTACCCGAAAGCAAGTTAGACAATGGCTGATATTGTCCTGAAATTAAATTTTCTTATTTGCTTTTATTTTCCTTATTTCTTTGTTTATAGCTATCAATATCTTATAACATTTTGTGTTGATTGTTTAAATTGATATTTTATTTCGATAATGTAGATTGATTTACAATGGATGGTGATGAGTTGCGATCCAACTAAACCAGAAAGGGAAAAATGCGGAGAACTACCAATGGTATAATAGTTTATTTCTGGAAATTTATTTAAAACAGCCGTTCCACAACATTATTAAATTTTAGGTTCCAGCTCCATTAAAACCTGAACCTCAATTCGCGGGACCAAGATTTCGCCCATCCACAAATTGTTCTGTAACTTGCCCTAGAGGACCACCAGGATTTAACGGAACGAATGTAAAAACATATCTAAAACTATGAACATAATAATTAAATTTGATTGAACATAAAATTAAACAGCTTAAAACAAAATTTAAATTATGCAAATTTAATTTACAAATACAAAACTTTACATGAATTATTTTACAGGGTTATCCTGGATTGCCTGGTTTAGAAGGTCCTATTGGACCTGTAGGACTTCCAGGTCTTAAGGGAGAACAAGGATTACGAGGACCGCCTGTTCGTAAATGTTATATAATAAAAACAAAAACCAAATGCGATATTAAACAAAAATGTGTTTGAATTTTGATATGATTTAAATGTTTGTATTTAGGGTGTAATGGGTGTGCCAGGGTTTAAAGGAGAACGAGGATATCCAGGAATAGATGGTTTGATAGGCTTACCAGGTCTTAAAGTAATAATAATTTTATAGATGATTATTACGATATTTAATTCTCTTAATCTTAATATATTTAGGGTGCAACAGGTGACGCCGGAATTCCAGGGATTCCAGGCCAAAAAGGAGAATCCGGATATTACTTAAATTCAAGTTTTTTCGGCCAACCAGGACCTATAGGACCACCGGTAGGAAAACAATTTACGTGAAAATGCAAGTGTTTTAATAATTAAAATTTAGGGCTTACCTGGAATTCCGGGACACCATGGTGATGTTGGACCCCCAGGACAACCCGGATCTATTGTAGAAATATAATATACTTTTTATATATTTGAGTAAAACGTTCATTTTAGGGTCCACCTGGACCTCCTGGCACTGGCTTTCTTCCGGGATTTAATATAACTTCTATAATACAAAGGGGTCCTCAAGGATTTCCAGGTGAAAAAGGCGAAAGGGGTAATCCGGGAGAACGTGGAGACATTGGTAATTAACCACCAAACAAGACAGGAAATCAAAGACAATATTAGGAAGAAACATCTTAAAGACAAGTCTGGACATATAATTTAAATACAATTTTGTTTGCTACAGAACAGTTTTATCTTACTTATTCAGTTTTATCTTACGTCATTCCATTCATTTTTGATCAAGTTTATCTGTACAGCGTTGTTTATGTTATCTTTTCAGTCTTGCCTCTTTGTTTTCAACCTAGCGAGAACCCATATATTAATTGGAAACGGGATCTGTAGTGAATATAAAACCACATCGGGGTAAACAGTTTTCGTAATCGCTTGTATAGCCCTCACAGAACTAGTAAAGGAGAGAGCCGAATGGACAAAGTTATTTATACCAGATATCACCATATGTGTAAACAGGAAGTATGGTGAGACTAACTTTTCCCTGACCCAGTTTCTCCCAGAGAATGGGTGCTTTCGCCACTAGTTAAAACAAATACGCGCCGCCACAGATGACTTGTCTGAATACTGTGGCGAATTGGACTATGTAAGCCACACAATATTTGACCCCTAGAGATGGGAAGTCAAATCTAAAGAGAGAGAGAATCTAACAGCCAACATGGAGATTCCCTTTAACGCAAGAACGGTGCGATACATGCTGCAAAACAAAGAAAATTTCGATAGGATGACCGCTAGACTATTCATTACTCCTGCAAGGACAACGACGAAGATCTGAGGCGCAATTAAAAGATCAACCAGTAAACCCCAATGATGAAGTAACAACTATCTTAACTAAAACAACACCGATATATGTTACCTGCGGTTCCGGCGTGATTGGAGGTGTGCGTAAGTGCTACTTGTCTGTTCAGCTCTTAGCTTCCAGCTACGGCCATGGAAAAAAAGTCTTGCCTATTCTTGCCTTTCTGGTCCTAGCTGACTAGTCTTGTCTGTCTGCTGTTTTCGGTCCAGTCTTGTCTATTCGATCTAGTTTGTACAGTATAGTCTTGTCCGTTCAGTCGTGTCTGCCCAGTCTTGTTTGTTCAGTCTCGTATGCCACAGCATTCCAGTCTTGTTAAACACAGTCTGTTTTATGTTAACTGCTCTAACTTATCTAGCCCGTCCAGTATTTTATATCTATATTTGCCTCTCCAATGTCGGCTATGCTCTTGTTTCTCCGGTCTTACATGTAAGGTCTTATATGTCCGGTCTTGTCCACCTAGCCTTCTCACTCCACAACAAAATGCCCTTAAGATGAGGAAGCGGTACAGGGTTTGTATGGGTGGAATTGGAACACTTCACCGTGTACAGCTGTTATTTTTCACCAAACCAAGACATAGACCGGCTGGCAGAGGAACTCGGGGCGCTAAGCCATTAGAGAGCAAAACAGAAAACCTAAGATCATAGCAGGGGATTTCAATGCTAAGTCTCCTTACTCGAATTGTCTCCACTAATAGACAACAGAGGGGATATCGTTATGGATTGGGCAGCGGAGCTGGTGTTTTGCTGGACCAAAGGGCATAGCGCAAACTAGTTAGGGAAAATGCGCGTTCCATAATAGACCTGACAAGGACCTTCCAGTCAGCTGCACCAATTTTGCTGGCATTCTCAGAAACGCCGTCTTTCCATCTCAGCCTTGGTCTCCCTCTGCCTCTACTGCCGATTAGGATGGCTTCAAAGTTTCTTTGCGTTGGCACGTTGTTGTCATAGCGTGCTACATGTCCTGCTCATCTTAACCTGCCAATCTTGATTGTTGTTATTATGTCTCTGTTTCGTGACCCTCTGTATAAATTATAAAGCTCAAAATTATATCCTCTTCTCCAGACGTTATCCTCTTGGACAGCACCGTAAATCTTGCTTAGGGTTTTTCGTTCAAATGTTGATAGTAACGTCTCATCTGCTTTTATTAGGGTCCAGGTTTCCGAGCCATAGATTAAATCTGGTACAATTAACGATTTATAGATCCTGAACTTTGTGCTTCTCGAAAGGCTCGATTTACGTAAGTATTTTGACAGCCCAAAATAAGAGCGATTGGCTATCATTATGCGCCTTTTCATTTCTTTGCTGACATCATTACTCGGGTTTATCAAGGCTCCTAGATATACGAACTCATCCACTGCTTCGATGTTATATTCTCAAATTGTGATATTTTGACCCGCGTCTCTCGCCCTGCGATTTTTTGTGGCAGCCATAAACTTTGTCTTATTTGCATTTATTTGTTGTCCCATATTTCTTGCGGCATTCTCAAAATATACATAAATTTCTTTTGCTTCTCGATGAGTTTTAGAGGTGAGGTCCATGTCGTCTGCGTATGCCTGCGCCTGTGATGGCTTATTAAAGATAGTACCTCTAGTATCCAGTTCCGCATCTCAAACTACTTTTTCTAGTGCTATGTAGAACAGGAGACTTGCCAGCGCGTCACCCTGCCTCACACCCACGGTTGTTTCGAATAAATCTGAGGTTACATTCTATATTTTTACGTGGCACACAACTTTTTACATTGTCGTTTTTGTCAATTCAATTAAGGTTTTTGTAATGTGTAGCTCATTCATAGCTTGGTATACCTTTGGTCTTAGAACGCTATCATAAGCTGCCTTAAAGTCAATGAAAAGGTGGAACGTGTCGATATTGTATTCGTAGCACTTCTCAGGCATCTGGCGTATTACGAAAATCTGAAGCAGTGTTTAGTAGTGTAATAGCTCGATAGTTATTGCATTCCAACTGATCACCTGTTTTGTGTAAAGGGCATATAACCCCTACGTTCCACTCTTCTGGCATTTGTTTTTCACGCCAGACTTTTCGGGTGATTTGTAGCATGGTTTCTTCCAATACATCAACCTGAGTAACCCAACTGGAGACCTGGTAACCAACCCGGGTGGAAAGTTGGGTCAGGGACAAACGAGAGCGAGTGAAATGGCCCCCCGAAAAGGGGGTTATCAGCGGGCTAACAACTCACTCCGTAAAAAAAAACAATGTTGCGAAGTCTCAAGTAGAAAAAGGCGGATTGACCGATCGACGACAACCTAAGCACCGTTTAAAGGATAATGATTTAAAACTCTTCATGGAATGTTCGAACCCTATACCGTAATTCGTCCCTAAGACTTCTTTAAGAACAAATAGTAGGATATGGAGATGACGTAGTTGCTATACAAGAAATGCGCAGGACTGGCAACGGAGCCATGCATAAGAAAAACTTTGATCTATACTACAGTTGTCATCCCACTCATCAGCAATTTGGTACTGGCTTTGTGGTGATGGAAAGAATTAGGCAGCTAGTAATAGGCTTTAAAGCTAATAATGAGAAATTGTGCGTGCTTAGAATAAAAGGAAAATTCTTCAACATTTGGATAATTAACCTACTGAAAATAAATCAGAAGTAGATAAAGACCTATACTATGATCAGTTAGAAAGTGCCTATGATCAAAACACAACCCACGACATTAAGATAATTATCGGTGACATGAATGCTAAGATTGGCAAGGAGGAAATATACCAAGATCATATTGGTAGACTCAGCATATTGGTATATTGGAGCATATTGGTAGACTTCTCCACCAGCTTTGATGAGTTCTGCTGTGATAGTATCTTTTCCAGGAGCTTGGTGATTTTTCAGCTTCCTTATGGCATCCTGGATATCCTGCAAGTTGGGCGGTTTGAGAAATGCTCCACCCACCTGTTGAGTATTTCCTCCTTATTGGCAAGAACATGTCCGTTCTTGTTCTTACAAATATTTACTTTTGGTTTAAACTCCTTTCTTGTATTGTTAACCTTCTGGTAAAACTTTCTTGATTCCAACTGATTTTTGAGTCGTTCTATTTCATCCAAAAGTTTTTCTTCATTTTCTCTTTTCTTTCTTTTATTCATCCTCTTTTCTTCTCTTCTGAGATTCTTGTAAGTTTCTTCTGCCTGTCTTGTTTTTCGTTGCTGTTTTCTTTGGTAAGCTTTGTTCTTTCTGTCTGTCACTTCCTGGCATTCTTCGTCGAACCAGTCATTTCGAGGCGTTTTATTCTCATAACCCAGGATGTTTTCTGCCGCTTGTTTTATGACATCGCTAACGTGTTGCCACATGGTGTTCACCGGCTCATCATCCCTGATGTTTATATTCTCTTTAATATAGTTCTTGTATGCATTAAGTGTTTCTTTTTCTTTCAGGGCATCTGTGTTGTATCTTAGTTCTTTACTTCGTTTGGCCTTTTTCAGTTTGGAAATTTTGGCTCTTAGTTTCGCACCTATCAGGTAATGGTCCGAGTCAATGTTTGCTCCCATGGAAACTTCTAACATCCATGAGATTGGAGTAGTGTCTGCTGTCTATAAGTACATGGTCGATTTGGTTTTCAGTTTCTCCATTAGGGAATACCCTTGTAACCTTTTGTATTCTTTTATATTCGAACGTTGTACTTCTCACTACCATGTTCTTAGAGGCCGCAAAATTAATAACCCTGTTTACGTTATCATTACGTTTTACGTTCCGTTATCATCGTCACGTTATTACGTCATTATCGTTATCATTAGGTTATCATAATGGAGGCTGTGTCTACCAATATGCTCTTGGTATATTTCCTCCTTGCCAATCTTTGCATTCATGTCACCGATAATTATCTTAATGTCGTGGGTTGTGTTTTGATCATAGGCACTTTCTAACTGATAGTTAGAAGTCATAGTATAGGTCTTTCTTTATCTTCTTCTGATTTATCTTCAGTAGGTTAATTATACAAATGTTGAAAAATTTTCCTTTTATTCTAAGCACGCACAATTTCTCATTATTAGCTTTAAAGCCTATTACTAGCTGCCTAATTCTTTCCATCACCACAAAGCCAGTACCAAATTGTTGTTGAGTGGGATGACAACTATAGTATAGATCAAAGTTTTTCTTATGCATGACTCCGTTGCCAGTCCTGCGCATTTCTTGTATAGCAACTACGTCATCTCCATATCCTACTATTTGTTCTTCCAGAAGTCTTAGGGACGCATTACGGTATAGGGTTCGAACTTTCCATGAAAAGAGTTTTAAATCATTATCCTTTAAACGGTGCTTAGGTCGTCGTCGATCGGTCAATCCGGCTTTTTCTACTTGAGACTTCGCAACAATGTTTTTTTTTACGGAGTGAGTTGTTAGCCCGCTGATAACCCCCTTTTCGGGGGGCCATTTCACTCGCTCTCGTTTGTCCCAACCCTACTTTCCACCCGGGTTGGTTACCACGTCTCCAGTTGGGTTACTCAGGTTACAACAGGGGGCACCAGCGACTTGGTGAGAGTCGGGTTTAAGCAGCAGTGGCTAGGTTTTTCTAGGGGAAATCGAGGCAATTCGGAGGCGGCTTCATATGTTCGCTTACTATAATAGCTACTTCTAAACTACCTCTATAATAGAACACTGCTTCTACAGGCACATGAAATTTCGGTAGAGAGAGAACTGAGTAGCGTGGTACCACAAGGTTCAGTTTTAGGCCTTACTCTGTGGAACATCTTATATGATGGCGTCCTAAGATTGTAACTTCTGGAGGGTGCCACAGTTATTAGCTTTGCGGACGACCTGGCGCTCGTGGTCTCAGCAAAAACGGAATCCATGCTAATGCAAACGGCAAGCCGTACAATTCGCTAAGAAACCGTTTGGATGACATCAAACAACCTGAGTCTTGCTCTCAAAAAGTCTCAAGCAGTGTTACTGACCGGCCTAAGGAGACTCAACGCAATACAGTTTAAAGTGCAACATACATATATAAGCCCAAAGAACGACATCACATACCTAGGGGTAGTCATAGACAAGAGCCTGTCCTTCGGTCCACACCTCACGAAGGCAGCAGCTAAAGGCATGAAGGTAACGGCGGCATTGAACAGAATCATGCGCAATGTAGGTGGGCCTAAAAGCTCCAAATGTAAGTTCCTTTATACGATCATACAATCCAACATGCTATATGCTACCCCAATATGGACTTAAAGTAACGCAGTAGAAACCAATATTTACAAACTTGCGAGAATTCCGAGACAAACGGCAATCAGGATCTGTAGCGCATACAAGACTGTATCGGGGAAGTAGTTTTGGTAATAGCTGGTATAGCCCCCATAGATCTCCTGGTAAAGGAGAGAGCCGATCTGAGTGAGGCTGGCTGTTAGGGCAATCTAGAATTACCGCTAGAAAAAATCTCCTTGCAGAATGGCAAGAAAAATGGTGGACGTTCTAAAAAGGCCAATGGCCTTTGAAGCTGATCTTACATCAACATGCAATCAAGAGGAAGCATTGTGAAACTTTTACCAGACTCGGTTCCTCACAGGGCATGTGTGCTTCTGCGACTACATGAAACAAATACACGCCGCCGCAGATGACTTGTGTGAATACTGTGGCTATGTGGACTCTGTAAGACACACAATATTTGACGGCTGGAGATGGGAAGCAGGAAGGGATGAGCTAACAACCAACATGAAAATACCGTTTAACGCAAGTAGGGTAATGGGTTACATGCTGCAAAATAAAAAAACTGGGATAGAAGGGCCAGATTCGTTAAATTCTTTATTTCCTCTAAGGAAAATAACGAAAAACTGAGAAGCACTAGAAAGATCCACCAATAAGCCCAAATAAGGTGAATCAACAACCATCTTAACTAAAACAACCACGCTGAAGATATGACACCTGCGATTCCGACGTGATTGGAGATGTTTGTAGGGCCACTTATCTGTGCAGCTCTCAGCTGCCAGCTACGTCCATGAAAAAGAGCCTTCTCAGTCCAATTTTTTATATTTTTAAGTTTTGTATATTCTAGTCGTCCATCCGTGAAGTCTTGTCTGTCCAATCTTCTCTATCTAGTCTTGCCTGTCTTGTTTTATATATTTACTCTTGTCTAGTTAGTCTTATCTGTCTAGTATTGCTTTAATACTTTTAACTATCTAATTTAGTTTCTCTTTTTAACTAATCTTCTGTCTAATATTTCCGCCTAGTTAAGTCTATTAAGTATGCCTTCATAATATTAAAACATTTAATCAATAATTTGAAATAATTCAGGAAACAATTGAAAATTTAAAACTTTTCACTATTGGAAATAGGTTTGCCTGGTTATGCAGGAGTTCCTGGACTACCTGGAGTTCCAGGCTTCAAAGGAGACATAGGTCCTGCAGGCCCTCCAGGACATTCGGGACCCGTTGGACCTGAAGGACTACCGGTAATATCCATATAAGACTTATAATCACGTTTTATAATCGTTTGTTACTTAGGGTATTGGTATTCCTGGCCCAAAAGGTGAAAGGGGGCTTCCAGGAGTTTCAGTTACAAATGAGGTTGCAGTCGTCGAAGGACCCGAAGGTCCTCCAGGACTTCCCGGTTTACAAGGGATTAAAGGAGAAATAGGTGCTCCTGGATTAAACGGAAGAGATGGTGAACCTGGACTCGATGGATTATCTGGAGTTGATGGTTCTCCTGGAAAAGATGGAACTCCAGTTCGTTTTCCTATACTTTTTTAAAAAGTTTTTTAAGTATTTTTTGTATATTCTTTTTAAGGGTCTGCCTGGTAGAAATGGAGATAAAGGTATAATGGGAGAACGAGGATATCCAGGACCAATTGGACCAAAAGGCAGTCAAGGCACAAAAGGGGACAGAGGAGAAAGGGGTGACACTGGATTTACAGGACCTGCTGGAGTTACTGGAGCACCAGTAAAGAAATATTTTTAAGAAAAACCTATTTTTTTATTATTATTTTCTTTAGGGTATTCCTGGTAACCCTGGTATACCAGGCGAAAGAGGATTTCCAGGAAAAGATGGTGTACCAGGTTTGACAGGAGAACGAGGCCTCCCGGGACCTCCAGGCGATTCTTCCAGACCTAGCAATTTTGCATCATATGAAGGTCGCAGTTCCCCGGGAGTTTCAGGACCTAGAGGATTGTCAGGAAGTCCAGGAATTGTATTAAATATTTAGTTTAATCAAATAAGCTGGTTATGATAAACTATATTTTTAGCCTGGTGCTAGGGGTGCTGCCGGAGATAGAGGTCCAGAAGGACCAAGTGGCATGTCAGGAATGCCGGGAAAAGATGGTCCTCCAGGACCACCTGGAGCATCAGGTCAGAATGGTCAGCCTGGAGCTCCTGGTATCCCCGGATTAACAGTGAGTATTATATATTTATATGGGTTGGTGGTTAAGTAAAGTTGGTGGTTAACAATTATATAACAAAAGTTTCTAATACCATAATTAGAGTGGAATCAAACTAAAGTCAGTTTATTTATTTTCAACATTAATATTTATGTTTGTACAGAACGATCAGTAATAAATAAAATTTAAGAGATATAGTAAGTAACCTTTTCGCTAGAAGTTTAAAAAGTAACCTTTTCGCTTGTAGATTCTGAATGTCGTTTTTCAATGTAAAGCGTTTTCCTTTCCGAGATTTAATGTTAAAAACAAATAAATTTATTTATTTTGATACCATTTTTATATGTTAGGCTGCCAGAAACATTCGTCGTTGACAGTATCTGTCTGTTACAGACTGTAACTAATTTAATTTTTTTTGAGTTGAAAGTTCAGGGAATAATATTTTGAAGATTGTGCGGGTTAATAAAAAAAATTCATATTTTAACCCTTTAATGCACGGAGTTTTAGAAAATACAAAGACCATGGTGCACAGAAATTTGTATGTGCACGTAGCTATTCCAATATTTTAATATGGTTTATAAAATACCCCACCATTATAATGCTTTGGCTGCAAATTTTTAGTGGCTATATAGCCACTAAACATGCACCCAAATTGTCAATAACTTTATCAATCAATTAATTTTAAACCTTTTGGCAGGGCGATTAATGTGATGCCATTTTAAAGCCGTTTTGGCAATGGTCTAAGCATTATAATGGTGGGGTATTTTTTAAACCACATCAAAATATTGGAATAGCTACGTGCACATACAAATTTCTGTGCACCATGGTCTTTGTATTTCCTAAAACTCCGTGCATTAAAGGGTTGAAATATGTATTTTTAGGGTTCCATACCGAAAACGGAACTCTTATAGGATCACTTTGTTGTCCGTCTGTCTGTCTGTCAAGACCATTTTTCTCAGGAACGCGTAGAGGTAACAAGTTGAAATTTGAATCAAATACTCGGGTCTGCGGTCTCTTTCAGCTGTGAAAAAATCAAACTTGTAAGTCAATGCGATCAAAAGATATCACCGTTTATGTGGCATATTTTGTGATTTCACAAGGGAATCAAAACCTATAGGGTACTTTCCGTTGACCTAGAATCATGAAATTTGGCAAGAAGCGGAGTCTTACAACACATGTAAAGGGAAAAATCTGAAAACCGTAAATATGTAGTTTAATTACAAGAAAAATGCGAATTTACTATTAGAAGCTTATGAAAATACACTAATGTGTTGCGTGGTATTGTCAGGCACCAGAAGCATATGGGTTGCATACAGTTAGGTCCTCCTCGGTTAGGTCCGAATGTTAAAAAGTATGTGTCAGCACCAAGCTGTTTATTCTGAATTTTCTTCGTTCATATTCGTTATGCATTTCATCACGTACGCTCTATATACATAATATATACAGGGTAAATATTATGTCTAAATTTTGCTTGTTTATAACCGACATGCGACATACTCAAGTCCCGTAACATCCTGTATATATTATATTTCGTTTAATTTTTGTTTATAATCTACGTATACTTAAATCACGTACGCCCTATATTTTTTGGTAGTCAATTGCCCAAAAGCAGTCACTTGATCAACTGAATGTTAAGAGTATCGAAATAGATTTAGAAATAGTTAATATATTTGTTTATATTAGATCTAGAAATAGTTAGATCTTAATATAAGTTAGTGAATTAAAAAAGTGTAATACTAAAATAAAGTTTTCTTTTTATAAGTTTAAAAATATTCGCAATATTTAAAAAAAATACTCTGTATACGTTTATACGGGGTATATAGGTATACAGGCAAAATTGAGCAGTAAAAACAAATAGTGAAGTTCCAGAACCCCTAAACACTCATAGTGAATGGGGGATGTGTGGTAATAAAATATAGGGTGGAATTCCATCGTACGACAGCGACATCTTGAGGTTATGCTTGCAGCGGTACTAAGATGGTCGTGATTTCAGGAGGACCACTTGTCAAGTTAACTGAATGTGCTTGCTACGTCCTCCACAAAAAAAAATACCTTACTTACAAGTTTGTACGGAACCCTCGGTGCGTGAGTCACAACTCGCACTTGGCCGGTTTTTTTTATTTACAATTTTTTCGTTTTGATCAAGAATTCATTTTGTAATAAGTGCCTGCATACAATACAGTAGACCTTATCTTCTTCATTGTTATACTCCAACCAGCTGTATTTTTGATAATATTTAGATACAAAAGATCTTAAGTTGTTGCCAATTTTTGTTTTTGGAAAATTTATATAGGGCTGTGATGGTCCGGCTTGCAAAGTCTTCAATTTGCTCCGGTTTTCGCTACTAACAGACTCTGAAGCTTCAAGCTTAACTACTACTGGTTTTGCAAGTAAATCTGCTGATTTGCCTGTGGTCATCGACTGAGGGCAGTTTTCGCCAACTTCTGCACATTTACTTCAAGTTTTACGTTTATTTCGTTTCTTTTTTAAATGTGGGCATTTCGTGCCGTGTATAATACATAATATATGACTATGTGGGTATATATGACTATGTGTATAATATATGACAATGTGAGTAAATACTAACTCACGAAATTTAATAAAATTTAGTGTTGAGTGCAATATCTGTTCACGATAACATGAATTTAATATTTTCTTCTAAAAATAAAAATCTTTTCTTTTTCTTTTTTTGGAAATGTACGATAATTTCACATCAACGTGTGAAAACGATCTGCGCCACCTTTCAGGTTGCCAAAACTGGTGGTAAGTCTAGCATACCAACTTGCAAACTGAGACAGAGACGAGAAACAAGAAACGATTTTGATAATCTAGATTTTAATCTAATATCTCAGACGCAACTAATGATAATTGATTCAAATTTTGTGTGTGGACTCATTACTAGTGTCGAACTACCGCTTATGCTTTTTCTTTTTTGGGTTTGGGGGGCGGGTGTGTGCCAAAATGTCCGAAAACATTTTGCTTAGAGTATCCCACTTATTTTCGTTTTCTAGTATTAAATCTACTAGTTTTCTGGGTTCCATACTAGCGTCTCCAACACTGTCGTCCTGTCCGCAGTAGTCACACTGTGCGACTGATGCTCTTCCAATATTATGTAGATAGTCTTTGAAGTTTAATTGCCCATATTTTATGTTTATCCATTTAGATATATCCGGAATTATCAGTCTCGTCCATTGTCCTTGTTCCGTAATCCGCTAATTTCTTTGCCAGTCCTCTATATTTTTTTTTGTTTTGCAGTTTGTCTATGTTCTCTTGAAGGTGCTTTATGGCATCTGTGGTGTGTGAGACGCCGTGGAATAGTATATCACTCACGGTTTTCCGAGAAATTTATTTACATTGACAATATATACAAATATACAAGAGGTACAAACACTGTTGAGAGACTGAGTGGAGCTGGACTCTCTGAACTGGACTCGACTGGTCTGGTTCACTGAGTGCTGGCTGAGTCTGGTTAAAATGGCTGTTGGCTGAGTCTGGTTGAACTTGCTGCTAGCTGAGTCTGGTTGAACTGGCTGTGCTTGTCTGACTTGGTCCACTGACTGGACTGAACTTAACTAGTGTCACTTCGCTGACTGTTTGAACTTCTAGCTGAGTCTGGTTGACTGGGTCGACTGGCTGGACCGGTGTGACTGAGTCCACTGGCTGGACTGGTCACTTCGCTGACTGTCTTGTTTATTCGGGGGTCGGGAGGTATTTATATTATGTCCAGGTATACTGGTCCTTCATCTGGGGGTGATTAATTTTCTATATTCGGCTATTTGTCGCTTTGGTGATTACCGATTCTCGGGAGAAAAACATCCTGTTGTAATTTTCCCGAGGATTACACTATTGACCCTAATAAAATGTTTTCGGAAATTCGTCCGAAAATACTTGGGTGATTACTGTAATACCCTCGCAAAACTAAAAATAAAAATATTTCTTGATCTGCTCGAGGATTACATTATCGACCCTAATAAAATATTTTCGGAAATTGTCCGAAAATATTTGGGTAATTATTGTAACGCCCTCGTAAAACTAAAAATAAATATGTAACGGCTCGTTGCCGCTACATTACCCCCTTGCCAGTGATAACGCTATGTAGAGTTTTTTGTTGTTGTTTGTTTGATTATAGACGACTGGTAGACGGTTGAAGTTACCGTGAACGTAGTTTGTTGTTGCAGGCGTCCTGGTAGACGGTTGAAGACGTCATCGTAGACGTTGTTTGTTGCCTGCATCCTCGTAGACGGTTGAATGCGTCATTGTAGACCTCGTTGTTGCAAGTTTGTTGCAAGGCGTTTTCGTGGACGTCGTTTGCTGATTGGCGGTTTCCTATGCAAAACCAGCTTTCACCTATCAGTCGATGCGGCGTTTGTTCATAGACGTCTGGTAGACGGTTGAAGTCGTCACCGTAGACGTTGTTTGTTATTGCCGGCGTCCTGGTAGACGGTATAATGCGTCATTGTGGACCTTTTTGTTGCACGTTTGTTGCGGCTATTATATTCGGCTATTTGTGGCTTTGGTGATTACCGATTCTCGGGAGAAAAACATCCTGTCGTAATTTTCCCGAGGATTACACTATTGACTTTAATAAAATGTTTTCGGAAATTCGTCCAAAAATACTTGGGTAATTACTGTAATGCCCTCGCAAAACTAAAAATAAAAATGGAACGGCTCGTCGCCGCTACACATCTTTTCCTTTCACTAGCTGTGTATTCTATTCGGGGGATTCCAGCAATTATCAAGGCCGTTTCCCTTGATACAGTTCTATATGCACTGCATATTCTTATAGCCGCTTTCCTTTGGACGCTTGCAAGAACCTGTTTGTTTTTTTGTCAGGAGCAGTGAGTTTGCCCACACACGAGCTCCGTATAGCATAGCTGAGTGGGCTGCCTAGCTGAGCAGTTTTCTTTTGCTGCTCTTAAATGCTTCTTTATTCGGCCCAGAACCATATGCTCTAATAGTTTTCCATTGTATCTAGAAGGCATATTGATCTGTATATCCTAGATCTTGTGTTTGCTTGTCCCCTTTTTTTTAGCAGCACTAAGGTTGCTTTCTTCCACAATTCGGGGAAGGTTCCAGTCCTGAGGCAATTGTTCATAATTTTTAGAATGTATTGCTGATGAAGTCCTTTTTATTTTCTCAGGGGGTAATCCGTCAGGTGCTGGTGCTCTATCGATACGGAGATGGTTGCAAGCATTTCTCATTTCCGTTTCTGAGAATTGTTCTGTATCTGTTACTGTCGGTTGTTTCCACCTCACTTGACTATGGATCGGGAAGAGCGCGTTTATAATCTCATATGCTTTGTCTGCCTAGAGTTGGAGGTTTGGCTGGTGGATATTTAGATTTCTGTTGTAAATCCTGCACGCATCTCTCCACACATCTTCGTCAATCTCTTTGCATAGTTTTGCCCATTGTTCCTTTTTTTATTTGAAGATTTTGTTTTTGAGTTCTCTTTTGGCGATTGTGTACTTGAGCTTCGCTTGTATGGAGAATTCTACCTCGCCAAGTCTCTTCCCTTGCCGTTAATAATTTCTCCTAGCTGCCATATACTTTGCTCTGCGATTTGCGATATCATTATTCCACCAATATATTTGTTTACGACCTATGTGCGGTTTTTTCTTGGCATTGAAACGTTGCAAGCCCTCTTCAGATTTTCAATGAGCGCTTCTAATGTATCAGTTCTTCTGTTGTTGATGACGTCCGTCAGTTGTTTATTAAATTTTTACTCATCTATTTTCTTGATGTTCCATCTCTTAGCCTGATTTGTTTTATTGGACGCCTTGCTCTCCAGGGAGTATGTAATATATTTATGATTACTAAGGGTTTCGTGGTCGAGAACTTTCCAGTTGGTGAGATGTTATGCATAGAGAAAGTGAGATTTACTATAGAGCCCGTTTTTCCTCTTTCAAAAGTGTTTGTTTGGCCTATGTTTTGAACGTACATGTCAGTCTCGGCTGTCCAATCGGTTACTATATTTCCTCTATGATCTGTGCTCTGGGATCCCCAGTATGGGGATTTGGCTTTGAACTCACCCGCAATGATTTATTATTTAGGAGAGTTTCTTATATCACTACTGAGCACGGTGCAAGGCAAGGCACGATGTTAGTTGCTTCGGTGTGTTATTTGGTGAAAAGTAGCAACTGTATAGCTTATAATGTTGCATATCCACCCATACAAAGCCCGGTCCACTACGCGAGTCTATCACTATCATTGTTTTGTTGTAGCTTCTCATCGGTGAACCATTCCGAATTACTCACGATGTTTTTATTTGGTTCACAGGACCTAGAAATTTACTTTTAATTTTAATGTCGCGACATTTAGCAGATCGTGTGCTGCGCGGCAGCACAGAGCGGCAGTTCATGTTTGTTTGGAGTATCTTCATTCATATCATTCATATATGGAGTATCGTCATTTTTAGTTGTTTCTTTTCTTACAGGTCTCCGACAGTACCTTTTATAATCCGGACATTTTTTCGTTACAGATCGAGCAGAATGGATCATTTTGACATTAGAATGCTTTGTGACCTTCTTCTCCATACTTCAGGCAAAGCTCTTGCCTGTTCGGTTCATGACAATTTACGGCCTTGTGTCCTGCGAGCCAGCATCTGTGGCACCTATTTAGGTTCATCCTCTCTTTGACCCTGCATTTTATCCAGCCAATCTTTATTTTTCCTAATGCTAGAAGTTTCTGGGCCTCCATATTTGGTAGCACTATTGTCGCGATTTGATTTTCCCCGTATGCCTGTCTTAGATTTTTTACATACTTCATTACAACTTTACTACTTCATTACAACTTTATTTGTATCTTTTAGCTGCATTTGGTTTTCAATGGCACTTTTAATTTCTTCCACTGTAGCAGTGGCATCCAGGTCTCTTATACACAATGTCACGGCTGCGTTATTAGCTCGTACATCAACATCTGGCATTCGTTTGGCTATTTCATCTCTTAGTAGTTTTGTTTTACCTATCTCTACTTCCAGTAGTCAATACTTCTCTCGTTTAATACGTTTTTATTTTTTTTCGAAAACTGTTATCTTGAGCGATAGAAACGAAGAGTACCTTTTAGTTTTTACGAAATGTAAAAAAAATTAACAAGTCAAGCATTTACTAAAAGTGCAGATGGAAAAAATATTTGCAAAAATACAAAGGTCGTTCCCTGTATGTACCGCCATACTGGTTGGATATCAAGACGAAAATAAGCACAAACCGTAGTTCGGCACCAGTAACGAGTACACACAAAATTTGAATCAATTATCTATAGTTTATTATTTATTTATTCAAGCTCTACACCCTAGGTGGGTCTTGGCTGACTGCACTACTTTTTTCCACTTAATATTGTCTTCCATCAATCTGTGGTCAAAAGGAATATTCATCTTTTGGAGATCTGATCTGATCTGAATGTTGTCTCTCCAACGCATTCTAGGACGTCCGAGTGGTCTCTTTCCTGTTGGAACCTCTTCCCACACCGATCTTTACAAGTCTTATCTTAGTCGTTGTGATTTAATCTCTTGGACAATATCGCTGTCGTTGTAAAGCTCTTCGGCAGTCGTTCTAATGCGATACCGATTTGTGGTCGGATCGTGCTGGGGTCCAAGGACTTTTCTGAGAATTTTTCGTTCAGAACTCTTAAGTTTTTCTTAGTTTGCTTTGGTCATTGTCCACGTTTCGCATCCATATGTTATTACTGACCTGATAATGGTATCATAAATTTTAATTTTTGATGTTATGCTTTTTGATTTCATAAGATTGTTTAGTGTGCATAGACAGCGGTTTGCAGATTGGATTCTGCCCTTGATATCCTCAGTGACGTCGTTATCAGCAGTGACTGTAGCTCCAAGGTATTTGAAACGTTCTACCCTTTCGAAATTAAAAGTGTTAACGGTGACGTTTTGCCCTATTCTATCTCTCCGTCCCATTCTGTTTATACACATGTATTTGGTTTTCTCTTCATTCACTTTTAGTCCCACTTCACCCGTTGTTTTTTCGATTTTGTTGAAAATGTCTTTTATGGTTATGATGGAGTCTCCAATGATATTGATGTCATCTGCGTATGCTAATAGTAGTTTGGGGCCTTTAGTTGTAAGCAATTCAGTTTTTATTTCCGCTGATCTCAAAGGCGAGGTTGAAAAGCAACGGTGACAGGGCGTCGCCTTGTTTAAGCCCACCGTGTATTTCGAAACTACTAGTATTAATAGTAACTAATAGTATATATTATTTACTCGTACTTTAGATACTCCACCCTCCATACAAATCTTAGTCATCTGAATGAGCTTTTTTGATATTGAGAGTTCTGCCATCGCATTCCAGACCTGATTTCTCTCTATGCTATAATATGCCTGCCGGAAATCTATGAAAAGGTTATGCACCATTCAATTATACTCCCATCCTTTTTCCAGGAGCTGCCTCAGTGTAAAAAGTTAGTCAATTGTTGACCTGTTTTTCCTAAACCCGGCTTGGTATTCTCCCAGAAAGCTCTCTGCATATGGGGTTAGTCTATATAGCAGGATGTTTGATAAAACTTTATATGCGGTATTTATCAGTGAGATTCCTGAAGTTGGAGCATTTTGATTTGTCCCCTTTTTTGTGGATTGATACTATGATGCTTTCTTTTCATCTTGTTGGTATATTTTCTTTTCCCCATATAAGAGTTATTAGTCGGTAAATTTGGCGATGTAGTGCCTGTCCCCCCATATTTTAGAAATTCTGCCGGTATCTCATCCGAGCCAGTAGCCTTGGAGTTTTTCAGTTTATTTAATACCTTTTGGGTTTCCTCGAAAGAGGGTTCTTTGACTGGTAGGTCCACTCCAATGTATGTGTGTTTATGTATGTGTGATGTATGTGTGATGATCTATGTACGTTCAAAAGATCTTTAAAATATTCTCTCCACTTTTCAATTTGTTCTTCGTCATTGAGTATCATGTGGCCTTGATTGTTTTTCAGTATTGGTATGGATCTTGGCATAAATCCTCTCTTTTCCAAAGGAATTGCTCTGTAGAACTCTCTAGAGCCCGGTTTGGGACGATCTCTTTCCATTGTTTCATACCTCTGTCGTTCATATCTTCTTTTCCTCGCTCTTATTAGTTTTCTTGTTTCTTTCCGACAGTTTGTCACATTTCTTTCTACTTTCGTTTGTTTGTAGTTGTATCATTCTCTTCCTTACTGTTTGTCTTTTTCCTAGCTGTATTTGGCATTCTTCGTCGGAGCATGCTTTTGCCCTCTTTCTTTTAATTTTTCCAAAGACATTTGTTATAATTTCTGCAGTTACATCCCATAGCTTTTCAATTTCACTACTTTCTGTTTCAGAATTTAGTATTTGTTTGAGTTTTTTCTCTATATTATTGGTGTCTTGTCTCATTTTGCAGTTCGTCCATGTTCCATTGTGGGATTGACTTGGTTTTGTTGTATTTGTCGGTCGATATTCTAATTCTGACTTTTGCTCGGACTAAGTAATAGTCTGTGTCCCTATCTATTCCTCTGAGGTTTCTCACATCCAAAATGTTGCTCGCGTGATCCGCATCTATAATGATATGGTCGATCTGGTTTCGGGTAATGTGATCATTCGAGACCCAGGTATGTTTATGAATGTCCTTATGTGGGAACATGGTTGATTTTATCAGCGTATTATTAGCTGGGGCTGTTTCTATATAAGTCTGGCCATTATCATTGGAGACATGATGGAGGCTGTGTTTACCTATTGTTGGACTTTGGTTAGGCTCTTTGCCTATTTTGGCGTTAAAGTCTCCACAAAGTAGTCGCATGTCTTGTTTGGGCATTGCATCTATAGCTCTCTCCAGGGCATCGTAGAAAGCATCCTTGGTATCTTCATCTTTCTCTTCGGTTGGTGCATGTGCTGAATTGATCGAGGTGTTGTACCATTGTCCTTTAAGTCTGATGTAGTATATTCTTTCATTTATTATTTTTAGGTTCACTATACTCTGAACCAAATCTTCTCTAATCACAAAGCCCGTTCCAAACTCGTGCTTTCCGTTTTCGTAACCGCTAAAGAATAAGACAGATTTGCTTATCTTTATATTTCCGTTTTCGGGCCACCTTATTTCTTGAACTGCTGTTATGTCCATTCCTATATTTTCGAGTTGTTGCACGGTGTTCGTAGAGGCTCCGGGTATGTACCAACTATGGACGTTCCACGTCCCAATATTCATAGTCCTTTTCCATTGCATTTGTAGTTTACCATTCTTATCCGTCCGATTCCGATGCAAAGTTGCAGTTTTCGTAACTGGGTTCTTTTGACGAGGGTGTGTAGTTAGATCCCCGCTCAACTCTCCTCCTTTATCCGGGCTTGGGACTGGCACCGCCACCCAAAAGACTACTTTATTCATCGCTCAGATGGCGGGGCGGAGTTAATTATATTTAGTTGCGAGATATTAGCAAAAATGTTTTAAAAGAAATTTAGGAAGGACTGGAAGCGTTTTCGGACACATCTTTATAGGGACTTTTTTTCTTGTTTTGGGGTTCTAGAACACACCCTAGAATTTCTGCCGGACATAATGAAACAGTCAAATTGCTTAATATCTTAATTCTGTGTTAAATGACACTGCAAAACTAATGAGATCGTCCTCGAACTGAGGTCCCAAAAAATCTTATTACTGAAAATTAATATTACTGAAAAATTCTTTTCAATTGGTGAAAATATCTCCTTTATATCTTATAGCCCTTATTTCTTATGACACTTATATACTTATTCACCTATGATACATGACTAAAATTAAACTTAAAACTATTAATTTCAACTAATCGCCGCATACTGGGACGGATTACGAATTTATGGCGACAAAAATAATATTTTACAATGTCTCTCAATTAAGCAAAACCACTTAAATTGTATTGTTGGATAACCCATCCATAATACTATAAATAAATAAATGCGAATGATGGAATTAGATGCGCTGAATTTTTAACAAAGTAACTACGTCTGTTTTGTGTAAAAATTGTGAATTTTTTAAATATGGGGAATATAGCTTCAAGTATGTATTTACATGTAATAATATCAAATTTGTAGAAAGTTTTAATCAACACGATTAAAAAAAAGTTTTGCTAACGACTATTAAATTAAAACAAATAATTTTTTTTTTAATAAACTGCAATAAATTGATTTTTTTAAAAAAAAAGTTCCGCATAGTTCCGTTAAATTAAATATTTTGTAAAACAAAACAAACATTGACAAATCTAGAAAAGCAAAAATCCCGTCCACATCGTTCCACCTTACTTAGAATTACACCTTTTTTATCAGGTAGTCGTGATGACCACCATTTGCAAGAGAGAACGTTGAATAGAAATGAACTATTTTTTGTATTAAGAGATGAAAGTTTTCTTCGGTAAAGTGTAATGAACGATTAGTGCAATACGTGTTGGATAAGTTTTGTGTCAACAACCCAAATAACATTTTATTAAAACAAATAAAAGATACAATCAAACTGTTTGTGACGAAAATCTTGTCTAAATACCGTGAATGTAGATATATATATATATATATATATATATATATATATATATATATATATATATATGTGTGTGTGTGTATGTGGTGTATTGTTTTCTCGGAGATTCCGCGTTGATGCTGAGGGTTGGCTCTGAAAAGAACCGGATTCTCGACTGTATGCATCAGTATGCGTCTAACGGTTGACCCGCACGGACGCATATATCTCTTGAGAATGGCGAATGTTAGTTCGCCGAAACGTCGAGAATCCGGTTCTTTTCAGAGCCAACCCTCAGCATCAACGCGGAATCTCCGAGAAAATAATACAACACAGGTATCTATCCGCGAAAACCTCAAATACAACAATATATATATACAGGGTGCTTCAAAAAAATGTATACACACTTTGAACTTCCATAGAAAATTTATTTACCGTTCTACAAAGTTAAATTTCAGGAAAATAGAAAGCTGAAAGTCCAATGTAAATGAAACATAAATAACAAATGTTAATACTGTTCAAATTGGTGACCTGCAGCATCAATACAATTCTGAGTACGAGTCACCACTGATTCTGTACATCGTATCAAAACGTCCAATGAGATTTCTCTACACACTGCTTGAATCTCATTCCAAAGAATGTCTAGGTTACGTGGTTTACGTTTGTACACCTCATCTTTTACTGTGCCCCACAAGAAGAAATCCAGTGGTGTAAGGTCTGGAGAGCGTGCTGGAAACTCGATTGGCCCCCTGCGTCCTATCCACTGTCCCGACAAATTTTGATCCAGGTAAGCTCGTACGTCCTTGTGATAGTGCGGCGGAGCACCATCTTGTTGAAAATAAAAATCATCATTACCGTATAATGCACGAATGGCAGGAAATATGGAATCAGCAAGCATTGTTAGGTAATTAATACCAGTTACAGTGCCTTCAAATCGAAAAGGTCCAATGAGTCCCCTTGAAGACAAACCGCACCACACATTTACACCAGGCAAATTTACAGCTTTTTCAATTGTAATGTGAGGATTTTCTTCACCCCAGTAAACACAATTGTGCCTATTGACAGTTCCATTAAGTTTGAATTGGGCTTCATCCGACCAAATGATGCTACCCATAAATCCAGGTTCACGTATCACCATCTCCTGAATCCATTCACAAAATTGCAACCTTCGATCTGGATCGTCGTCATTTAGCTGTTGCACCAGCCTTGGAATGTAAACACGATACTTGCCTCTCTTCAGAATGCGTAGCACGCTGCTAGCACTTACATCACTTTCACGTGCCCCTTGCCTTGAAGATTTGTTAGGAGAGCGTTGAAACAGTTCCAAGACTGCCGTTGATGACTCATCACTTGTAGCTGTTCGAGGCCGACCTGAATGACCTTTATGCACATCACACACTGTTCCATGAACTTCGAATTTGTCTCGTATGCGTGTAATTGTTAATCTTGAAGGTGGTTCTGTATCATACTCCCTTCTCCACTGTCTTTGAACTTCATTTACATTCTCAAACTTCCAGTACCACTTAATAACCTGCTTACGTTCTTCAAAACTCAAACGTACGTCCCCCATGTTGATATTACAAATTCCAACTGATAATATAACATAGAGGGACGATTATGCTGGCACCTGGCGAAGAAATATAACATTAGCCTTGTAGAGCGGGAAAACTACAATAGTTTAAAGTGTGTATATATTTTTTTGAAGCACCCTGTATATATATATATATATATATATATATATATATATATATACGAACGTTTCCACAAGAACAATCTACAATCCACTGTTTCTAATAAGAGTCGAGGCAGGCCAAGAAACATTTTTGAAGACAGTTCTGATCGCAGCAAACAGAGAAAAATTAAGCCTCTTGTTGCACGTCTAAGTTTTGAAAACTTATGTTCGGCTACAAAAACAAGCCTGGTTAAATCGGGCAAAAGAAGTGCGGCGGAGGTGCTGGGACTTGCAAGAACTGCAACTCCTAGAAGGTTGAGACGGATGAAAAAGGCTCACTATTCATCGCCTTCTAAGCATGTAAAGCCATACAGTGCTGACGAAGTTGTAGGTCTAATAATTGACCTTCATCTGACAAAAGATTATTTGACGATGTGGCTAGGTGCTAAAACTAGAGGAGCTAATATATATCCCTCATATCACTTGGTGAGGGAAACAAAAAAAAATATTATCCATTACATATTAGTGTATCTGAAAACTAAGCTGTGGTGCTGTTACAGGATCTTTCAGATCATACTGTGCGAAGACGCCAAAATTAAGTCGGATGTTATTATCCAAAACATGGACCAAACGAACAACTGTGTTGAAATTAGTTACAAGTAGGGTCTAGATTAAAGTGACCACATTTTCATTGAGACAAAGCGGGACAAATGAGATGAAATGAGAATTGTAATTTAGTTATGAAAGCAGACCATTAATTAAAAAAAAGTATATTTTGCAACTAGGGCGGTAAATTGTCATTTGGTCACGAGAGCAAAATTGAACTAGCGCACATGGCTCGAGAGGGCAATTAACAATACCGCCCGTGTTGCAAATAGATTTTTTTATTACTCAAGCGAGGGGACGTATCTTATAAGTTTAGGATCTACGGGCTATACAAAAAAATAGAACCAAAAATGAAGAATTTGTTTTTCAATTATCTCCGGTGGTGTGGATTCGTCATAAGAACTCTCATCAGTCTCCGGTATCACCATAGAATACACTCATTTTAAAACGTTTTATTAAATTTTTATTTAAAAATGAAACATAATTTCTGTCACTTTCACGTCGCTTTTTTAATATTGAGGTCTGATTTGTTTATTTTATTAATTTTTTTTTTTTTTAATGTAACTTAGCGATATTGAATATTTGCGTGCGTTATCCAAGTTATGTGGTAATACAACCAACAATGGCATTTGTCGGATTAAAAAACGTGCGCCAAGATACTACTTTTAACGCATGGGTAATAAAAAAAATATTTTATTGTATACATTCATATACTTGTCTATAGATATACAAAAATGTATTTATTAGTAATTATAAAGTATTAGTATTGGCTTGTACATGGTTATTCCGTATTGATCAGTGTTCTGTATTCTGTTCAATGATTCTGGATCAATCAGTGATTATATTTTCAATCAAATATGTTATATCTCATCTGGTTTCGCCTTGTCTAGAATTATTTGGTTGTGATCTATTCTGGCTCAGCCCGTCTTGTATTGTCTGGTATTCTCTGTTATAATTTACAACGATATTTGTCTTAGATATAACATACACGAAACAAATAGCTGGTAAATTTTTCAAAAGAGTACAATTTTAAATTCACAATTTACAGAAGATGAAATTTCAGTGGGACATATGTGTACCATTCGGGGCAATAGGGTTAAACGACCGGATTTTCTGAAAGAAGTCGGAAATTTTTAAACTGCTTGGAATATCTTAAAGAATGGAGAGTTTAATTCGAGGAAACATTTCATTGGGTGACATTCAAAATGGATATTTTATGGGAATATGTTGAAAAATATTATTTTATATATTACAGTACATATAAAATAAGAAATGCTGTTATTTTCGAAAATGCGGGACATTTTAAAATGTCGGCGGGACGCGGGCGTGTCCTACAAAAAGCGGGACTGTCCCGCCAAAATCGGGACATGTGGTCACTTTAGTCTAGATGACAGTGGAAGGCACACTATATATAAGCAAAACTTTGCTAAGAATAATTTTTATGTGGACTCAAATATAATTTTATGTACAATTGTGCCTCTGGAATTATCCGAAAAACTTGAAAATGGTACAAAAATATTTTGGAAAAATTATGCTCCTTCCACCAGATACTGCCGTCCAATTTCTTTTAGATTAAAAAAATGAAATGACAAAAATATTAAAGACGAATACGACGAAGTTAAACAGCAAATAAAAAATTTGCAGCCAACGAATGTCATCCTGGAAGACAGAGCAATTCAGTTCAAACGTGTGCCCATTTGTACGATGTTAGACGGCAAAACAGTTTAAACGGCAAAACTGAAACAAAAAGCACACATGCAGGTAATGTGTGCACGCCCATATTCATGAACAATATAGCAAAGTTGAAAAAAAGAGACTGTGATGAAAGGTCATATAAATTTGGCGTCTCTGTTTTGCATGCGTACCTACGAAGCTTCGAATACTTTCTGCATATAGCATATAAATTAGAATTAAAATAATGGCAAGCAAGAGGACGGGAAGCACAAGAAAAAGAAAATAGAGAAAGAGTAAAATTGCTCAGGATTTTTATAAGGAAATGGGTCTTGTTGTCGATTTACCCAAACAAGTTGGTGGTCATAGTAATGACGGGAACACGGCACGAAAATTTTTCAAAAATTCCGAAGTGAGTTCCCGAATCACAGGTTTAGATAGAGATTTGATTGAAAAAATGTCCAATATTATAACAGTGATATCGTGTGGACATTTCGTCAAAGAGAAAGAATTTAAAATCTATTGTTTTAAGACCGCGGAGTTAGCTACCACATTTTATGGATGGTATAGAATGAGCGCGAGTGTCCATAAATTGTTGATGCATGAGGCTGACATAATAAAGTCACTTCCATTGCCTGTAGGCCTCCTCTCAGAAGATGTTATAGAGGCTAGTCATAAGACTTATAAACAGCTTAGACAATACCACTCCAGGAAAACGTCAAGAATTAAAAGGAATACGAATATTTTGAACTGGTTACTTATATCATCTGATCCTCTAATCACCAGTTATAGGAAAAACCCCCAAAGAAAAAAGAAAAATGGAATGAGGAAGTTTTAGGAATGCTTCGAATGCCCAACTATCTCAATGAAGAATATTCACGAGAATTTACTGACGATATCGTAAGTGATGATGAAGAAGGTGCAAATAGTGATGCTCATTGATTTTGATGAAGATCGGTGTGAATTTGTAAAAAAATGTTTTTATGACATTTTTTTACAAATATATATATTTTACACTTAAATTTGCATTTTTAATTGATCGTGTAGATCTAATATAGACTAATTTTATATTAGAATCATCAGAATGTCATCATAAGGAAATATGTGAGACAAAAAAATGAAATGAACTGGATTTTATTTTTGTCGCCGTAAATTCGTAATCCGTCCCAGTTTGGAATGGAAGAAATGGAATAATCTTTTTCCAATTCTGACATTGCTATATACCGAAAAAAAACTAAATATTCATTTCAGTAATTTATTGTTTATACTTCAGAAAATAATTTGGATATTTGTTTTAGGGTCGCAGTCCTACCGATTCTGAAATCAGAGATATATGCGCTGCAGTTTTAAGAGGTAGAAACAATATAATAAATTGCATGTTATCAAATATGTCTTAGATTTTGGATTAGTCTGGATAGACAATACAAGAAAGTCTAAATAGATACATTTAAGCCGACAAGTTTAAACAAAAAATATTGACAAATAAATATAAATGCCAACAAAAACAGAAAATACAAAGCAGATAGCATAGACTAGATAGAATAATTTTTATGAACAAGACTAGATATGAAAAAAACTTGATATGAACACGATTAGATATGAACAAGATTAAACATAGACAGATAATATTCAAGAGACAAACCTAAACGGAAAAGATTAGACATACAAAACTAGACAGGTAAGATCAAAACTATACCGAGCAGATAGACAATATTGTTTTAATTTTCAGAACTCAAATTAATGAATTGTGTAAATAATTCTCTTTAATGGAACATTTGTTATTTAATATAGATCAGATAAATGAGTTATCAGCAACTTTAGTTGGCCCTCCAGGTCCTCCAGGTCATTCAAGAACTGGGAGGCCTGGAACACCAGGAGTCCAAGGTCCTCCAGGTATTTGCGTCCATCGTATCCCTATTAAAATTAAGTTTTAGAGTAGACCATAGTCAATAAAACTCAACTAATTGCACGTTAACCGTAGAGCGATTCGAAGAACTAACAAACGGATTACAGGGGCCTCCCGGGGCGCCTGGCTTAATAGCCATCGGAAAACCAGGAAAGCCGGGAACCCCTGGCATCCCAGGTTAGCAAAATAACAACCAAAAATTATATTCCAAACAAAAAATATATTTCAAATGAAATTAATTAATCTAAAAAGTTTAGATGACCTTGGAATACAAACAAAACTTAAAATGATTAGGTGAGCCGGGCGTACCTGGATTACCAGGAGAACGAGGTTTTGTTGGTCTTCCTGGTCCAAGTGGTCCACCAGGATCAGCTGGAATTCCTGGAGAACGCGGAGATAAAGGAGAGCGAGGTCCTGAAGGCATTGGTATTGAAGGTGCAATTGGTCCTCGAGGACATCCAGGTAATATCACAAAACAAACACTTTTAAGATAATAAAAATTAATATTTAAATATTTTTTAGGATCTCCTGGTTCACCTGGTGAAGGTTTGCCTGGTAGAGCTGGTGAGAGGGGTGAGCCTGGTCGTGCAGGTCGACAAGGATTACGGGGACTTCCTGGTGCGCAAGGGCCGCCAGGTTATTGTGAGTTTTGCAATAATTATGTGCAAAATTATCAGTATGCTGCCAGAGTTCAGGGGAATAACAAAGGGCCATAGATTTTGATCTACCTTATAGATTTTCACACTGCCATTTAAAAAGTTACAGCTATTAATAAAACTTTTTTCCCTTCTGTTCTTTATTATTGTAATCTTATGTACTTGTGACTTTTCTTCATTAATAATTAATTGTTTTGAAACTGAATACTACGAATATTGTTTTTAATACATAATTGAAAAAATACTAGAAAATTTTTTCTTGCTTCTAATTTCCTAATTTTTAGTAGTGTTGAAAAAGAAGAATGACAAAAGACTAGACAAGATTAAATAAGGGGAGGCGAGAGCAGACTAAGCCAGCAGAGAAAACAAGACAAGATTAAAACACTAGAATGATATATATATATATATATATATATATATATATATATATATATATATATATATATATATATATATATATTTATAATTTTTAAATTGTATGAAATTGTATTCGCAACATATCGATTGGGGTATCGATATCTATAGTGTAACAAGTCAAAAAAAATCATTTTTGTGTTAAGCACCCCATACAAAAGCAAAAAGTGTATTTTATTTAATTCAAAAAAGTAACAAGTGGAATTTTTAGGGATTATTTGTAAATGGCACTAGTTACACTATAAACTTGACAGATTTAAAATAAAGTTTCACTTCTATACTGTAACAACTCAGTTGTTACATTATAGAAGTGGAGATTTAAATGAAAAGTTTACAAGTTCTGTTGTGGTACTTGCACTATTGTGTTAACACTTATGTCAATACCCAGTCGTTACAACATTGTTCAATACCCGGGTACCCGCATGGGTTTTTCATTCAATAAAATATTTTTAATACCCGGAGACTTTCACATTATAACTCGGGATTATCCATAGAGTATTCCACTACCCGAAAAACCCTATTTCTATAAATAAAACCGCCGGGTGGGCATTGTATGGAATCAAAATATGATGGATATACGACGCCGAAAATTCATATCCATTGAAAGGTCAAATTTATACTGGCAAAATAACAACTGGCCGTGAAATAAATCAAGGCGAAAGAGTAGTAAAAGTGCTCTTATGTTCCTAAATAAAAGAAGGTTGTTATTCTATCTACGATGCACTCAGATGCAGCAATTGCAGCTATCGAGCAGATGCAGCGAAGACAAAAAAAAGAGACCAGAAATTGTTCAGTATTATAATAAAACAAAAATTGGTGTGGATATAATCGATAAGATGTTGGGCCGTTACATAACCTAAAAATACTTTATGTATAATTTATAATAAGTTTTATAATAAAATTAATTAAAAGTTATAAAAAAATCTATATCTTTTTAATAATGATCATTACAAAATCAAACTATTGTTATAAGAGCAATATTTGTATGAGTTTGATCTATCTCTTGAGAATCTAACGATTCGCAAACAGGGAACTAAAACAGGACTCCCTAAACATTTTTGACTTAACAAATAATTTTTGTTTAATTTAGGCAACAACATCAAAGCAGCCTTTCTTTAAATCCGTTTATTTATATACTAAGTAATATTTTTTATCACTAGAAAGAAGTTTAATTATTTATTTATATATGGGTACCCGAGTACCCCGGGTATTGATCAACGGGGTATTTGAGTTTAAGTCCAAAAAGCTTATATATTTTTTGGCATATTTTATTATTAATGTATATGAATCGATGTCAATAGACTCAAATAACGAGGATCTGAAAGGATTTGATAATTTTTCGTTAAATACAAAAGATATGTAAGTAAGAACATGCAAAAGGGTACCCGGGTACCCGGGTATTGACATAAGTGTTAACAATGAGTGGATTAAACGATAATAGACCACAGTCCAAAGAAGTGACTGAGACGCGAACCCAATTTTTTATTAGACTAGCTCAGTGGTCGGCAAACTTATTAGCCAAAGAGCCAAATATGCAAATTAAACGATTACAAAAAAATTGAGAGCCAAATCTATTTTTAAATGAAATAAACCTTTACCATAATCTTAGGTGTTCATTAAATTATAGGTACACTGAATAAAACTTGATTTCAAACTTAATAAGGATTCATTGATAACAAATAATTTGATAGTAAAATATCCATAACAACACTACTTAATGCGAAGAATGTTCTTGCATATCCTTTGAAACTTTGTTCAAGTCCGGTTTGTAGCTTGTTTTTTTTAATTTCAAAAACATTTCCAGGTTCTCATCAATGAGACGACTTCTCAGTTTCCTTTTAATAAGATTCATACTCGAAAAAGATTGTTCGCATGAATACGTCGAGCCGAAAAGGAAAAGAACAGCAAATGCGATTTTTTCCAGCTGATCATAAGCGTCCGGAATACTATTCCAGGCGTTCAACATGAACATTTCTTCCTTCTTCAGCTTTTTCCAAGCAGATCTCTTGTGTTGAGAACTTAAAAATCTATTATGATAGCTTTAACCCTTTTACAGGGGCGCGTTTACATTACTTGTGGCCCTAGGCGCAAGGTAACTATGTGGCCCTAGTCTAGGAACTTCCAATTCTTAATATGCGAGATTATAGTAAAACCACATTAAAAAATAACAAATAGATACGTAAGAGTATTTTACGATACGTGTATCGTACAAAGTTTTACCTACAATATAAATTAATAATTTACTTAGATTTATGAAAAAAAGTAATAATTTGATAAATGTCAAGCTTGACTTAATAAATTAATCAATGAAACGTAAACATTTCAATCGCGAATTGAATTTTTCTATTTTGTGTCTGTAATGGACTCATAACAGCACACATATGCGTGCGGTTATGGCTCGCCGAGTGCTGTTATGAGTTAATTTTCTCAAGTTAGGCACTGAAATTTAGAGCTGTCAGTCTCAAATTTTCCACGAGATAGTTTTGAGGTTATGTGATGTGTGGAAATTGCGAATACACAAATTTAATTAATTAATGGTAATAAACGAATGGTAATAAACACATATTTCATTTAAATTCTGTCCATCAATGGGGTACTATCATTAAAAACGTTTATAGTGATATTGGATGTTCCTTGTCCATTAGAAAACTCGCTACGCTCGTCATTTTCTAAACTTGGACGACGTGGTTGAAGGGACATGAACTACATTCTTTAGGTTTGAATCCTCTGTAAGATTCTGTGGTGTCCTTTAGTAAAAACAGTCATGCGATTAAATTTCAATAACAATACAAAAAGTAACAACAATGCAATTTTGTTCACTATTAACCACCGCAAAGTGCCAATTTATTCACCACACTTTGTCAAATTTTGCCGCTTATTGCCGTCAACCGCCAAAAGATGGTTTGACCATGTTTAGTTGTAAATTTGTGTCCCCCTAAAATCGGAGGCCCTAGGCGCGCGCCTAGTGCGCCTATGCCTAAAAGCGCCGCTGCCCTTTTAGTGCTGGATCAGTCCTCGCTGCACTGGCGAAAAGTGCCAGAGCCGCTATGTCGGCCCGCACCATCTAGAGCAGCGATCCTCACTACGCGGCCCGCGGGCCGAATGCGACCCTCGGAACGATTTTTGCGGCCCTCGGCTGTTAGGAAGATGAATAAAAATGTGAAGTAGGAATTTAAAAAAAAAATTTTTTTTGCAAAAAGTAAGAAAGAAGGAACGGCCTTATGTTTGATATGTCGTGATACGGTAAATGGAAACAAACGTTACAATTTGAACAGACACTACACTTCAGTTCACTCACAATTTGAAGAAAAATTCCCGAAAAAACCTAAGATTAGAGAGGAAAAATTGCAATCTTTGAAAAAGTCTTTTGCTTGTGAACGTAGTACCCTGTTTAATGCAATGAACAGGAATGAACTAATTACGAAAGCATCGTACCAAGTAACGGAAATTTTAGCACAAATGATGATTTGTTTTCACATTTACCTAATAGTAAGCAAATATTGGATGAAGTTTCAAAGCTTCAGCTGTCTGACTCAACTTGCATGAGACGATCACAAGACTTAGCAGCAAATATTGCACTTAATTTTACCGATGAACTGCAGCAAACAAATGTTTTAGTCTTGCGCTCAATTCATGAACAGACGTAACCTCAATTTCTAAATGGCTCTTGTTCGTTAGGTATGTATCCAAGGATTGTATTGTCAAGGAAGATTTCTTGGGCATGAATCCCATGAGTGGAATGGTGGTGGGGGCGAGGAGTGAGGAGTGGTCCAGAACGAAGGATCTTTCTTTACTTACATTTTTTACTTGCGGCCCTCAGAAAAATCTGATAAAAACAATTAGGCTCTAAAAAATCCTAGTGAGGACCCCTGATCTAGAGCATTACTATTTGCTTTACGAGAGATCTCTATCTCAAAATAGATATATAATATGTTATAAATAGTCCAATTTCATTGTGAGAGAATTAAAATTAATAATTTTACGGTTTAACTTTTCTTTGTATTCTATGCCAGTTGATGTTGAGGCTTCTTATTTATACGCGAGAGCGATATGCTAGAAATTCAACACGGGCGGCCCTTATTGTAACCCAAATTTGTGATAAAAATATGACTTTTCCTATGTGCAATTACGTTTTGAAACAGGGAACTCAATTTTTTTTGCTGATGACACCTTTATTTATGAAATTACGTTATTTATGTAATTTTCAATGAATATAGAAAAATTAGCGTCACTGTTTTATTCTCTATTTTGTCCTTTTGAATTATGTAAATATTGCTTTTCGTTTGGTTTGAGCCTTTTCCAAATCCTAGTAGAATCGTAAAATTCGGCCGGTTATTTTCGCATAATTCTCACCACTTTTTCGCCAGACACTAAAAGGGTTAAGAGGGTTTGTAATGAATGCTAAGGTCGCTTTACTGTTTTTAAAATCTTGGAAGCTGCTAAGAAATGCTTCCTCTATATTTAAAATGGTTGTTTAAAAATAGTATTTATCAATAGAGAAATTATTTTCTTGGCCATACTTTCTTTCTCTGGCGATGTTTCTCTTTCAAAATTTTGTGCAAATGGGATAATTTGTTTTCGAATGAAACGACTCCTAACTTTTGAAAAAATTGTGTTCCACTTCCCTTGAAGTTTATGATTAAGCTGATTTAGATGAGACGTAATGTCTACCACGAAATAAAAGTTTTGTTTCCACTTATCGTCTGTTAGTTCTGGATAGTGAACACCCTTTTCAGAGAAATGCTTTTTTCATTTCTGGTAAAAGAAATGCGAAGCGTTTTAAAACGTTCCCTCTTGAAAACCAACGTATGACTGTCTCACGGAAAAGGAAAACTTCTTATCTCTCTCCAAATTATTATCGAAGGGCCGGGCAAGCCCGTAGGATATTTGTGTCAGAGCCACACTTAAGAGGCCAAAGAGCCGCATGCGGCTCCGGAGCCGCACTTTGCCGACCTCTGGACTAGCTACTAGCAACAATGGATTCAACGAAAATTCACATGTAGGTTATCTAAGTTTCTTTTGAATAACATAACCTATATCTTTTTAATAATGATCATTACAAAATCAAACTATTGTTATAAAAGCAATATTTGTATGAGTTTGATCTATCTCTTGCGAATCTAAAGATTCGCAAACAGGGAACTAAAACAGGACTACCTAAACATTTTTTACTTAACAAATAATTTTTGTTTAATTTAGGCAACAACATCAAAGCAGCCTTTCTTACAAAAACGTTACTTGAGTAATGATTCGAGCAATTCTTCTACACATTTGGAATCCATTGAAGACAAAAACACTGATAACAATATTGTTCACCTTCAGAGTGACTATGCTAGTGATGACAGTGTGGCGGATAAAAATTATAAACCGAATTCGTGTAGCAGTGACGAATCTAGGAAAGGTAATTCAATAAGTCATGAAAAAAATAAATTTAAACATTGACAAGAAAAAGAGCCAGAAATAGTGAAAATTGGGGTAAAAATGTTAGGAAAACGAATAGAAACTTGGGTAATGAATATGTAACTGTGACGGGAAAACAAGTTCAGAAGAAAGAAATGGGACCTCCTTGTAAGGACAACTGTCGGCTACTATGTGCAAAACCACTTCAAATTTACAAACGAAGAAAGAAAAAAAATTTTTGAAACGTATTGGAAGTTAGGTTCTATTGACTTGCAAAGAAATTAAAAAAACGCGCGCATGTCTCAAATTACTCCTTCTTATTGCAATACCAAACCCGAGAGTAATCGTTCGAAGAATTGGAGATAGACTTTGCAAATTGGTGACAAAAACATCCAAGTGTGCAAATTATTTTTTAAAAGTACACTTGCTATTAATAACAGAACTATTTTCACCACAACGCAGAAAAAAGACAGTCATGGTTTTTTGACGTCAGATAAAAGAGGAAAGCACGGACATCAGAAAAGACTAGAACGTGAAATTATTGATGGCATCAGACAGCACATTAATTAATTTGCAAGAATACCATCTCATTATTGTCGGGCCAGGACTAAGAAAGAATATTTAGACTGTAGTTTTTTGGCAACTTTATACCGATTGTACAAAGAAAATTGTATTACTAACGACGAAGAATATGCAAAACTTTCAATGTGCACAAAGATATTGAATACAGAAACCAATATAGCATTTGACACCCAAAAAAAAGACCAGTGCTCGTTGTGTGAGAATTTTAAAAACGCGAATGAAGAAAATAAATTCAGAGATAAATATGAAAACCATATTAAAGAGAAAGAACTGAGCAGAATCGAAAAGGCAAACGATGTTGAAAATACACAAGAAAATGTGCAAGTTTGTTGTTTTGATTTAGAGGCGGTTTTATCGACACCCTGTGGCGATGTAAATTCTTTTTGTTATAAAAGACGGTTTTCCACTTACAACTTTACCATATTTGATGTTAAACAAAAACTAGGCTTTTGTTTCCTTTGGCACGAGGGTCTGGCAAAAAGAGGGGCCAATGAGATTGGAAGTTGTATCTATATTTTTTTGGAAAGTGGCGACTGTAAAAATGAAAACGTAATTTTTTATTCTGACAACTGCGTCGGCGAGAATAAAAATAAATTTATATTTGCTCTTTATCTGTTTTGCGTTTTAAATATACAGAAGTTAAAATCAATTACACACAAGTTTTTGATAGTTGGGCATACACAAAATGAAGGGGATAGTATGCGTGCCACCATTGAAAGAGAAAAGAAAAGAGTTCTCAAAAGTGGACCAATTTACATCCCTGCACAATGGGCAATAGTGGTGAAAGGAGCCACGAAGAGAGAAGCCCCATACAAGGTCAACGAAATATGTACCAAAGATATTTTTGACCTAAAGAGATAGTCACAGCAGTTGGGTAATAATTATACCAAAAACCAAGACAATGATAAGGTGATTTGGAATGATATAAAAATGGTAAAAGTTGAAAAAGGGAAACCTTTTATTATAGCATATAAGACATCCTACGAACAACAACATTTTAAATTAATTGATGTTCGAGGTAATTTAAGAAAAAGGACATTGGAAGCAAACTTAGAATTACAGCCTGTTTATAAAAGTCCTCCCTCTATATCCGCTGCCAAGAAGAAGAATTTCCTGGAGCTGTGTAAGGAAAATGCCAATAACCAACCAGTATATTGGTCGTTTTACGAAAACCTACGCACTGACCAAAATAATAACGCTTCAGGCACAGAATAAGAAAAATAAATGTTTTTTTTTAATTTTATGTAAATTCTTTCTGAATAAACTTTTGTAATTTTGTTAGTTTTTAGTTTTTATAACAAACTGAATATAAAAACAAATAATAAAAATGATGATAGTGGAGTGGTGAACATAAAATTATTATACTGCAAAACGGAAGTTTGCACAAACAAAGTTTCCTTTGAACAAAGTTCAATAGTGTAACAACTCATTTTTTTTTTGGAAATTTTGAAAGGTGTAAACAATACTTTCTATTGATAAGTCAATCATAAATAAATAACTAAGTATGCCAATTATTATCCGTAAATTCCTTAGCACAAAAATAATAAAGTCAAGAAACCAATTTTCTTTAAATGCCATTATCTCAATACTTCAATTCTTGACTTGTTACTGTATAGAACTGAGGTATTGATATAAGTGAAATTAGTCCATATTATGGAACCATTATTTTTAACTTTTTCTAGTTCTTACATGATTGATGCAGAAAAACAAATTCTACCCTTACCTAACTTCTTTTCTAGCCGCTTTAAAGACTTCCTTCGAGATTTCATCTTCCATTATTTCTACCTTATATTCATGCCCCGCAAACCGCGTTGCAACCTGGCTGTAATTTGTTTCTTACAGTATTATGTACCACGGTGTCGATTTTTTCCAATAGACCTTTTTACGGTTATTTTAGCGCAAGCGCATCCGCCTAGTTTGAAAGGCGGGAATATGAAAGTTTCGGGCACATATTTAGTTATACGTCAAAAAGTTCGGGCACTTTTTGACGTATAACATGGCGGAAATTTACTCGCGCACACAAAAATGTTCAACTATGAAAAGGTCTATTGCAACGCCCTTTTCGACATTTGCATTTCCCTAACTTTTCCTACTCTTTTACAGCCCACACTTCTGAACCACAAATTAAAATACTATATTAATATACCTTGCAATCACTCTTCCATATACTACAGGATCTATTAGCAGCCACCCCGCATTTCCTTACTATACTCTGTGACAAAAAACTAATAATGGGTACGAATTTTTTTACCAAACTTAGATTTGATTGATTTACATTTCAAATAAATTAAACAAAAGATAAAGGCATTTTTTTATGAATAATGGGTTGGTTGCTATTAGTTTCACACTCCCGCACACTTCTGGGCATGGATTCCACCAGATTGTCGATTTCTCCCTGAGGCATTGCATTTCAGGCAATCTGTAGTTCATGCCGGAGAGCTTCTAGTGTCTGTGGGGGATGGGATGACTCAAGCAATTAGCTTGAGTCTTCTACCCATATCCCACACATGTTCGATGGGCAAAAGGTCGCAAGATCTGGCTAGCCACGGCAAGATATTGACGTTAGCCTCTTCGAAGAGCTCCATAGAATGCCTTGCAATTTGAGGACGGCCATTAGATCGCAAGATCTGAGTAGCCACGGCAAGATATTGACGTTAGCCTCTTCGAAGAGTTCCATAGAATGCCTTGCATTTTGAGGACGGCCATTAGATCGCAAGATCTGGGTAGCCACGGCAAGATATTGACGTTAGCCTCTTCGAAGAGCTCCATAGAATGCCTTGCAATTTGAGGACGGCCATTAGATCGCAAGATCTGGGTAGCCACGGCAAGATATTGACGTTAGCCTCTTCGAAGAGCTCCATAGAATGCCTTGCAATTTGAGGACGGCCATTAGATCGCAAGATCTGGGTAGCCACGGCAAGATATTGACGTTAGCTTCTTCGAAGAGCTCCATAGAATGCCTTGCAATTTGAGGACGGCCATTAGATCGCAAGATCTGGGTAGCCACGGCAAGATATCCTGTTGGAATATCAGGTCCTCCAGATCCTGGAGGAATGGAAGGATATGGAGTTCTACCACTTCATCAACATATCTCTGGGCATTCATATTGCCTCGGATGAATACCAATTGAGACCTGCTTCCATAAACATTAGCACCCTATACCATAATCCCTACTGTGTGGTGCACATGCCGCTCAACAGAAAACTGCACATTGTGGCGACACATTGTGGCAACGTGGCGACTTTCTCCACGTCTACGTCTGACCCTCATGCGACCATCGTGCATTCCCAAGCTGAATCGGGATTTGTCACTGAAGACCACTCTATGCCATTCCACATCCCAATCCAGTCGCAAGGTACACCACTCCAAACGTTGCTGTTGATGACGACCCGTCAGCAGACGCAAAAGATGTGGTCGATAGGACTGTAAGCCAAAAGTTCTAATTCGTCGGTAAACTGTACGAAGGGTTACAGGAACTTACTTCGTTTCGTTTCTAAGCTATTCATCGGATACTGTTCTTGTACTCGAAAATTTGTCTCTTAATGTCATTAATGCAGGAACGGGATTAGAGTATGAAAGTTCTCAAGTCCAAGCTACAGAATGGCAGAATAAGAATCAGCCGAATGAAAATGGAACAAGGAGTTATTGTTACGGATACTGCAAAGATCGTAGCAGTCGTAGAAAATTTCTACACTAAACTTTACTCCTACAAATGCCCCTGAGAAACGTTAGAAGGCACTGAACGAACTGTTTGTAACATCAACTCAGAAGAAATGCCAGATATCAGAATAGAAGAACTAAAAACTGCTCTCAAACAACAAATGAAGAATGGGCTGGCATGAAAATGAACAAGTTTACTATGATATGTTTTTGTTGAAACAAAAGAAAGTTTAAGGACAGCATGGCTTTCATTTCTGTGGTGTCATCTGTCTTTTGTAAATTGTTGTCATTGTTAGTGTTTTGCAATGAGCATATATCCTGTTGTTGCGGCACGAATTGTGGCGGTTTAGACGACAACCGCAGTCAGCTCGAAACTGCGAAAACGTTGGTGTAAGTCTCTCGAGTGTGCAACGAGTATGGCGGCGGTTCGAAGAGACTGGTCTGCTCACTTGAAGACCTTGTTCAGGCCGAGGCAAAACTACAACGGCCAGAGATGACCGCTTTCTCGTGTCTAGTGCTTTGGGAAACCGAACGGTCACGGCAGTTTCCCTTCGAAATAATCTACAAGAAGTGAGAAATGTAAACATAAGTGAGTGGGCAATTAGGAGGTGACTTTATTTTGCTGCATTATCTTCTCGAACTAGAGCTAAAGGACCGCCGCTTTCCCGTGCACACCGGATTGCGTGGTTGAATTTTGCACGAGAACACTTGGCTTGGACAATAGCGGATTGAAGACGCGTATTGTTTTCCGATTAACCGCGATTCTGTCTTACAGGCTCAGATAGACATGGAAGAGTGGTGAGGCTACGACAAGGCGAGAGATATGCTCAAGCGTGTATTGCCGAGCGACTACCATTTGGTGGAGGATCAGTTATGGCATGGGGAGGCATATTTTTTGACACTCGCACGGAGTTAGTCTTTATCGAGAATGGGACATTGACTGCACATAGGTATCTGACACAGGTTCTAGAAGACCATGTTTCACTGTTCATGGTTATTCTTGGAGACGACGCAACATTTATGCATGATAGCGCCCCACACTGTTCGGATAGTTACTGAGTATCTTGACGAGTGTGAAATCATGGGATTTGTTTGGCCAGCTCGCAGTTCAGATTTAAATTCAATTGAGCATATTTGGGATGAGATGGGTAAACGTTTACGGAGACATGTGCCGTCCCCCAGAAATTCTAGAGAGCTACGCGAGATACTGGTGCAAGAATGGGACAATCTTTCGCATTTAAGATCAGAATCCGCATTCAGAATGTGATCCAAAATCTGATGCAGAGCATGCCACGTCGTTTGCAAGCAATTGTCACTGCCAGAGGAGGGAATACTCACTACTAAGTCCATAAACTTTCTTTTGCTTCAACAAAAGCATATCAAAGTAAACTTGTTCATTTTCATTACTTGGCATATTAAATTAAAATTGTTCATTTTCATTACTTTCAATAATCTTTGAAAAAGAAAAACCTTTTGTTTTATTAATCAGTTAGCAAACCGTTACAACAGCAAAAACACTTAAAAAACTCTGAATTTCTAAAATAACTTCAAATTATGGAGTGACCCTAATTTTATGTTCGGCAGTGTATATGAAAATGTGACCTTTTGTGTCAAGTTAGATGGACATACTAAGAATAACCAAATACAGATTAAAATGTCCTAATATACTTAAAAACCAAGGTGTTCAATGCATGCATACTGCCTGTAATGATCTACGGGCTAAAAGCTACCACCTTGGCAGAAAGGAGCGCCGAGAAATTAAGAACAACCAAGAACGTGAAAGTGCAGCTGGGTAGGGCACGTCCCAAGGCAAGACTCAGACCATTGTACAAATAGAGTTAAACTGTGGAGGCCACTCAGAACTAAGAGAAGCGCAGGGAGATCTCAGAAAAGATAGATGCATGATGTAAAAAGACTAGTCGGCAAAAGATGGCACCAAGAAGCCCAAGACAGAAAAAATTGAATAAATTAGAAGAATGCCATTAATCGGAGATGGCCGTCCTGGACCACATTTGTGTTTCTTCGCCGTCCATTCCTCTCCTAAGACATTCTTGACCTTCTGTAGACCCTGATAACATCACACTACAGAGAATTGGTTACTGTAGAAGATCTCAAAAAGAAAAGAATTGCAACCAAAAACAATATCGAAATCGGCTTCATCTCGCAAGAAATACACCCGAAAATTTCGATTATAACCTACTAGATTATAACCTATTATATAACCACCTAAATAATAGCAGAGCTCATGCAAAAAGCACTGAACGAGGTAGAGAGATGGAGCATTGGGGTAGACCTTGGAGTAAATCCTTTAAAATCCACTAGTCCATTTACAAAAATCAGGAAAATTTAGGGCCTACGGCTGCGAATTTTCTACAATGAGCTTCTAAAGGTGAGTGAGGAAGTCAAGTATTTAGTTGTAATCCCGGACACTAAGCCACCAACAAGTGCAAAATGGCATTAATGATAACTAAAAGAACACGTGGCAAATCAAGGACTAAACCCGAGCATGATATACTGGTTGTATACCACAGTAATTAGTCCCATCCTAACATATGGTTCCACGGTATGGTGAACCAAACTGAAGCAAAAACAGACCATAAAGGAATTATCTAATGTTCAAAGACTAGCATGTTTAGCAATTACGGGAACATTAAAAACCGCACCAACTCCAGCTCTAAAGGTTATGACAGGTCTGCTTCCCTTAGATATCATGGGTGAGGCAAGAATACCTTCAGATGCAGGTGTAATGGCACTTGGGAGGCTCTGGTGAGGTCAGGACACACCACGATAACGAATGTAATATCAGAGTCAAACCTCAATATTGAGGGAGACTCAATACCGAAAAGGCTATCATTCGATCTACCCTCAAAACAAAACTACGTTGGGCAGAGGGCAAAAACAATCTCATGTCAAGGTGGGCTGGGCTGGTATACAGATGGCTCCAAAAAGGACAGGAATGTACCGACCGTCCCTGAGGTACAACTTATTTGTGCCCCTGGGATCATATACCACGGCATTCCAAGCGGAAATATACGCCATCGCGAACTGCGCCCTTGAAAATCTAAAGATGATCTACAAAAGTAGAAACATGCGCATTTTCACGGACAGTCAGGCTGCTATAAATGTGAATGAGGAATGAAATTAAATCTAAAACAACTTGGAACTGCCTCCAGAACCTCAAGGCTCTGGCAAGCAGGAACATAGCAAACGAATGCTACAAAATTCATCCGTTTCTTTAACTGCTGAACTCCTGAATCTGACAAGGAAGCAGATCACAATTGTGGCTGGCCTACTTACAGATCACAGCCCTCTAAATGAACATCTGCACAAAATGGGCATGGACATGGAGAGATCCCCATCCCTCTGCTATGAAGAGGACAAAACTGCCTCTCATATAATCTTCCATTGCGAAGCAATTGCACGTAGGACACACGAGCTGAGCATTACAGCAATTGAGATCCCCGTGAAGAACATGGCATATAGACTCCTATAGACCTAGATTGAAACTTTGGCATAATTACCCATTTAGAGCGCCTCCTCTAGTCCTGATTCCACTAGGAATTTCAGGATATGGAAGGGATTCAAGGGCTGCAACTCCTCTGCGTTCAAGCAGTGGGCCCCAAGGTACATTTGTCTGTTGCAGAGCAGTGCTCTGCAGTCTTTGAGCAGATGTATGGGGGTTTCCTCTGCTGCACCACAGAATCTGCATCTGTCATCTTCCTCTAGGCATATGGGGTTGAGGTGTTTCCTAAGTCTGTAGTCCGAACCCGAAGGGAGAACCCGATTTGAAGGTAAATTGCCCATTAATTCTTTTACGGGAATTGGTGCTACTTTAAAACATTTAACGCACTTATTGATTACTTGTCGCACCACCGTGCGACCCGATATAGGCCAAAAAAATTGACGAACTGCAGCTAAAGTTGCTTGTATTCCTGCATGTAACTCTTTTTCATGATAATATTTAATTATAAGCTTGGACACTATATAATTTTTAGACAAAAGAATTTGATGCTTATGCTCAAAGCTTAATATTGAATTTTGTAACCTTCCACCTACTCTAATTAGACCCTGTTCGTCTAAAAATACGTTCAAAGTTTTTAAATCATGTTTTCATCAACTTCACGTTTCGCTGATAAATCTTTTAATTCTTGAAAAAAATATTGTTTTTGAATCACTTTCAGTATAGTAATTTCCGCTGTTTTAAGCTCTTTTACTGTTAAATGGCCAGTCACTTTACTAGCACTATTTTTGGCATTATAAGTAAATCTTAAACAATAAGCAACAACGCGTTTAAGCCTAGAATACGAACTTATTTTATCAAACATTGGAAGGTCTATTTTTGCACAGTGTGCCACCATATATGTCGTATTACGTTTTTCAGGTATTTCTGAATTGGCTGTAAGATTTTTATTCGGCCATTCATTACAATTCTTAGATAGAAAATCAGGACCATGAAACCATAACTTATTATCTTGTAAATGTTCAGGATCTATTCCTCTCGATATGATGTGTGCAGGATTTTGTTTACTTTCTACGTAACGCGTAATTGATTTTTATCTGTTAATGAGTGAATTTCACTAATTCGATTCGCTACAAAAGTTTCCCAGCGATTTGGTGACGAAGCTATCCAAGATAGAACGATAATGGAATCGCACCAAAAATAGTTATTGTTTAATGCATTGTCGCTTGAAGAAGGAAATGAATGAAAGGAAGCTTTTGCCGGAAATACAAGCGGAGTTCAGAGAAGGAAGGAGCACGGTGGAACACCTGGTGACCTTGAGAGTCATCATAGACCAAGAAATAAGAAAGGGATGCCTGTTTGCTCTTTTCATTGATTTGAAAGCCGCATATTACTCGGTGAACAGAAGGAGACTGGACGAGTGTTTGGGCAAGCTAGGTATCTCAGAGAGTGTAAGAAGGAACATCAGGGATTTGTACGAGGAAACGGTCTGTAAGGTAGTAGCGAATGAATGGGATTCGGACTATTTTGAGGTGAGGAAGGGCCTGAGACAAGGCTGCCCTTTGAGTCCCACGCTCTTCAATCTGTATGTGGCAGATATGGAAAAGGTTCTACAGGCCGGGCAAGCTGGAGGAGTGGTGATTGGGAAAAAGAAGGTGTAGAGCTTGGTATATGCGGATGACATGGTGGTATTTGCAAAGTCGGCTAGTGAGATGAAGGACGTGATTGAAAGGCTCTGTAGGTATTTCGAAAAGAGGGATTTAAGGGTGAATGTTGGTAAAACAAAATGGATTCGGTTTAAAAGGGGTGGGCGATATAAGAAAGAAAGGTTTGAATGGCAGGGTACTGAAATAGAGGAAGTTAGTAAATTTAAGTATTTGGTCTGGTCTATATGTCATTTTGGACTGGATACAGTAATAAAGAGCACATAGAGTATGTTACAAAGAAGGCATGGGTGGCGGCGGGTCGTATCTGGGAGGTTTGGAAAAGGAACTTTGATGGAAACTTTAGAGCAGCAGAGACCATATGGAAGGCATGTGTGCGAAGCGTGTTACTGTATTGATGCGAGGTCTGGGGAACGAAAGAGGAAGACAAGATCGAAAGGGTGCAGCTAAAGTTTTATAAGAAAGTGTTGAAACATGATAGGTCGACGCCTGGTCACATTGTGCTTCAGGAAGTGAGTGCTTGTTAGGTGGCGGTAATGGCTGCGGAAAGAGTGATAAAGTTCGAGTATAGGGTGGATGAGTTAGGAGATGAAAGGATAATAAAGGAAATCTTTCGAGTAGTGAATAAAGAGGGGTTAAGTGCTAGAAAAGAGAGCGGTTGGGGGTTCAATAAAAGGAAACTGTATGAGAGAGGCGGGTTATCATCCGAGGGGTTGGAAACGGAAAAAAGTGCCAGTGCTCTGTGGAAACGGATGCTAAGAGAGAGGTTATTAGAAGTGGACTTCCAAGAGCGCCAATCCAAAATAGAGGCTAGCAAATATCACCAAGGCTACAGTCAGATACAAGTGCACGGCCGTGTTCCTGGTTATTTGAGGACAAGTAAAGGGTCGGACGACCAGTCCGCGTTGGCGAGATTTAGGTGTGGCAATGAAGAGCGTGGAAGGAGACATTGGATGAATGAGGAAAGTAGAAGGTGTTTGGTGTGTGGGTTGAAGGAAGATATGTGGAGTCATTGGTTGGAAGAATGCACGATGGCGGAGTGGAATGACCAGGAGAGAAAGCGAGGAAAGGATTGGAGTGAGTGTATGGACGAGAGCGGGAAGGGACTGTCGTTCTTATACAGAGTGAAAAGATGGAAAGAGCGGATGCGACGGGGTAGTTTTTTGAGTGTTGCGGTTTAGTTTTTTTGTTTTTTTTTTTTAGTTTGTGAGCTTATGTCCGATGTACAGGGGTTGAAGTATAGGTTTTTAGGGTGGTAAAATTTCTTTTTTCTTTTTAAGGGGGTTTTAGTTTCACAAGTTTTATTTTTTATGTATATTTTGTATGGAAATGTAAATTATTTTAATTATGCCAATAAAGGTTATTATTATTATTAGTTATTGTCGAAATTAATGTTTTTTCACCATTTCTACAGTTTTGCTAATAGTAAGAAATAAGAAATTCGTTTAATAAGAGCAATTCTTACTTTAGAACATAGCAAATTTATGGTATATTTATTTAATTTATCTGTCGTTCTAATAAAAATAACCCCTCCATACGCTTGAGTACTGGCATCACTAAACCCATGAATTTCAATTGTTTTATACGGATACACAGGTATTACTTTCTTAAGGATTTGAATCTCATTAATATAATGTAAGTGTGATATAAAATATGCAAATTTATTTTTTAATTCTACAGGTATCAGATCATCCCAATCACATTTTAATTGACATAGTTTTTGTAATATTAATTTTGCTGTTATCAGTATTGGACCGATAAGACCAATTGGATCATATATAGTTGCAATCGCACTTAAAATACTTATGTTTGTTATAGCTTAAATTCTACTTTTAACATCATACTTCAAATTATCTTTCATACAACCCCAACTTAAACCTAAAGTTTTAGTCTTTGAAAATGAATCTAATGGCACAACTTCGCGACTTAATTCTGAATTGGGTAATAAATCTTCAAATAATCTTTGCTAATTCAAATCCACCACTCTTTAAAATTTGAATTAAATTATCTCTAATAATTAATGCTTCTTCTTGAGTATTTGTTCCAGTAAGCAAATCGTCCATATAAAAATGGTCATTAATTACTCTACTTGCTTCAGGGTATAAATCCGATGATTCTACAGCTAATTGTTTCAAACATCTCATAGCTAAATATGGTGCACAAACTGTCCCATACGTAACCGTTTTTAGGTTGTAAATTTCTAAGTCTTTATTTGGATTAGACCGCCATAAAATTTGTTGGAATTTCCAATCTTCTTGAGAAACCCAAATCTGCCTGTACATTTAAACAATATCAAAAAAAAGCAGGTATGCCTCATTTTAATTAAATTGGGGCAATCGTAAAATTCATCATCTTCTAAATTTATAACACTATATTCATTACAATGTAAGTAGGAATTGAAAATAGAATCTAATAGTAACTTCTTCGAATACCCTTTTACAAAAATAATATTAAAACTATCTGAATGCCGAATCTGAAACTTGAATATATTTTGAAACAGATTTGGCGATAAATTTCCAGCACTGGATTTAAGACCGTGATAGTAATTTTCCAACCATTGAACTTGTTTCTTATCTGCTGTGTTAAGAGACCTGAAAGGTGTTGATGGTTTCAATAGGTAGGTATCTACATTATCTACATCGAATGATTTGATTGAACGTTCTTTCGGTGTAAATTTTCAAAAAACTACCGGCAAAGACCGCCCGGAATTATGTCGTTGTGCTAGAATGTTTAATGACACCATGGTGAGGAAGAATACAATTATTTTCTTGTGAATTGTAACGTACTATTTCCATGTGTTTAAGATCAATATAATCCTGCATAAACTTACAATATTCTATTTTGAAATTTTTATCCTTCTTGAATCTTTTTCTAAAACATTACATCTTATCGCGGCTATTTGATTCGTAGAACCTATATGCGGATTATTCTTTTTAAATGATAGGCGTACGATAAATTTACCGTTAATATTCCGACTATCCTTTTTTAGATCTTCGCAAATGTGTTCCTCTTCTGTTAAAATCTTATTATTATTATCATAACTTTCAATTTCCCAGAATTTGTTTATTTTATTGTTTTTCTTCATTTTCGTAAATTCTTCATTTAACGTAAGCGTATTATTTATATTATAACAAGAATTTATTTGATTATTTACTTCAATCGCCGCCGAAGTAAATGGACCACCTAATATCCATCCATGACGTGTATTTTGCAAGAAAGTTTGTTTATTATTTAATTTAATTCTACCTTCCTCTAATAAATCCCAAAAAAAACTGCACCTATGAGTATATCAATAGGAGCTGCGACATTGTATGTTTCATCGGCTAATTTTATATTTTGCGGTACTGCAAGCTCATCTTTATCAAACGACTCTAACGGAAAGTTTTTATTAATGCTAGGTACTACTAAACATTTTATCGTTGCTGAATATTTATTATCTAAAGATTTAAACTTTATTTCACACGATTTATTTATTTCAATACGGCTGCTGCCCACTCCCATAATAGCTGCTGAAATTGAAATTGTATACAGCTGCAATTTTTTGCACAAAGCTTCCGTTATTAAATATTTAATAACGGAATATTTCCGCTGAGATCAAAACATTTAATGATTGCAGTTGATAACATAATTTCAACGTTAGGTTCTAACTGACACTGGTTAATACTTACATTAACATTTTGACTTGCTTTTACGCCACCAGAGTTTTTATTATTTTGATAGTGCAATAAATGGTGATGATTGCTTGAAAAATAGCTACACTTGTAGTATTGACAAACTTTCGCTTCATGCCCCGATTTAAGACAATTAAAACAAACTTTAAGATTTTACCTTTTCAACTAGCCCATTCACAGTTAACTTTAAAAAATCCTGACATTGATATAGATTGTGATTTTGTTTACACAAGACACACGCGTTATAACCATGTCCACTAAACTGATTATTATTATTAGTTCCATTTTTTTTATTGAACCTAAATTCTTGATTCTTTTGAACCTTTTGAACAAACGGCTTTTCCGACATTTGATTAAATTCTAGCGATTCTACTGTAAAGTACCGTTCTTCTAGAAATCCCGTCATTTCTTTTTTTTATTAATAAGTAAACGGCAATCTGTTGTTATTACAAAACTCAGCTGTTTGGTTGACATTAAGATGGGTTTGATGCGAATTCTAGGTGGGTGTCTAGTGATACCTCTCCCTGGTGTTTACGATTGTTCGTGCGCTCGCACATTCACTCGCACGCATGTACTCGGTTTAGGCTGGGAATCGCTCCGGGAGGTCTTTTGGTTTGAATCTTTTAAGCCGTCTTGTTATTATGTCTTCATTTAGAAGGATGGAAGCCAGTTGATTGGGGTGGTCGGTGATCCTCTGCTGATATTCTTCGCTGAATTGCCGTATCTCCTTTTTTATCGGATTTATATTGAGGTCCTTGTGGATTTGTTTATTCGTCACGTACCAGGGGGGCATTGGTGATGATTCTCAATATTTTTGACTGGAACCTCTGGAGTATTTCGATGTTGGAGTTACTGGTTGTCCCCCATAGTTGTATACCGTATGTCCATATCGGTTTTAATATCGTTTGGTAGATGATCAGTTTATTATACATCGATAGCTTAGATTTTTTGCCAATGAGCCAATACATTTTGCTGACTGTTAGATCGAGTTGTTTTCTTCTTGTTTTTATGTGCTTACTCCACGTGAGTCTCCTGTCGAGGTAGATTCCCAGATATTTGACCTCATCTGTGATTGGAAGTGGCTGACCATAGAGTTTAACATGTGGGCAGTTCCCCTTTCTTGTTGCAAACGTGAAGTGGACGGATTTAGTTTCGCAGGCTTATAATCTCCATTTGTCAAACCATTCCTCTATTTTATTTAGCTGTACTTAGAGTATATTAGATGCTGCGGCTGGGTCTATATCAGCTGCTAGGATTGCTGTATCGTCAGCATACGTTGCGACCGTTGCATTATCTTCGATGGGTAGATCGGCCGTGAAGAGTGTGTATAGGACGGGACCAAGCACGCTTCCTTGCGGTACGTCTGATTCTATTGAATAGAGTTGTGAGAACTCTTGTCCTTGTCATACTTGGAATTTTCTCGCGTTGAGATATGATTTCATGATTAAAAAGTATTGAGGTAGGGTTTGTTTTATTTTGTATAGGAGTCCATCGTGCCAGACTTTGTCGAATGCTTGTTTTATGTCAAGGAGAACAGCCGAACAGTATTTCTTTTCCTCAATCAAGTTTTATATGGCGTTGTAGACTCTATTCACTTGCTCTATTGTCGAGTGTCTGTTTCTGAATCCTAACTGATGTTTCGGGATGAGCTTGTCGCTGTCAATTATTGTGTTCATTCGTTTGAGAAATATTTTCTCGAACAATTTTGACAGGCTAAGTCGAGTGGGGTTTGCTGGCTTTGTCCAGTAGAGTTGTCCCTTTATCCAGTATCGTTTTCTGGCTTTCACTAGGGTAGCAGGCTAATTGGTCTGTACGATGTGACTTCGTTCGGGGGTTTGCCTGGTTTTAGAATGAGTATAATTTGTGCTGATTTCCATCGCGACGGTATATAAGATTGCCGGATTATGGCATTGAATAATGTGGCTATAAAGACAATGGCTTTCCTGGGCAATTCTTTGAGAATTTTTCCATCGACGAGGTCATGACCAGGCGCTTTTCTAGCTTTGAATTATTTTTCGTTTGGCGAGGTGAGTTGTATCGGTAGGTGCCGAGTGTATTGGGATTGTATTGCCGGTTGTATTGGGAGTGAGTTCTCGAGGTATTCAGGTATTTCGGGTATATTTTGAGTTGCAGAATACGGTTTGAAAACGTTGGCTAGGTGATTAGCGAATACCTCTGCCTTTTCTGCGTCGCTTCTGGCCCAGCTGTTATCCGTTTTTTTTTTATAGGTGGACTTTGTTGCTGAGGCTGCTTTATTCGTTTTGTCACCTTCCATAGTGAAAAGTCGTGAGAGTAGAAGTAGTGAGTCTTCTTAGGTTATATTGGAAAGATTCATTCTGAAATTCTCTTATTGACTTTTTTAACTCTCGGATAGCTCTATTAAAGTTCGTTTTATTTATGGGATTTTTTGTTACCTGCCATTTTTTTCTCAACTCTCTTTTTTCAACTATTTTGTCTCTTATTTCTCTCGGATAGAATTTCTCGCGAGCTTCTGTTTCTATTTGGGGTGTGGCTAGCCGAGCAGTATCTTGTATTAGTTTTGTTAGATAGTCACTGGCTGCATTAATATTGTCGCCATTGTTTAGGGACATTTTCAGGTTGATGTCGCTTTGTATTATATCTTGGAACATTTTCCAGTCCGTTTTCTTGTTATATAGGAAGGGTAATCGTTGAAGGAAGAGAACTCTAGTACAAATGGTCCAAGTGACGGGAGTATGATCTGATGAGAGATCTAAATCGGCTCTTATTAGTGTATGACTCTTGACTATTCCTTTCGTTACGAAAAAATCTAGGACATCTGGTATTTTGTTCACATCTGTGGGCCAGTATGTGGGTTCCCTTGGTGACAATTGATCGTAGTTTTTCTCGTACAGGCTTTTATAAAGTTCCCGCCCTCTTGTAGTATCTAGCCTCGAGCCCCAGAACCGGTGCTTCGCGTTAAAGTCGCCTCCTGCGATGAAGCGCGGTCCCAGACTACCGAAAAAATCCAGGAACATTTCTTTTTTTATTACGTGCTTTGGGGGACAGTACACGGCTGCTACAGTTATGGGGCCGTGTTTTCAGTCTTCGATGACTATGGAAGTTGCTTGTAAATAATCTTTGTCGCTTTTAACTGATTCATAATGTTTAAACGATTTTTTGACAATAATTGCTGTACCACCATGAGCCGTGCCATCGGGATGTTGTGTTTCATATATATTGTAGTCTCGAATTTTAAGAGAGCTTCTAGCAGTCAAATGAGTTTCGGAGATCAGCATAAGATCAATTTTGTTTGTGTGTAAATATGCTGTTACTTCTTGGCGGTGTTGCATCAAGCCATTTGCATTTCATACGACTATACTGTAAAAGTGATTTATTTTGTGTTGGCGAACTTCGAAAAAAGTACTGTTGTTAGTAGTTGTAGCATTGTGTTTAAAAGTTCGTTTTGCTGCTTGAAGGCGGCTTTAAATTCGTCAAAAGATTTTACAAGGAACGATGATATTTCTGTATTTGTTGTGGTGTGCGCTTGGCCTTGGCCTTACAGTCTCCGCATAGCTTGTGTGATTATTTCTGTCAGGTGATCTGTTGCGCGGTGGTCTTTGGAGCTGACTTGCGGGATCTCGGGTATTATTGGCTATTGATCGGTGCCAGTGCGATTTCTGGGAGTTTGCATTTATTTTTTCTATCATTTCTCGGTATACAGGGCATCCTTTGTAATTAGCTGTGTGATTTTTATCACAAAGTGCGCATCTGGCAGGGGTGTCTTTCGGTTTTCTACAGTTTGCAGTACTATGGTCGTCTCCGCATTTCACGCATCTATACTGCATGCGGCAGTAGGTTTTCGTATGCCCGTATCTTTGACACCTGGTGCATTGTTGCACTATTTCCAATCTTTTTTTGGGGGTCCGATTTGTACTTTTGCGTGGAAAAAGAGATCTAGTTTATAGATATCTTTATTGTTATTGGCCGATTCGAGATCTAGGAAGAATAGCGTGAGCTTTAATATCGTTGGGAGAGGTGGAGGGATGCAGTGATATTATTACGACTCTGAAGGCTCGTTGTTGTTGTTTAAGTTGATAGGTGTGATAAGAGGCACCTATTTCGTCTAACTTGCGTACAATTGATCTGAAGTCGTCTGTGCTCTTGGCCAGGATTTTCAGTTGGCGGCCATCGTTGTTTATGGATTTGTATGTATAGTAGTCATTTGGAACAATTTCGCTTAGTGTTGCAGTTAGAGCATTTATTGAGTCCACTGCCGGTATAAATATGGGGGGCGGCTTCGATTCGCTACTGTTGTTTGCTGTTTCTCGCTGATTTTTGATTTGATTGTCCGATGTGTTTACATTGTCAGTCACCGTTGGGTTTTGGGTGAGGACAGAAAATCTATTTTTGGTGCTAATATATTGTGGCTCAGGGTCGCTTCCTGACTCGTTATCACGAGAGTCCCTTCTTGGGCGTTTTTTTTTTGCGTGAAATACCTGCCAAGAGGGTAATTTTCCTGGGACGTTAGTGTTCGGCGTTTGAGTATCAGCCCTATGTCACCTTTTTCCTGGCTTCTTGCGAATGACGTAGAGGGCAATTGGTTCGTTTGTAGGTGATGGTTAAAAGTCGAGGTCAGTCGAGTCCATGTCCTGCTCCGGATTATTGTCGCCACTTTTTTCCGCCATGCTACCAAATCTCGATATAGATATAGATATCGAGATATAGATATAGAGATATCTCGATATCTCTATATTTCTATTTCACAATAGGGGGATTTAATATTCTCGGTGCGTATACGTCCGTTCTCTACGACGGCTAGCACGAGAGTCGATTTTTTTAAGGTCGGTAACTCTGCTGATTTTAAGTTGGATTCCCATTCTCTTTTTGTATTAGTATCAAATTTACTAGTCAACAAATAAACCAAAAAAACATCCCACGAACTTGTATCTATTTCCTGAGCCTTTAATGCTGCCAAATTAGAATTGAAGTTATCTAACAATTCCCTTAACGAACTTAAAGATCTACCTAATAGCGGTAAATTAAATAATGCATGCAAGTGATGTACAATTAAACGCTTGTTTTCGAACCGATCTTTTAATAATTACCATGCTTCTTGATAACTGTTCGTTTTGCATCTTCTAATAAGCAACTTCTCAAATAATGAAATTTCTGCACCTCACTTAAGCTATTATTTTCATGTATTATTGACTGAAAACTGTTATGGAACGCTGTCCTCTCTGCATATATACCTCTAAATTTCGGCAAATTAATTACAGGTAACTGCACCTGATTGCTACTATTTCTACTTGCAGTAACTTGATTAGATGTATCTACACCATTTCCTGACTGACTATTCTGGTCCGCCTGGTTTTTTAACTGTTCCAACAATTGTTCCGCTTCAACTACTGTTTCATAAGATTTACTTTCAAAATCTTCTCGCGTTTTAACGTCTTCGTCTTTCTTAGTCACAATTTCGATTCTTAATTGAACGTCATTAAATTGGGAAAGTAATTTTTTGTAATCACCTATTTTGTATTCTAACACTCGAAAATTACCACCATCCTTACTTAATTTTTCTATATACGATTTAAATCGCGTTTCTGAACCTTTAATTTGAGTTCGCGTTTTTACTAACTCTTCTTCCGTCATTTTGAGCACGTAATTTAAAAATTATTAGCAACGAATACACGAATACACACAACAAAAGGGAATAATGGGTATAAGGAAGTAATGACTACTGACCTGATTGACTTTGCTGACTGAAATACTTGATACTCGACCAAGACCACGACTAATACTTGTTGCCCACACACTTGACGGATGACAGAAATGATGAATACAATTTCATCCACATCTATTAATTCAATAGAAACAAGTCCACAATGACTTCTTTAGAACAGAATTAAAATTATTAAATTTCTGCTCCTACAACTATTGATTATTATTTGACACGAATGTCCACCACAAGTCCACAATGACTTTACTAAACTTCACACTGATTTCCTCTACACTTTTCACAATCCGTTTCGAAGGACCAACATGTTGGGAGGTGGTAATGATTCTTAAAACACCGGTGTACACTACGTACAACTTATTTATTATAGATCAGTATATATATATATATATATATATATATATATATATATATATATATATATATATATATATATATATATTATATATATATATATATATATGTATATATAGAACTCTATTGGTCTCCCTTTTTGGACCACTTCTCTTGAAGTTCCCTTACGTACTGTCTCTTACTTACTTACTTCTTACTAACTATTTACAAGTACCCTACTTAGGGTTGAAAGTGGGAGGACGCCACCCCTTTCCTGGCGCAAGACTCAACCCTCTGCTTGGAAGATACTTGGGAATGTTCCCATGGATTCGAAGTATTTGGTGCCAGGTCCAAACAGTCCTACACCAGTACCTTCCTTTGTCTTCGAACCATCTGTATACCACTTGATAGCATTTTACTCTATGTGGTATGCTGAGGATTCGTCGCTCCAAACGGCTTTACTACTACACATTGCTGTGTAGTTTTTCTCGAAATGGTATTAGCATACCATTTCGTCTTTTGGTGCTTCCAGCCAAGGGATCTTGGCAGCGAGGCTATTCCGGTCTCTGCTGCCGATTATTTTACGTCTGCCTATTTCTTCCTTGCTGAACCATACAATCGCCGAACTAGCGGTCCTCACCACGACAAGGTGCAACGGAGTCAAATACAGCAGCAGTTCCATTGCTGCTGTCGGGCACGACCCCATCGCCCCCGTGATGCAGACACAAGGAAGTCTTTGAATCTTCTTAAGCTATTTCCTCGTAGAGGCCAGCATGGTTCTACTTCCTCACGAAACTGCCCTAAACCTAATACAGGGGCTTGATCTATTTGCATGAATGGAACATTGTGAGGAAATACAATAGGTCACAAGGCCGCATTGTTTTTTAGGGCTTACCCCCTGGACCCACATTGGTTGTGAAAAAAAAAGATCACCTAAATAAGGCCTAGGCCGCTCAAGAATGCTAATACAAGCGGCCTCACTTTCGGTTTTTTCCCGCGACTGATTTTGCACGATTTTGTACGTACTGTGTGTTTCCCGAACGGTTTTGCGGTTATAGCGGTTACCGCTCGCGGGAAAAAACCGTAGTGCGGCCTCGGCCTAATGAGTAAAATTTTTTTTTGTGACGTTTCGATGCGACTCAAATGTTCTGCCACTATCACTGAAATTTATACTACCTGGAACGAACACTGAAATATATAATACATATACTTACTAGAACGAGCGCTGCCTCGTCGCTTGTGCTAGCCGAGAGAGAGCATCACAAGGGGTCTCTCGTATCGCTCTGTCTTCGTCTAGTACAGTCTTAGTAAAAAACCTAGTGTATAGTATTAATATATCTATATTATTTTACACATGTAATATATAATACAAATACAATAGGGACGCTAATTAATAAATTAAAAACCATAGCTGAAGAAATTGAGCCCGTTCAAAAACGAAAGAAACATGCTTGGTGGAATGTGGAGTGTGACACAGCAATTAAAAACAGAGACAAAGCATCCCAGTCAGCGTTGAATGTTGCAGCAATGTTACTTTCGCAACGTTAAACATTGCTGCAACATTACCGCAACATTCCTACAACATTCCTATGTCCGCCTCACTGCAACGTTCAGAAATGTTGTGGGAACGTTCACGGAACATTGTAGGAACGTTGCGGGAATGTTGCGAACATTGCAGGAACGTTGCGGGAACAATACGAACGTTTCGGGAACATTACGAACGTTGCGGGAACATTACGAACGTTGCGGGAACATTACGAACATTGCAGAAACGTTGCGGGAACATTGCTAACATTGCAGAAACGTTGCGGGAACATTACGAACGTTTCGGGAACATTACGAACATTGCATGAATGTTGCAGGAAGATTGCGAATATTGCAGGAATGTTATAGGAATATATTGAATATTGAAAAATAGAAAATTATATTTTTAGTTTTATTCTCTTTTATTCTTCTCTTTTATTTATAAATTTCACTTTCACTTTTAATATTTTTTTTTAAATTCATGTACTGTTATTGTTATTGTCATCGGAGGAAACTTTTGCATTTGCTTTGTTTGGCTCGACTCACTCTTGTTGGAGTTTGTATAAGTCATTTCTATATTCTATATCTTTTTCCGACCATTTCTCTCCGCCAAGTCTCTGTAAAATTGTAAGACAATATAAAATATAAGTAAAAATCTGGCAAAAATATAAAAATGTTCACTTTTAAAGAAATAAACTTAGTGCAGAGTAATTTCGCCATCATCAATTGACTAAAACATCGTTTCTTATTCGAACGACCTTGCCAACTAAATTTTAAGGCAACGTGTTTGTTGTACAAGTAGGTTCTGTAAACGCGTTTAGGAGGGACTCAGCATTCATACACTTCCTTTTCCTAATATGGGGTTTCAGGAATTGCAATATTTGCAATAAGGGCCATTCTGGACAAGTCGATGCCGCTGCCCCTGATCCATCCCATCAAACTCAACAATCCACTTCTCTTTGACAAACCTCTCAAGAAGCGTTTGCCACCTTTAGCTACATCCTTTCACTGTTGCTGGAGTAAAGATAGAAAGGATATAGAAAAGTATGAACTGTAAATTTCGAATAAAAAGATGCAACATAACCTACCATTCATTGTTTCGGTCACATTCTTCCATGCGGAGTCTTTTTGTGAAACCTGCATGCCCCTTATCATATATTTGGGGATACGCCCGCACACACTCAACTGACAAAACGTCATTAATCGACATTTTTTAACTCTTAATTTATAAACAACTTTTCGAACTGTAAACAAAGCGAATGCAACAACACAATGGAAAATGCCACTCTTGAATTCGAGCGCATGCGCGCAAGAATCGAGAGCGTTGATTGGCTGAAAGATAAGGCGACACGACGTGAAACTTTGGACATTGGTAGATTTCACATTACGTTAAGTTCGGATACTTCACACTACCTCGATCGTAATGGGCCGCATATAAAACAATGCGTTTTAGGTTTTCATCACGTCTCATCTCGTCACGTTAAGTTCATCGTAATCCCGCCTTAATACACTACATAAAAGTGGAAGAGAGGAGTACAGAAAGAAGAGAGAGCGTAGATAAATACAGCAACATTTCATTGAGTATATACACGCATTGTGTATGCAAATTCCGATCGGCGGAAAATTCACGCGCCGATCGGAAAAATAAGTAAAAATATAATACATTTTTGAGTATAAGAATAAAAAAAAGTGAGACGAGTAAAAATAATCACAGTAAAAATAAATGATAATATTAATAATGAAAAAAATAATTGGCGCAGCCTTACTGGAATGTTGTAGGAATGTTGCTACAACATTCACATTGCAATGTTGCCACTGGAATGTTCAGGAATGTTGCTGCAACATTCACATTGTAATGTTTCAACTGGAATGTTGTAGGAATGTTGCTGCAACATTCACATTGCAACGTTGCCACTGGAATGTTCAGAAATTATCACAAAGAATCATTAAACACCATAGATGAAGCATTCATGCAACTTAAGACAAGGGATTTTTATAAAACATTTCGACAATGCCAATCAAACTATACTCCACCAACACTTATGATGAGAAATACAAATGGAAAATTGGTACATAGTAACCAAAAGAATGCAGAAATTTTAGCTCAATAGTTTCAAGAATTGCTTAACAGTGAGGAACCAACACAATACCTAGAGTATGACCTTCATTCAAAAAATAAAACACCATAAGATATACCACCAGATTACAATGAAGTGCTGTAAGCCATTGATTCACTTAAAAATCACAAAGTGTCAGGGGAGAATCAAGTAACTCCAGAAATATGGAAGAATGCAAATACACAAACCATTAAGAATTTACATAAATACCTCATAGACATTTGGAATACTGAAAAAATGCCCGAAGAGTGGAACATGGCGATAATACACCCTTTACATAAAAAAGGCGATAGATCAGATCCCAACAATTATCGGGGGATATCACTGCTGGATGTCACTTACAAATTTTTTCAAAGATATTATACATGAGAATTCAACAACAACTGGACTATGAACTTAGAGAATACCAAGGAGACTTTCGTCCAGGGAGAAGTTGTCCAGATCAAATTATCAGTTTAAAGTGGATTATGAAGCATCATAGGGTTAGAAACAAAAAGTTAGTTATCAACTTCGTTAATTTTAAAAAGGCGTAGGATAGTATCCATCGTGAGTCACTATTGAATATCCTAAAAAGGAATTTGGTTTACATCCAAAACTTATTCGCCTTATTGGAATTACCCTAAAGAATACTAAAGCTAAAGTCAGATTCAGAAATGAACTCTCAAAACCATTTGACATCGGCACTGGACTTCGGCAGGGAGATGGACTCTCACCATTATTGTTTAATTGTATGTTGGAAAATCATGCGGGAATGGAATAAGATATGCCAACCTAACATCAAGATTGGCAAAAAAATAAGACTCAATTGTTTAGCATTCGAGGATGATCTTGCACTACTGGTTAATGATATAGAAGAAGCTAAATTGCAAATAGAACAACTTGATAATATAGCAAGAAAAGCTGGATTGCAAATTTTATATGAAAAAACAGAAATAATGCCAACCTTCCCTGCTACATCACCAACTATTACCCTAGCAAATACTAAACAAATTAAAATTGTAAATAAGTTTAAATATCTTGGTGAAATTTTAACTTTAACTTGGAACTTCAATGAAAAATTATCAATAGAAAGCAGAACATTTAAGTTAAAAAGAGCAAAACGATTTACATGGCCAACGTACAAGAAACAATCTCTTTCGATAAATGCTAAACTTCAACATTACTGTTCCGTCATTAAACCTGAAGCAACATACGCTTGTGAAACACTATTTAAATTGAACACCAAAGCAACAACTGATACAATGCAAAAGGTTGACAGAAGGATACTCCGAACAATCATTATTAAAAAACAGCAGGTAGATGGACAATGGAGATTGTTGCCTAATGCAGTGGTCTACAGGGAAAGTGAATCTATAATAGATACGATGAGAAAAAGAAGAATTGCATTTTTCTGTCATATATCTAGATTAAATGATAACAGGATAATAAAACAACTATTTAATTACTTTTGACAAAATAAAACTAAAAATAATTGATTGAAAGAAGTTCAGAGTGATTTAGAAGAGTTGAATATTACAATGAAACAAATTGAAAATAGAGAAGAAAAACGGATTCTCAAGAATAAACAAATAAGATTTTTATTAAAAACTGTACAAAGGAAACAATATGTCATATCTGCTGAAGAAAGGGCAGCCAGATCAGCCAGAATGAAGAGGTTTTGGGAAAGGAAGAAGATGATGCAAAAGGTTTTGATCTAAGTGCTCCTATGTGGGCGTAAACTATGTAAATAAATAATAAATATAATACAAAAAGAAAATTATTATATATATAATACTAGTAGCACATGACAAAGTATTATTAGTTTTAATATTTTGTATTTACATAGTGTGGATAAATACTTGATTTGGTTTGATACAACTAGCATTTCGCTCTGACTGTATCACATCCTCCCACTCTCGAATTCACTGTTGGCTAGACAAGGGAGGGCTCCCCTTGGGACCTCACTCTCTGCTCGCACAAGCGACGAGGCAGCGCTCGTTCCAGTTAGTATATATTTCAGTGGGAACGAGCGCTGACCTCTTGGCTTGTGCGGGCCGAGAGAGAGCATCACATCGTCTAGTACAGTCCAAAAGGAAAACTAAATGTGTGTCCGACGTCCATTTTTCCTTGCAAATACAACAGTATTTTACTATTGTCTTTTTGAAAATAACTTTCATTAAAATATATAAACTTCGGTTTATAATATGCTCATCGATTGAACGGTAAACGGAAATACAACTAGCTTTTCGCTCTGACTGTATCACATCCTCCCACTCTCGACTACACTGTTGGCTAGACAAGGATGAAGGGAGGTCCATGGGACCTCGCCCCGCACAAGCCAAGAGGCCAGCGCTCGTTCCAGGTAGTATATATTTCAGTGGCCATTATCGAATAAAATTTAGCAATAGTTTCAACCAATTTTAATAAGTTACCATTTTTTGAAGTAAACAATTTATAAATAGTGTGCTAATATATTTTATCCGTTTCATACAGGCTTTGCTAAGTTGAATCAATTGTACTTTTCTGACTTAACGACATTTTCAATTTACTATATTCTGATCCATTGTTTTATATAAGCGGAAATTAATTCTTTTTAAGTCTTTTTAATATATACGGTTAAATTGTTGAAAATTGTTATAACCGTACTTATTCGTAAGTTGCGAATACATTCACCAAATATGTAACTTACAATAGTAACAAAAAACTGAATCAAATGTTTCAGAGTAATTTAAATATAGTTTCTATACATACTGTTTCGCCATTTGACAAATAATAGTATAATTCTGAAAACCAGAATTATCTTTAGAAATATCTTTTTTAACTTGATAAGGATTATTTTAAACTAGACAGTTCCTAATTTTGATAACTTAACCAGATGTCTGCATAATAAAAATTAAAATGTGATATGTCGCTCTCAAAATTACAAATTGTCGTAAACATGCGATGATGATTCAAAGAGGCCAATCAGGGTTTTTGTTTCGAGTTTGATTCCATCGTGGTGTCGAAAACGAAAAATTATATTCCAAGAATGTTCGCAGTTACAGATATCCATTGGATTGACTTAATTATATAGTATATGTAACTTTGTCATCTTTCTGAATGTCTGTTCTGCAATTTCCCTGTACTCTGTTGGATACTCGCGCTAGCTTCTTGTCTACTTCTTGCTAGCTTCATGATGTCTTTTTTTGTCATCGCAATGTGGGTTCAGGGATTCGCATCCCTTAAAACACTGCGGCCCCCATATTTTTCCATTCAAACAAATAGATCCAGACCGTGTATTAGGTCCATCAGTCTACGCGTCTTGTGATTCGGCGGAAGTCCATCAACTGTAACGCTGTTATATTCTCCTGCGAGCGATTGCTTCGCAGTGGAAGATGATATATGAGAGGCAGTTTCGTCCTCTTCGTTAAAGAGTCTGCATTATGGTTCATCTGTCCAGATGCCCATCTTCCGCAGGTGCCCTCTTAGTGCGCAGTGTCCCGTTAATACATTGGCGGTCGTCTCGGTCAATATGACCGCAAAAATGCTTTCGCCCAGGCCGACTCGGTCTATATTAACGAGAAAATTTTGTGTTCGCGACGCCGCACACTGCCGGCGTGGCCGGATTTCAAATTTACGGTGACCAAAATAGAATTTTACAATGTCTCGCAATTAGTCAAATCCACTTAAAATGTATTGTTTGATAACCCATTCACAATAATACAAACAAATTAATGCGAGAAACCAATGCCATTGGTTGAGGAAACGTGTCAAACATCTCTCTTGTATCTTCGGTACTAAGAAGGAATTAATGCGCTCGATATTTCACGAAGTAAAAATATATTTTTCCACATAATTTTGCATTTTTAATTAATAGAGGGAGGGTGTATACATCTTATATAGACTCATTTTATATTAAGATCATCAGAATGTCATCATAAAATAATATTTGAGGCAAAAAAATTTAAATGAACTAATTTTTATTTTTGTCGCCGTAAATTTGTAATCCGGCCCAATGTGCGGCGTCAATATGACCGAGTCAGTTTCTTGCATCCCACATGCCAGACTCTCAGCATCTAATGGTTTTCACTGGGCATAGTGACCGAATCGGCCTGGAAGAAACGCCGCGCAGTGTCAGTTTCTTGCGTACAAATTTAATGGCTCAGAAATAGCAAATAAAAGTGCTTTTTATATCAAAACGTTAAAAAAACAAAATTTTTTAATATAAATACAAATTTTGAATTATATATTATATCACTCAGCACCATAACAATGTTTTTTGTTGAAACAAACAATGCACAGATTCTCACTCTCCTTCGCATCCTGCGCAGTAGGTACGAAAAGAGCCGGCGTGAAGGGTGAGCTTGGCAAGGGCCCGGCACATTCAGAGAGTTGAGTTGAGAGTTGGTCTGGGATCGGCATCTATTGGCTTGCGCAGTCACCTGCGCCGCAGTCTGCTCCGATGGACACATTTAGCCGCTTAATTGAGTTGCTACTTTGAATACGCCGAACGTAGACTACTACTCGTAACTAAAACTGTTATAACAAGTTTTGCTAAATTATGTTTTAATCCACCCGCAATATAACCCCAGAATGTATAGCCGTGAAAGAAACTGCAGAAGAAAATATATTAGTGGTTGTGAAAAAAAAACTTGATAAAGAAGCGGCAAAAGAACACCATAAAGATTATTTAAATAAATTTATAAAGAAAAGTTCAATTATTTCACCTAATTCCGTGGGACATCCTGTTGATGTTGATAACGAGAATTCCAGAACAACTACGGTTTGGGAATACCCGGTCTTTTTAGACTCGGCGAGGTGGAGTCCAATTTTTCGGGTCCGGGTCCGGGTACGGGTCTAATCTATCTCGAAATTTAAACAAAAACACGAAAGGATTTATCATGTTCACGCATATGGTAATGCAACCGATACTGTACGAACTTGCCGATTAAGTTAAGTGGGTCTTAGATAAAGAAGGAATTTGGAGAATGTTATGGTAAATAAGTAAGTTGTAGGCTTATTGTTTTTGTGATAAGTTGGATAAAGAAACACAGAATTGTAATGAGTAAAGACATGTATAATATGCAGAAAATTTAACTTCAGTATATAATAACTAACAAATTATTGAAATGAATCCAACTAACATTTTATACATTTTAAATAAAAACGTAACTTATAACAAGCATAATGACATATGAAATACTAATGAGATTTATGTAATTGAGATTTTCCACTGACAATAGTTTGTAGTTGTGGACTAATTTTACTTGTACCAATTATTAAAAGAGATTTAAAATGCTCATCAGTTAATTTAGATCTGTAAACATTTTTTGTGTACCTCATTTTGGAGAAGGTCTTCTCACACAAATAAGTAGTACCAAAAACAGAAAACAGCCCACGAGCAAATTTATGCAAATTATCAAATTGTGTCAGTGGAAGACTCTTATAAAATTCCAACAAAGATGAGTTTTGATATTTGTTCTTAATTATATCACTGCACTGTAGATCAATCATTTCCATTTGAAGTTCCGGGGCTAGGGTTTCAATGTCAGTATCAAAAGGATTCTGAAAAATCTTAATTTGATTCGCAATGGCATCAAAGTCCGAGAAACGAATATCAAAGTTTATTTTCAAAGCACTCAAAGTTTTGATTGCAAAAACGATAGAAAACTCAGTTTTGGTGGTGTGGCTGAATATTTCACATGTTTTAAAATGTGAAAAACATTCACTTCGTAGTTGTGATTGAAACAGTATCAATTTCTTCCGGAATGATTTGATATTAGTGTATAAATCAGGAAGATGCTGGTTTTCTCCTTGCAATCTCAAATTCAGTTCGTTCACATGTTTTGTCAAATCAACATAGAATGCTAACTTCCACAGCCATGCGTTGTTTTGTAATTCAGTAAGAGGGCTATGCTTTTCATTCAAAAAAATTTCGATCACTGCTCGAACTTCAAAAAAGCGCCGAAGGACTTTCCCACAACTAAGCCAACGTACGGCAGTATAAGTCATTTTCTCCAATCTCTTCAATAAATTGTCGGAATTGTCGGTGATTCAGAACAAAAGATCTGATAAAATTAACAGTTGATATGACTGGTTTCAGAACTTCAGACATATCCAAACATTTTCCGCACAAAGACTGTTGATGAATGATACAAAGTAAGACTAATGGTTTTGAACCACCGTCATTTTCTACAGCCTTTGACACAAGAGCGACCACTCCTTTATCTTTCCCACTCATGTTTTTGCCTCCATCAGTTGTAATACATTTCAAGTTTTTCCATCGAAGGTTCTTTTGATTAATGGGAATTTCAACTCCTTTAAAAATATCTGTACCAGTAGTTGTGCCATGAATACTATACATATCAAGAAGTTCTTCATGCACTTCATAGCTTTTATCTACTCCTCGAATATAAATCTACACCTGAGCAGTATCTAACACATCCGTTGACTCATCCAAGGCCAAAGAAAACCACTCAACATGTCCATTTTTGTCGAACAGTTGAGAGGATATATTTTCAGCGATGTTTTCTACCCTTCGAACCACAGTATTTGCTGACATACTGACAGTTTTTAATAAATTTACCTTTTCAGGGCACATTTCTTCGGCTACTGCAATTATGCATTCTTTGATCATTTCTCCATCGGTGAATGGTTTTCCACGTTTTGCAATTTCAAGAGCCACACGAAAGCTGTTACGAGTTGCAGCCTCTTGTTCAGTTTTGAGTTTTGTAAATGAAGATTGCTGCGATTTCAATCCGCGCTTCATAGCTTCGAATTTTTCTGTCCGCAAACTTCCTGTATATTTTGAGTAATTTTGAAAATGTTTTGTTTCATAATGACGTTTAATGTTATATTCCTTGAGAACGGCTATGCTTTCATTGCAAATCAAATATAGCGCCTTGTTACTGGACTCAATTACGAAATACTTAATGTTCCACTGATCTTTGAATTTCCTGCATTCACTATCAATTTTTCGCTTCTTTTTCATACTACTAAATCACACACAAAAGTCAACAATTCAAATCAAAATACTGTTACAAAGATGTCTTAAACTTAAACACGCACAAACACGTTTTAAGGAGGTACGCACTATTTTATTTCACAACAGTGTCATAGAAACTGGCTTGTGGTTGCGCCACTAGCCTTCTTATATATTCCAATTACTGCCATCTAGAAGTGAGTGGAAGACACCAGAACTTTCTCGAACCAACGAGATTCTTCTGTACGTGCTATTAGCGCCATCTGTTAGCGATAGAAGGTACTACCTATTTCCGCTTGTGTCCACCAGATGTTGTGTCACGTTACTCCTCCTGGCTCGTACTCTACGACTAATCTAAAAATTACAGATGACAGGAAAATTAATAATATGCAGTGTTGCCGTTTTGCGGACTTCAGTCCGATTTGCAGCCTTTTTTAAACGTGGCGTACTTTTTCGGACTTTTTTTTTCATCAGTTTACTATTTCACTTTTTACCACCGGCAACAATGATAATATGGTTTTGTCCCTCGGAACTTACTGGAGTAATCAGTATGGCCCTAAGGCTGGAAAGTTTGGAGACCCCTGATCTAGACCAGCGATCCTCACTACGAGGCCCGCGGGCCGCATGCGGCCCTCAGAACGATTTTTTGCGGCCCTCGGCTGTTAGGCTGTTATTTGAAAATTTCAAATGTGTTAGGAAAGAAGTTGTAAAGATTGTAAATTTTATAAGGTAACAGATCTGAATCACAGAATGTTTCAAGAGTATTCAAGAGCTTATATCGAAATATGGGGACGTGCTTTATTACACAGAAGTGAGATGGCTGGGTAAGGGAAAAGGTATTGGAACGTTTCTTCAGCATTCGACATGAGATTACCCTGTTTTTGTCTACAAAGAAAAAAGAGTATCCCAAAGTTTATAAGTTTGGTTGGTGGCTTAAAGTGGCGTTTCTTACTGATATAATGGGTATTGTGAATGAAACACATTGTACTTTTTCACAGGAACAAAATTTCAATATGGATATTGAAGAACAGTCAAAACGTGATTATTCCAGCTTTCCTTCAGTTAAAACTCTATTTGATGAAAATCCAGATGAAAAGCAAGATGTTTCTGATTTAATAAAGCTGTTGACAAACCTAAAAGACGAAATGAATGTGAGGTTTAGTGGCTTCGGGAAGTATCAAGAACCATTTCGCTTAGTGAAATATCCATGGGCAGTAACAACAGCAAATGTAGCTCAACTTTCAGTTTTTGGATATGAAGCTATAGATTTGAAAAATGAGTTAATTGATCTTCAGCATGATACAGAACTCAAAAGTATTTTTGAAGAAAAAAAGAAGGATAAGGCTCACAGTGTTTTTGGAAAGTAGTTGAAAGGACCAATTCCCTAACCTAATTGGCTGTGCACAGAAAGTGTGTTTTTGCATCTACATATGTATGTGAATCTACATTTAGTAAGCTAAAGTTTATAAAAAAAAGTACAGATCCAGGTTAACGAGTGAAAACGTTGACAACATTTTGAGAATTTCAGTTTCTTCCTAAGCTGCTAATGCGAATGCTATATTAGAGAGCTGTGAAAGATTTCGCCCATCAACTTCAAAGAATTAACGAATTCAAGTATGCCTGGAGCTAAGTTACAGGAGTTAATTACATTTTTGACTTGCGGCCCTCAGGAAAATATGAAAAAAACAATTAGGCTCTCTAAAAAATCCCAGTGAGGACCCCTGATCTAGACCATGGTCACCTGCATCTTCTAAGCTGGTAATATTTTTCTTTTTATACAGTACATCACAAACAGAGAAGTGTATAGTGTGATTTAAACAGAAATTTTAATGATTAGAAGATTCTCGTTCAAATTTCATCATTACACTTGCACCGTCGCGGGTTGAACCAACTATATGTTTTTTAAATTTTATATTAAATGTGTTTAAGTGCTGTTCTACTTTTACTTATCAGTTAAAAATTCTCAATAAACCCAGATCATACACTACAGAGTCAATCCCATGCAAATTGATATTTAGATATGTTCGAATTTTCATACTCGTCCATTCATCAAGTGTAATGCTAAATCGCCTATCTTCTTTACGACGCGGTGTACTATACTAGACAATGCCAAACATTCAAGACCCGAGACTCGTCGAGTCTTAGATCGGGTATTTACCCTTGGACTCGTCGAGTCCGCGTCCGGGTACTCGGACCCGAAAAACCCTAAGAACTGTTGAAATAATTAGAGAACGCGAACCTGATACATCATCTCAGGAATGCCAAACATTCACATCTGGAAAACATGAAAGTAAATCACAAAAGAAGAAAGAAATAGATTAATTATTTACCACAGATGACCCAGCCACGTGGCCAACAATATTGAACCATGCTACTATAACAATAATTGTTCAATGTTGTCCACCTTCTACTTCAACTACAAATTATTTCCCAAAGGATGCTAATTAAGAGATATTTTTCCGCTACACATTATGTGAGAATAATGGCAAATGGAGACAAGCATTACAGAAGATGGCTTGTATGTTCCAAATATTCTGACAAAATATTTTGTTTTTGCTGCAAATTATTTGCCTCTGATCAATTTTTTTTACAGGTAAGGGTTTTCCCATTGGCGGCACGTAATTGAACGATTAAAATCTCATAAACGATCCACTGTACATTTTAAATACATGCATTCTTGGACACAAATGTTATGCAATTTAGAGATGAACAATACAATTGATCAGTCTCGGCGATAGCTAATAAATCATGAAACACATACCATAGATTGCATAATGTTTTAAGACGTATTGATGACGATGATTTAAGAAGATGTTATAAATCTAAGATGTTTTTTCTATTTTGCGTCTATAATGAAGTCATTAATGCACTCATATGGGTTCGTTTAGGGATCGCCGAGTGCGATACAATTTTCTCAATATGTATCGGGAGCGCAAAATTGAAAAAATAGTACAAAAACTCGTTCATACGGCTTTTTCGCATTTGTCCATTAGAAAACTCCTCGCTAAGCTCGTCGCTTTCTAAACATGGACGCATGCTGAAAAACCGAGCTTATTTAACACGTTCTTTAATATACTACTTTCTATTTTGTGTCTATAATGAAGTCATTAAAGCACTCATATGGGATCGTTAATGGCTCGCCGGGTGCGATACAATTTTCTCAATATGTATCGGTGATTTTTTTATTTAGAAATGGCATAAAAGGGCGCAAAATAGAAACAATAGTATAAGAAACTCGTTCATAAGGCATTTTTCGTACATATCCATTAGATAACTCCTCGCTACGCTCGTGCTTATTGAACTCGTTCTTTAATACACTATTATTAATTAGCGAGGTAGATTAAATCTCATTTAAATGTTACTATTCCCTAATTTATTTATTTAAAATTTTTTGACACTGGAATAAACTATTTCTATAACTGATTTTTTGAAAGTAAGGTATTAAAAAAATGAAATCTGAATTATTGAATCACCTTTCATATGAGAGAAGGGCCCGTTTCATTATTTTGCGCAGGGCCCCGCTTCATTATTTTGCATAGGGCACTGCAAAATATAGCGCCGGCCATAGGTACGAATCCTCTTTAAATTCCTTGACACTCGCCAGCCATGACTTTTTTTGCTGTCTCATAACACGTCTGACACGGTTTTCGTTTCTGGACCTCTGTTACGAGGACGACGATTTCTGCTTGGCGTAACGAGTTCAACTTCTGCTGGAAGAGGGCGCGAATTGCATAATGCCTAGGCAACTGATTTTCGACATTCAAGAATGCCCGTATCCACATCTTCAACTTTTTTATATATCAACCAAGCATTTACCATAGCATTATTCAGCAAAAGCTCAAACGCCAGTTTTCGATACGACTTTACAGTTTTTCTAAGTGGTGATTGGTACGCTGTCATTTGATCTGATTGATCAACAGACGATTTTCCTTCGCTGTAAGCAAGCATAACTTCGGGTTATTTAATTGTTTGTCCCCGGTGATTTCGTAGTTCAACTTGAGAATCCGAGTGCTTTGTAGAGAGCATCACCACGTAATGCTTATCTCTCCAAGAAAGTATAGTGATTCCCTTACGATTTTCTTTTGCAATATACTCTCCGGTCTTAAGTGTTTTATTTGTCACTTCGCGCGGGTTTCCTATGCGGTTCTTCCTTAAGGGGCCAACTAGGTGGGTTTGCCTATCCAGCAACTGTTCTGCTAATGATAAACTAGTAAGTATACCAATTATCCGTGATCATGGTTCTACCGGAATCCAGCAATGGCTCAACTAGTTTCATCACTACTTTAGGTGGGGTTGTCCGTTTATGATCAAGATTTGTGCAGGCGTAAAGTTATAAGTATAGCCTCCATTAGAACAGAGCACTTTGATACCATTTTCATGGCGTTTTCCTTTTAAATATTGACGCATAATTACCCGGCCACGAAATGGTATCAGTGATTCATCGATACATATTCTTTCCCCAGGATCGAGTGCCGTTTGAAAATTATAGACCACTTTATCGACCAAACTCTGAACCTTGTGGAGCCTTTTATTTAGGGGATTGTTTTCGTTATTTGCAAAGTGAACCATAATCTAGACTCTAGAGCAATTCAAACCTGTTCCTGGACATTGTAGTAGGAGCAAATTCGTTCATGAACGTAGGTTCCATGCTCCAATAATCTAATAGTTTTGGTAGACTATAGAACTATAACCATATAAATAACCAATCCAAAAAATCGCTTCATCTCGTAGATATCTGTAAGATATCAATTGTGTACTCTAGCTTGAGATGTAACATCTTTTTCATTCACAATAGTTTGCGTGGCATAAAGATTAGTTTGCTCGACAATAAACTCAAATATATCATCATCAACGCAGAGTAGAACTCAAGAGGTTCCTGATCAACTAGAAGCTCTGACAGATTTGTATTTATTCTTTTGTGAAAGGAGTTAGAACTTGCTGCTTACCTTGGGGTGCTTTCCATTCATGGCCGTCAATATTTTGGCTCGTAACTGGAGTTCTTCTGTAACTGGAGTCATCTCCGGAATCGGAGGATATTTCTGCTTCTTCGCATTTCCTTCACTATCAAGATCTTGTATTTCTGCAGTCTCAACATCATCTGCATTCTCTTGAAAAACTATATTCTCGAGTTGTGTTAGTTCATATTGGACAGTGTCAATATCCTGTAGGGCCTCATTTATTTCGCAGTCACTGAAACTTGCCGCTAGCTCCTCACTAATGTCCAAAATATGTTCATCTTCGCTACCATCACCTATTTCAGGAAAAAATATTGTATAAAGCTGTTTTTTAATGCAAAATAACAACACATACCTTCCAAGTCAGAATTATTAAAAATTTCAAAAAGTTCCCTGAACAGTAAGTGGTCGTTTCCTGGCCATATTTTTATATCTCGACATAATTATAAGCACAAGATGTAAACAAAACAAACAAGTAGTTTAGACTAACAATAAGCTACTGCTGTTTCTGTCTGTGTACCGAGAAGATGACCGTGCCGGCGTGGATGTTCATTATCTTCCATACGGCGCCGACTGGGTCAATATCACCGAGACACATTTCCACGATTTTCTTCGCTTAGGTGACATACATTATAAAATTTCTTTCGTAAGACTTCAATATTCGTGGATCTACTTCTGCGCAATATGGCCAAAAAAAAAGATTTTTTTGCCAATATAGAATATACTGCCCGGCCCAGCGTAAAATATAATAAAAAGCACACATAAAAAGCACCGACAGTAAAGGTGTTAAGAGACCTGCCAAAGTTTCAATCCGTTTTCTGGATAGTTGCAATATTTCAGCTGTTAGGGTGGTAGATATGGGACCTAATATCCGTTTTCTGCATTGTTGGTCACTTGTGTGGGTCCATTGAAATTGGTAACTCTTATTGGTCCACTCTGTTATTACTTAACGGGCCATGTTTTTGGTGATGTAGGACTTCTCCCTTACAATCGGGAGCACCGTTCCCTCCAGACCTATGTGACTAGGCACCTACGCAAGCGAAACGGTGTTGTGCCAGACGTTTTTGGTTCTGAACCCATTTCCAAACTGTCCTAGATTTTATTCCTTAGCATGTTAGGGCATTTATCGCAGCCTGACTGTGAAAAAAATAGATGTTTCTACTTTTGTAGTTCATTCATTTTTTTCGGACACATGCCTCGATTGCGAGAATTTCCGCTTGAAAGATCGTGCTTCTCCAGCTGAAGAGTTATGCTGCATCTAGGAGACAGTCCACAGACTCCAAGCGCCAGTTCCACTGTCCTTTTCTTGGAGCCGTTTGTGTACCAGAATAGGTCTCGAATTTTCTTCTAGTAGTTTCCTTCTGTCCACTGTAGTAGTGTTTTGAAGGATATTTCGAATGAAACCCGGCATCACTGAGTCTCCTTCCTTGTTAAGGATTCGCTCTTTTATTACATCCGTTATTGTGGTATGCCCTTACTTTGCCAGGATGTGCCATGAATTGTTGCACTTGCATCTGAAAGCTCGTCCTTGCCTCACCTGTGATGAAAATATCCAGGGGAGGCAGGCTTAAGATTGCTTCCAGAGCAGCTGCAGGTGCGGTTCTCATCGGGTGTTAGGAATTTATGTAATAATCCGGCCAATTCAAATTTATTTACCTTACGTTGTAAACGTCTCTTTTTGTTTTGGGCCCCAGATTACTTTTTTGCGTTTTCTTCTGACATCTACAGATGGGGGTTTATTACTTTTGCGTTATCTTTTTAAATACGAATGATAACTGGATAGAGATTGGAAAAGAGACAATTTAATATAAAACATCTATATATTTATTTAGATAAAAATAATACAATATAAATTAAAGAATAAATCCAATGTTTTTTGGTTTCTAACCTTATCTCTGTATCTTTATTAATTTTCGATTTATCGGATGTTTTAGGACAACTTAGCATTGTAACAAAACACATGTAACGTAAAGAAATTAGCATAGCGACATAGCGCCCCTTCGACGCCCGCATACGGACACAATTGGAATATTATTACGGTAAAGTAAAATTGAAATTTTTTTTAAGAAATTTAAAATAAATTTTTCTTGGACCAATAATTTTTGTTCGCTTGAAAATTTCGATTTTGTTGAAAATTACGAAATTTTGAATATTTTACTGAACATTGTTATGGGATTTTCAATTTCTATGGGAAAAAAGGTAAACAAATTTTACATTAGAACTACCAGTTTTTAATGTATACCTACTCTTAGATCTTAGATATATCTAAAACAAAGTGTATGAGACAAAATAAATTCAATACAATAATTATGTACATTACAAATTCTCAACTAAAGTTAAAGGTAAACTGAAATAATTTGTACAATTAAAAAGTTATAAATGGGTCTTTTTGACCATTTGATAGATCTAATGCTAAATAACATCCACAATAGTTAGTAGAATAATACTGCACATCCAGGAATCCCTGGTCCTGAACTACTGGACTACCACGAGTTTCATATGTCTCCTCATTGAGTAAATAGTCGTCTATATATCCACAAATTATATTGTTTATTAAATTTATTACCAATATATATATAAACATATTATATTTAAAAGTACATATTCTTACATAAAAAATTTACAATACACTATAAGTATTTGTATTGGTTACATTTTTGATGTAATAATAAGTGTACTTTTAAATATAATATGTTTATGAATATTGAGATTTAAAAGTACACATATAACTACATTTCAAAAAATAACAAAGACATAAATATAAAACATTATATAATTGAAATAAAAAAAAAATATTATAGTGAAGAAAATGTTTTTATTTTCAAAACTGAAGTATGTAGATAAGTTTAGTTTTGAAAATAAAAATTTATATTTTTGATTTGGCAAGAGACGCCAATTTCTTCACTAATGTCCCTTTCAATTTTGAATTCACACTAATTTTCATCAACGATGATGCAGCAAATTTCATTCTGATTGCTTTATATTTAGATGTTTCTACTCGAATAAGAGCAGCACAAAGTTCATAAACTGTACTCTTAATATCAGAGTAATTATATCTAGAGTAAAAAATCAATTGTTTATTCCAAACGCGTCTTGGGTCATCAATCTCATTCAAAATTGCCATAGACAAACAGCAAGCCGCTGCAGCTTGTATGGATGGATTTATATGACATGTGCCATACTCTAGTAAAGCTAGTTCTAATAAATATTTTCCTAAAACATGGTGCTGTGAATTCACTTGCGCAATCTTATTATACCTCCTCAAAAAATGCAATGAAAGAGGTCGACCAAAACTGAACCCTAATTTTTTTAAAATATCAAATTCCATTCTTAAAATCTCTTGTAGGCTAAAAGTATCATCACAAATATAAACAAAATCACCAAGATCTGGTAAAAACATCTCTTCATATTTACCAGCAACTAATAAAGCTGCTGTCCCAACTAACTGCAAAGAATCCCGGCCAATATTCTTATTGATTTGCAAATATCTATCTACAATAGCCACAGATAGATGAAAGCTTTCTGAAAGGAATTTAAAATTAATTTGGACTTCAGACATCCAATTTACAAGTACAGTTCGCATCCTAGGTGATGTCTTGTGGCTTTCAGTCAAAAATCCCTCTCGAATACTATATTTCACTTCTAAGTCCAAGAGATACGTCATAATATCTTTAATATATTCTGAGACCAATAGTGGATCATCATTTTCGGCTTCATCCACATCAATTACATTGATTAACAGTTTGGATGAATATGATTTTTCTTCTTTAATTTTCAGCACTGGTTCTTTAGCTTTAATCTTAATTAAATTACTCTCTTGTCGTCTTAAAATATTTTTGTTTTCTTTGTTTAAAATTTCTGCCTTCTTTGTAGTGACCGTAGTTACTGTAGTAGTTGGTTTCACTTTTTGGAGATCATTGAGATTTTTTGGATTAATCATCAAAGCTTTTCCCATGGCAAGATTTGGTAATGTGTGTTGGTTTTTTATTTGTAGTTGATTGCCAACTTCTCCCAAAGCTGGTCTGGAATTCACTGCTGGCCTTGGTAAAGGCTTCACTGCCGCTCGTTTTGTAATATTCTCATCAATCCTCCGTGCTTTTTCCTCCATCTAATTGTAGAAATTAATCAATATCAATAAAATATACCATAAAGATCAAATATTTACAAACAACTTTAAAATTAATATTTTATTTTACTAATCAATATCTTCTTGCACAAGTCTGTGGTCGACGCTTAAAAGGGCTTAAGTACAGTTTAGACATTTATGGGAAATGGCGCATGTAAGATTTTGGTGCATTTTGAAATATTATTTATCTGCACAGAGAATCCAAATTTATGAATTGAAAATTGTTATATATTTTAATAGTTTTTAATAATAAAATGTTAAGGGGTTGTGTCTATTTATATCTTTTAAACCATTGTATTTCCTTGTATTTCGTATCATATCTTTTTCAGCAACCCTAATTGTAACATTTTTCAGCATAAATAGACTTACACCTTTTAAACAGATCGAAAGAAGGCTATTTTTTAAACATATCTGACCAAAAACCCTATTTTTTTTTAAATACAACTTATTACCTTTCAAAAGCCGACCACAGAAGTAATATGGATATTTGCAGAAATATTTTTAGAAATTTTAAGGGTCTATAAACATTATTACAAAATTATATTTCTATGTAACAAAGCAAATGTTTAAAACATAAATCCAATTTTTTTTTGGAAAATAGATGTTCATTTGGCAGGTTTGGAATAAAAATTACAAGCAAAAGGAAAACGAACTAGAAAACGAAAATTCACTTTCACAAAAGTTTATTATTGTATAATACCATCAATTATAATATTAAAACTGCCAAAGTTACACGTGTATTGAAACGAAATACTAAAAAAACATCTTTATATAAAAAAAACTTATCATTTTAAATTTTCGGCCATTTAAAAGCCGTTACAACAAAAAAAAAAACTTTCTACATTTGTCATTTTTCCAACAAAACCTTCACGTATCAATCAAAGAAAAACCACAACAAATCAATCACACTTACCTTATAAAATAAGATTTATAAATTCGTCATAAAAATTAAAATAGATTTTAAAAATAATAATAAATAAACGTGCTTCGCTCTTAAAATTGTTTGATGTTTTGTCTCAACATGAAGTATACTCGATGGGTATTCGATTTTGAGATTCGCATTTCTGATTGGTCGAAAGGTAGTAGTGGGGATCAAAAAGAGGGAAACTATTGTTCATTGGTTGCACAAACCAACGAACTTAACCGTCACTTATGCGCGCCAATTTTGAAATATATTTTTAGTACAACAGATATTTCTCTGGTGCAAAACCCATATATAATCAAAAAATTCTAAATATTTTCTCTGCTGTTTTGAGGAGTAAGAACTAACTAAGGATTTTATAAAAAAATCCATTCATGCAATTTGTTTACATTAGGCAACTTCGAGTTCACTCAGATAGCATAAAAAAATTAAATTTGTCAACTGTCTTGACAAATACCGGAAGACCCAATAAACTTGAATAGACAGACAGAAAAAATCTTTTAGTCACGGCTCGACAAATCAGATTAGACAGACAAAACTAGACAACAAACAGATAAGACTTTAATCTGTAGCGTCTTTAGCATAAGAGCACATAGGACCCGTGCCCAGGACCCCCATCATCACCGGAGGCCATCACCCCCATCGTCTTTAGATATTTGTCTCTGGGAGGCACAAAAGGCCGATATATTCGCTTATGCCATTCATCCCCCCCCCCCCCTATTTTAGGTAGATATGACCCGACAAAAAAGTTTATATAGTAAATGTGGGCGTTATTAAACATGAAAAAGCGAATTTTAATTGTACACCAGAACAGTTATTTTATTCTTTTTCTAAACAGTGAACATTTTAATGACTATAAAAAGTACCTATAAGGTAAAACTAATTATTTGTAATCTACACAAATCACATCGATTGCAAACTCGAGTTTGCAGAGTCTATACAATGCCTATATAAGTATATAGAAAGTATATAGAAGTCAAAATTTCTGTTTTATTTAATTAAAGAAATTATGTAAGATAATATAAGTATTGACGTCGCACAGTGGAGTATTTCAGCGATTTCGCCGGCCAAAATTATTTCTTAGTTTATATACATTTTAAATCGGTTTTCATGTTTTTTATAGTTGTTATAGTTGTTTTAAGTACATCGTAGTATAAATAAATAGGAAAAAATAGTATATTGAGACAAAAAAATATATTAAACTTTATATTAAGGGAAATGAAGCAAAAACTAAATTTTTCATAAAAACAAGAAAACTTATTAGTTAACCTGATGAGTCCCACATCTTGTCGTCAGTTCGACATTCTCCAGTTTCCTCCGCAGATTCTTCTGAAGAATTTTCGTCGTTTTTATTAATGGGCTCGCCGGAAACAAGCATTTGCATTGCTTCTTTGCTGTGCATCACTGATCATTTTCTTGGTTTTTATAGTATTTAATAGTTGAGGTAGTTGACGTGGCAGCATTGCATACTTTGGCATCCACCATAGTTAGCCTCAATAAATGCTTAATCGAAATAGAGCTCTTTCCTTGTAAGAATTCGCTATTTTGTAAAGCGTTTATAGCTTCTTCTACATAGGCGATTTCGGATTTTGTGATATCCACTATTTCTTTGACAAACCGTATCCTCATTGGTTTCAAGAGGGAGTTGGATTTTGCCAAACAACTTTTTTGCTTATGCTACATACCAATTGCAGTGGAACAAAGCAACTTTGAAAAATATTGCTGTCTGTGGCATCTTCTTCCTGCATCTTCTGTTTATAATGTGTTTGTTGCGATCCGCATAACCCCATTTCGAAATTAGCGTCAATGATTTACGCTCTTGTATATTCAATGTCATCAATACATCCTCCAAATATGTAGCCAAACGTTTTGCTGGGTGGTCCAATAAATGCTGCAAGTTAATTTCAGCACAACTTTCAGTTACCCGATAGGCTGCTTTTTCCTGATGAGCAAGTATTTTTTGCTTGCTGTTTGGTAATGTTGAGCTTTCTGCGGAGGATTTGTTATATCTTTCAGAATTTTCGATGCAATTCTTTCTCCAGAACTTTGAAGAGATGATTGTACAGTTCGCATTAACACATCTTTCTCGACAATACTGCGCACTTCAATTGTCTTTCTGCGTTTGCTCCGTTCACTTGCTGCTTCAAACGATTTTTTTGGTCGGCCACTAGAACGTCGTTTAACCCTCGGTATTTCGAATGTTCCTTGTAACCAATTGTCATTGTTTTTATAGAAAACTTCTGATTTTTTATGCGCTAGAGTCCATCTTTTTTTTAAATAGGTACTTTAAATGGGAGAATTTAACTTCCTCATTTGGCTTTCACAATATCCATCTTTCGATAAAATATATGTCTGAAGGTAGCTCAACTTTTCGTCAAAATTTGGTAAATCTTGTTCCTGCATTTTGTCAAAAAGAAATCTACGCGTTACTACTCGAGCGCCCGAGGTACCTTCGGATACTGGAACGAACCACAAACTATCGATAAAAACATCGTTTCCACGGGAGTCCGCGGCTAATTTTGGTGTTTTTAGTTAGTACACATACTATTTATTCTATTATAACTTAAAAAACCACGGGGACGCACGCGGAAGTATAACAAAAACCTTTTTGAAAATCAATCATGGACTTTTTTTTCATTAATTTCGATTACCATTTTGTATCCTTAAAATTATTACTAATTATTCGATAAATTTACATAAAATCGATAAATACATATGTGGTATTACCTGGTATATTGGAATCCATCACAATTTTTGTCAAAACAAACTCCAAAAAAATTAAATCAAATTTTTTCAAGAACTGTATTTTCGAGGAGGCCGAGAGCTAATCACATACTTACAACAGAGATCGAATTACGACTAATACTACGGTGCGTACTTAAACAAGTGATGAAAAAGTGTATATTGTTCTATGTCTATTTAACATTATCAGGATATACTTTTTTTTCACCTGGAACAAATTCTAGAAAATCGTTTTTTGGCCGCCTAAATAGCGTAAATACCCCACTGTGCGTCGGCCGCCAAATGGACGGGGGCTACTGGTTCAAGGGCGGAATCAGTTAAAGACGCTAGCCCTATCTAATGGCTTGTTTACACGGGGTTACTAACTAATGTTTAGTACTATTCCATTCACTAATGGCTTAGTTGCTAAGTGATTAGTGAATGTTCACACAGGACTGGCTTTTTTAGGAGTTATTGACTAATTCTACTATGGACCGAGTTGTCAAACGTCGTGTTTTTATACATTATTTGAATATAATTCTAACATCGTAGATAGAAGAGCTTGAAGAGGAGTTGAAAAAAGAAAAACGAATATCGACAAGATGCATCGATACGCACTTCTGACGATACGATACCGATATTTATAAAAAAGTATCGACGATACTGATACCGATACCGATGCGTACAGTGAGTACAGGCTTTAAAAGGTGTAATAAGCTGTGGATTTAGGATAGATAATATAGAAGCAGACGAACATTACTAAATATACCTAATATTTATTTAGAATGTCAATTAACGAAATTTAGAAAAATGTAATTTAACAAAATATCAATTATGTTTTGAAAACTGTAATTGAATAAAATATTAGTTACTTTTTGAAAATAGTAATTCAACAAAATATCAATTTAATAATAAAGTTCAGATTAGATACCGATAATTAAAATTCACATTTATAAGATTTTTATTCAGAAAACACAAACATCTTTAAATTATTAGGTGAAAGTCGATTTTGTAAGTCTGTTTGGACAAGACCTGCCGGGGAGAATACCCTTTCAGATGCGACAGAACTCATTTGAAAATTAAAATATTTTTGTTCCATTTTTTTCAATTTGGATATAAAATATCACTGCGCCAGAAAAGCAGAGGAACAGTGCTCAAAAGAGAGAGAGAGACCTCTCTCTCCAGCCTCTTTAATAATATTTTCACTAGTATTTTCAAAATACTAATAGTAGATTGTTTATGAAATATTCGAAGTTTATATTTATTACGGTTATAACGTGATTCTTCAGTTTCCAAATAATCAAATCTCTCATTAAGAGCGAATATCATATCAGCCGCCATATGTTTCGATACATTCCTCTTGCAAAAGACTGACCGTCTGTGTCTTTGATGTTCTGTAGCACTCTTCGGAGACTATTAATTATCGGAATAGAGTCGGATAATGCAGCTGTGGCTTTGCTAATTGAAGAGGTTTATTTATTTTGCAACCTCTTCAAAATAACGTAAAATGTTCACCATCTCATTATTATCAATTCTTCCGTTGTGAGTTCTACGTTGCACTTTATATTAGGCAAACAAGCTTGCACTGCAACTCGTTGTCCTAGCAATCGCCTTAATGCTTGCAGTGTCGAATTCCATCGCGTAGATTTGTCTTGTACAAGTACATGATTAGGAAAGTTATGAGCGTCTTGAATTTCCTTTAAAATCTTGCTGCTGCTTGTAGGAAACTGAAAATGTACATGAAATGTACTGAAAAAGTACATCTTCATACTTAAAGTACATGATTAGGAACGTTATGAGCATCTTTAATTTCTTTTAAAATCTTGCTAGGAAACTGAAAATGACCCAAGGTAGACCGTGCTTTAGTAATCATGACATTCACCTGCGCTTAGCTCAGGCTAACTTTAATTATCAATTGTAGTGAGTGAGCCAAACATTTGAAGGACAGTAAATTGTATATTTGTTGAATCTCTGTGATAGCGACACCCATATTTGCAGCGTTGTCGGTAACTATGGCTGGAGCTCTGTTCTGTATATTCCTATACTAAAAGCCTTCTTTAGATAACATGATATTTTGAAATCTGAACCCTCGAAAGGCAATACTTCGAGACAATAAAGCTTGTACTCGAAGTTAGCATCTATCCCAAGAGCTATTACACTAATAAAATCATTAGATTGCGAAGAAGAGTCACTTGTCCATATGTCGGTGATTATCACAAGGTGCAACTCTTTTAACAAATCTACTACCTTAGTTCTAACTCGCTCATATATTTTTGGTATAACTTTTTCCGTAATGTAGAAACGTGATACCATTTTATAATTCGGGCATAGCTTCTTTAATAACCGTTGATAGCCTACCTTGTTGACTAAATCGAATGGCTCCATATCGACTGCTATTTGTACAGCAATGGTATGAGTTGTTTCTTTTGCCCTAGTATCGTCATCTCTATAAAATGTTTTTGGAACGAAGTTCCTTTAGGGAGGTCTCGATATGAGTGAATCAGCAGGAAACGTATACGCCGCGTTAGTTTCTCTTTCGCTCTCTCTCTTTCTTTGTTCCTTTCTTTCTCTTTCTCTCAGTGTATATTTCTATACCGCGCGCTCTCTCTTTAGTTATACGTCGCGTTAGTTTCTTTTTCTTTCTCTCAGTGTATATTTCTATACGGCGCTCTCTCTCTCCCTCTTGCTTTCTCTTTCTCTCAGTGTATATTACTATAATGCGTGCTCTCTCTTTCTTTCGCAGAATGACAGACGAGAGTGGGTTATAACCTTAAAACTAGAAAAAAAAATTGTTCACACGTATTTGTTTTTTGTTGTTTAAAATCATACGAGAGTTATATTTTTTATAAATATTATACTCATTATTTGAATTAGGTTTCGAGAAATGGAAACCCAAGCAAATATACAAAATACTGAAAAAAGTTAATCAAAAAAACACTGTATAATTTGTATAGCAATTGTTTAATAAAAAGCAAATTAAAAAAAAAAACTTTTTATACATGTTTATCGTACATTTAATTTGAGTGATTGATATTTACTATATTTATATATGTATATCCTAGTCATATAGTGAAAAATAAGTCAGATGGTGTAAAACTGAGCCATTGCATGATCTGTCGGCAGTTCGAGTAGTTTATCTAATTCGTGCAGCTCATGAAATCGCCAATTTTATAGAAGAGGCACTTCTTAAACTAGAATTTACACTCACTATCTTACCTACTGACTGATTCGATGTTTCAAAAAATGCCAAAGTGCTGTCATTTGATAGTATAAATTAATAGACCTATTAATAAAGAGATAAAGAAACATTTGTGAGATGGTTTCACGAACTAGCTAGTCATATCGAATATTTCAAATAGAATAGTTACATGAACTGACGGCAGATAATGCAATAACTCAGTTTTACACAATCTGATGGACATATACATTATAGAGAGACAATAGTGAAATCACAACTTCAGTGTCAAAAAGAGTATCGAGAAAGAGAAAGGAAAAAAGAAATTAAAAAAAATATGGCTTTAGAACATGCTGCAGGCGATAAAATATACAGAGATAAATTTCAATCAAAGAAGAAACGTGCTGAACCTGAATCTTTACAATCATCGAAAGAAGTTTCATTACCAACCATATTAATCGAAAGCAATGAAGAAACTGAAAAATTAATATTTAGTGTCTTTCTGAATAATCAAATTCAATCATCCGTTAATGATGAAGCTCAGCAAGTAATTAGTCCAAGTTCATCATTCCAAGTCCCATACGAGGAACATGATGAATGTTCAATGCCAAATGTCTTGTTGCAACATGACAGAAACATTAATGTAATTAAATGTAATTAAAAAACAGCAATTGCTGGCGACGGTAATTGCCTATTTTCAACTCTTATAAGAATTTTACATCTTCAAATATTAAAAGAGAAGTTGTTCAATTCTGTTAAATGCGCGAGGAACTTTGTTCCTGACGGGGATCCCCTGACCGCATACGTTTTTTTATCGATTATCTCTCTAAGAGTTTCTTGTCTCTTAGGTAGTGGGCCACTGTCATCACTCCTTGTTGTCTTCGGCATTGAAACAATGTCCAATTTACTCTGGGCGCCATTCGCAGAGGGGCGGCAAATTGTGCCCAAGGACCAAGATTTTCCGACCAACATTTTAATTGTTATTTTATAATAATCATAACAACATAATTAAATTGCTGTAAATCAATCAAACATCATCGTATACAAAACGTTCTTTCTTTCTGAACACTTTATTTTGCTAAAATAGTAATACCTATATTTTTAGACGCTTCATATTTTAAAACGATAACTTTTCGATATGCAACTTTCTATATTTCCCGCATCTTTTTGAACCAATGAAATCTGTTCTTTTTTATTTTTTTTTTCGACATAAAATAACCAATATAGAATATATGTCGCAGGGAAATGGTAAAATTAGAGATTTGATCAAATCCCTAAGGGATTTGATCAATTCACGGAAGATGTTAAAATAAAAATTCTGTGAGTCATTTCCCTAAATAAAGTTAGTGATTTGATCAAATCCTTAAACTGCTTTAGTGAAATGATGAAATAAAGTAAGTCAGGACGCGTAAGTCTACGGTTCGCTTGTTACCACTCCCATTTATCTCACCGCTCGCATCCGGCGACCGTGCTGTCATATAAGTAGCGCCCAAACATCACGCCAGGAAGGTTAAATTTTTATTATTGTTTTCTATATTTCGAGTTTTATCAAGTACCTACTGTAGAAAAATGGGTTCAGATATAGAAAAAAATCAAACACTGACCGAATTAAATTCAAATTTTGTATCTGAAGAACAGTTTAATGAAACTATCAAGTCGTTTTTGAACAAACGGCATGCTACAGAAAAACCTTTGTGGACTCGTTAAAGAATAGAAGGAGCTACCACAATCGTTGAACAATTAAAATTAGCACCACTACTTAAACTGCCACGGACACATAAACAGTACTATTATGGAAGAAAATACGATGTTATGGAAGTAGGTACTAAAAAATCTTTGATTTTGGAGAGAAAGTCTGACTCCGATGCAGTTATGAAAATAGTGCCAACGGAAAATTTTTACCACATACTCCGGGAAATCCATCAGTCAATTAGTCACGGAGGAAGAAATTAAATGCTGTACAGTTTGAAATCGAAATACCTAATACCTACTTCAGTTGTACTGGAATTTCTAAAACTGTGCACTGTATGTCAGTCTAAAAAAAAATCAAAGAAAAGGAATCGTTGTTTGTCCAATTGTATCTAGCGACTTCAATCATCGTGGCCAAGTCGATTTAGTTGACTTATAGTCGACCCCAGATAGAAACTACAAATGGTTATTAAACTATAAGGACCACGCGACGAAATTCAACTTTCTTCTACCGTTGACTTCAAAAAGAGCTGCTGAAGTAGCAATGGAGCTATTAAAAATATTTTTGGAAGTAGGTTGTCCTAATATACTACAAAGCGACAACGGCCGTGAGTTTACGGCTGCTGTTATACAAGAATTAACAAGTATGTGGACAACGTGCAAAATTGTGAATGGTAGGCTTAGACATCCAGCTAGCCAAGGATCTGTTGAGCGATCAAATCAAGATATTGAAGCTATGTTACGTGCTTGGCTAATTGACAATAACACAAAAAAATGGGCTACAGGTTGTTACTTTGTTCAATTCCAGAAGAATTCCTCTTTTCATCGGACCATTAAACGATCACCTTATCAAGCTTTATTTGGAACAGAACTAAAAACAGGACTACAATCTAGTCATATTTGAAAAGAGTTGCTTGAAAAACTTGTTACTGAAGAGGACTTCGATCTACTTCTTAATCCGCAGGACCATGACATTATTTTAACACCAGAAGACTTACCAGCAGCTGCCTTAGAGAACAACAACGACACTTCGACTTCAAAAGATCTACCAGCATCTGAGTTAATTAATTACTATGCCTCAACTTCAAATGACATATCAATAGTTAAATTAACCAACAATAATATTTCAATATCACACGATCTACCAGAAACTGAATCAATTTCTTTATCGACAACAAGACAACTCGAACCAGTTAATAACTCTACTTCAACCTCTGCTTCAACAGTTAAAACATCTGTAGAGTTACTTGCAGCAGAAGGGATAGCAGCTGTCAGTGACAATAAAGCATGTTGTGTTGTTTGTGAAATGCAATATACTGGAGCCTATTTATGTGACATTTTTAAAAATCCGGTGCACGCAATATGTGGGAATAGAGTAGGAGAAGAAGGATATGGATCGAAAATCCTATGCTATTTGTGCCAAAAAGAAGAGAGCATCAAAGTTCAAAGGGAAAATGCTGCAAAACACCTGAAAATATCAGCTGAAAAAACGAAAGAAGTTTCTTTGAAGAAATTTAAAGACGTGTTAGTGGATTCCACAGTTTTGGTGTATGTACCTAAGGTAGATACAGACCCATTAGATGGAAATAACTTTATAAGGATTGTATTAGATATAAAAAATAATTTATACCAAATTGGTACCTTAGTAGTGATTATAAAGGTTCGGCTACCTAGAAACGCTCTTCAAATAGCTACTACAACATTTACCGAAACAGTTTCACAGACTAACCTAAGTCTGCGTCAGATTGCGGGAAAATTATCCTTATTTGGAGGTCAAGGATTTAAGAAGTGTTCCTGTAGCCAATCCAAAATACCTGTAAAAAAAGTAACGTACTTTGTAACTCGAGGTGCCACAAGTCAACAACATGTTTTAATAAAAATGATTGAACATTATTATTTATTAATATTGTACATTTCAAAAACAATATAAGTCATTTTTTTCATCACAGAAGATGTAAATAAGCCGTAGATGCGGCTCAAAGCAAAAACTCAAATTTGAAAAAACATTGAATTATTTGGTTTTGTAATGAACGATTCAATTACATTCACTAAAGATGTTTAAAATTTTAATAAGAATATTCTCTTTTTTTGTTCCTTTTTTTCTATTTGTTTAATTAATTACTTTCGAATAAATAATATAATTTGTGTTTCAGTGATTATTGTTTTATTACCTACGCAACTATGAGTATGAATATAGCTTCAACTATGGAGTCTTGTTAGTCAACGGACATTTATATTAATGTAACTATCGTTATGTAACTTAGTTATTATAGTTATGTAACTATCAAATAAAAAATTTTTTCGTTAGTGAAATAAAACTTTTTTTTGTTACTGGTGTCTGTCATGTTGACAAATTGACTAATGTTTATTAAATATCAATAAAATTTAACAAAAATCCATGGCAACTATACCTGACAATTGACGTAAATAATTTCAACGTTTACATGCTGTGAAAACTACAGAAATAAATTAAATTTAAAAACTATTGCAAGAAAAAAAAATTATTTAGATATAACGTGAATTATGAGGATGTGAATGTCGGGCAACTTACTAATACTTACTGCACCTTGCCCTCAATAATTAACATCATCATAATTTTCTTGATACATAAATAACTATTATTTGATAAATAAAACAATAAACCACTGTTTTATTGATCCGTATCCTAGCAATACATATGACTTTATAACACATATTGAATAATCGATATTATTTCATCATTTCACTAAAACAGTTCAGGGATTTTTTAAAATCACTAACTTTCTTTAGGGAAATGACACAGAATTTTTATTTTAACATCTTCCGTGATTTGATCAAATCCCTTAGGGATTTGATCAAATCTCTTATTTTAGCATTTCCCTGCGACATATACATGTGCATTAGTGTAGAATATAAATGTGCAGTAGTTTCCTAATGTTGAGCTACATATACGTTAGTTATTGTTAAACCTAAATTGCGGCCGAATTATAAATATAGACGTAGATAAAAATAATCGGGTTTTTAGTCCAAATTTCTTTATTATCTACAAAGCCGACGTTTCGACACGACTTGTGGCTTCCTCAGGGCTAGCAAATAATAGTTTTCCGTTATACTGTAAGTTGTTCAAAAGTAATATCTTAATTATTATAATAAAAATTTATTTTTTATTTAGACCATGTCAATGCCTCGAAAAAAACTTAGCGGTTCCCAGAATCGAAAAAGAAAACTAAAGCAAGAAAAAGAAAATGAGAAATCCAGAATAACCTATTTAGTAAAACAATCGCAAAAAGAAAAATCAGAGGATAAGAAGCATGAAGAAGTAAATTCAGGTAGATTCAGGTTGTACTCCTACTACTGCTAAACTTTTATGCGATAACACATCACAACAAATACAAGACTTTGAAGATGAATATGGAAGCCTAAGTACATCTGATGTTCCAAAACCGTGTCCATATCTAATAAAAAGTACAGAAAATGCAACAGAAACACTTACTGTAGTTCCAGACGTTTTGGAGTTCAGAGGTGATGTTTATTTAAAATTCAATATTAATCTTCCAATAATATCGAATCAACTTCGCACAGAAATGATTATTCGTGGATCCCGCATATTTCAGAACGAATGCAGCCTAAATGCAGTAACAACAACAGCTAATCGCCTAATGCCAAAATCTTGATTTTATCGGCGAGTCGGTAATGAAGAAGAAGGAATTGAAATTAACCGATCTTGGTTATTATATTCACCAAATTAACCGATCTTGGTTATTATATTCACCAAGAAATAATGCAGCGTACTGCTTTTGTTGCTTACTGTTTATTACATCAAATTACGCTACACAATTATCTATCGTATCTACATTTGGTTTTAATAAATGGAGCAAAAAAGATTAAATGATTAGCCATGAAAGAAGTCCAGATCATCGAAAATCGTTTACAATGTGGAAAGAAACAGAAAGAAGATTGATTAATAAAACGGGAATCGATGCATCATTAGAAACACATATACAGTCCGAAAAAGAACGGTGGCGAAACATATTGCAACGAATATTAGCTTGCATAAAGTATCTAATTATACAAAATCTTCCTCTACGTGGTCATGTTGAAAATCTAGCGCTTCAGATAGTACCAATGTCGGAAATTTATTATCTTTACTTAACCTTGTAGCTCAGTTTGATCCTCTACTAGCAAATCATCTTAAAAATGTCATGAAAACGGCGAAAACTGTCTAATATCTATCACCGCAAATTCAAAATGAATTTATTCATCTAGCATCCACAGTTCGAAATCAACTAAGATGTGATATTAAAAGAAATAAATATTATTGACTTTTATTTGATTCGACCCCTGATATCGCTCATCGAGAACAAATGTCGCAAGTCTTTAGGTATGTAGATATTGATTTTACCAACAGAAAAGTTTATCAAAGAATCTTTCTTGGGATTTATTTAAATGCATGCCAAAAATACATCCTCCATTACAAATACAATTTTAGAAAAATTAAATTCAGATCAGCTTTCATTAACAAACTGTAGATCACAATGTTATGATAAAGCTGCCGTGATGTCAGGTTAGGTTAGGTTTAGCTTCAACAAAGAATTTTAGAAAAAATTATAAAGCATTATTTGTAAATTGTGATATTGTGGAATTACTGCAGCTAAGCAAGATCCAATCGTTGTAACATGTTTTGGAATAATTGATAGCATATATTTCTTTATCTCACGTCCCACATTACGATGGGAATTATTAAAAAAATCTTTAAAGAAAACTGTTAAACGTGCATTTGAAACACGATGGAGTGCCAGAGCACAAGCGGTTAGCATTATTGTCGATGAGCTGGAAGGGTTAGTAGAAGAATTAGAAAAATTAGCAGAGGACGGTACTACTACAAGTGACATCAGAAGCTACAATTTTATTACAAAATATATTGAATTTTATAACTGGTTCATTTCTGGCATGAAATCTTGAGGAGCATTGATCGAGTTCAGTTGAGATTACAAGATCCTAAAATGAATTTTAAAGAAGCGTTCCATGATCTTGAATCATTAGTGACTGAACTTGCGGCAATTCGAGAAGAGATCTGCGAACAGGCAATAGAAAAGGCTAAGTCTCTCTGTGAAAAATGGGGTATTGATATAACAATCCGTGTTACAAGACCCAGAAAAATGCTAGGAGAATTGGGTAGTAATGTTGACCTTTCCGCAGAAAGTGAAATTTCTCGCGTTATGAAAAGTGTTCTTGATGGTCTGCAGCAAGAAATAAGTACCCGATTTACACGACTAAGCCATCTCAATTCCAAATTTGGATTTTTACTGGAAGTTGAAAATTTTCTAAACAAGGATAATGATGATAACAGTCTTGAACAGAATTGTAAAAATTTGGGCGAATTTTATAATACAGATTTTAATGGAACAGAACTCTATGTCGAAATATGTGATTGCAAGATTTTACTCCGCAGTAGAAAAGAAATTCAAACTAAAACTCCATTAGAGCTTCTTACCTTTATAATCGCGTATGGCGAAAATGTTTTCCCAAACCTGAGAGTCGCACTTCAAATACTCCTTACTATTTCAGTATCAATTGCTGGCTGTGAACGTTCATTCAGCAAATTAAAATTAATTTTCACATATCTACGATCAAAGATGGGACAAGATCGCGTAAGTGATCTAGCATTTTTAAGTGTGGAAAGAGAAAAATTCGAAATCGACTTTGATGAAGTAATTGATAAATTTGCTCCATCTAAAGCAAGAAAAATATATACATAGTACTTATTTGTATTAATATATTATAGTATAATATTGAAATAATTTTTCCACAGACACAGACACATTTCCGAACCCAATCTTTGGTTTGATTTTCTTAACTAGATTTTTTTGTTTCAAATTTAAAGTGTAACCTGAGCCTTTGTCCCTATTTATCCCAATACTGTTGAATATTTTCTAGAAGCGTAATTAACTATTCGTAATATATTTTAGATATTTTAATGTAGGTACAACATCATATTATTAATTGTATTATATTCATATTACGAGTAAATTCTATTTACTATATTATTATATTTGTTTCTGGAGGGTGGGTGGGGGCGCCAATGAAGTTTCGTACCCGGGCGTCAGTTATGCTCGCTACGCCACTGTATGATGGTGTCTTTTCAAGTGGATCCACAAGTTCCATGTGTTATAATTTTTTGAATTGGTACCACGAGACACTTTTTCTTTACAATACATACATATTGTTTTAGAATTTTCAGATGCGGATACTTCAAAGTGATTCAATATAGATAGTTTTGTCTATAATATAGATTTGTGTCGAGGTTGACATAATTATTGATTAACTTTTGTTTTATACTCCGTTTACTTGCACGTTTACGTTTACGTAGCTACTATATACGTATTTAGTGAAAAAAAGTCTATCAAAAATCACTGCCGCTAGCGGAATGCAATTATAAAACCCGCGCGTAGATATATATGGGATCCTTTTTTCTATGGCGGTTTTGGGCGTGAGCCCGCCCTTCCAGCGTCGTTGATTTTGTTTTTCGGTTGTTGTTTAGTTATTTCTGTGGTTGTCGTCTGTTTTTGCTTGTCTTTACGTATTTTTTTTCATTTCCTCCTTGGTTTCCTTCGGTGGGCTATGTTAGGTTCTGCTTGGCTGCGGGTGGGACCTGTTTTTTTGGTTGATTCTTGGTCCTTTGGCTTTCTTTCTTGATTTTACATGTTTTGGTAGTTTCCTCTTGGTCTGGTTGCGCATCAGGGCGGCTTCGGTGGGGCTGCATGTGTCCGGTGTTGCTTTCCTCCATGGCGTGGCTTCAGTTGCTCTTTTGGGGGCTTCGGTTCTTCTCTTGGTGGCGGCTTCGGTCGTACTTTTGGGGGCGGCATCGGTGGTTGTACTTTTGGGGGCGGCATCGGTGGTTTTCCTTGGGGAGGCTTCGGTTAACTTCTCGGCGGCGGCTTCAGTTGTCTTTTCCAGGGCGGCTTTAGCTGTCTCTCCGGGGGCGGCTACGGTTGTCTTTTCGGCGGCGGTTACGGTGGTATCTTCGGCGGCGGTTTCAGTGGGCTTTTCGGCGGTGGCGGTTTCAGTGGGCTTTTCGGCGGCGGTGGTTTCGGTGGGCTTTTCGGCGGCGGTTTCAGTGGGGTATTCGGCGGCGGTTTCGGTGGAATTATCGGCGGCGGTTACGGTGATCTTTTCGGCGGCGGTTTCGGTGGTCTTTTTTCTTTTCATGATGTAGATAATCATTTTCTCGATGACGCTGTCCTCCAGGGTGTCCAGGTAGGCTGGGTCGAGATACATTTGCGCGGCTTCGTTGGGGGTTGTCGGTGTAAAAGTTGTCATCTTGCAGCTGCGACGGTAGCTGGGACAATGATGTTGGTGATGTGCGTAGATAAATCGTGCCGCGCTTACATGAACGAACTAAACGCGCCATTTACACGTTGGATGGTTATAGCTCGGAATCTATCGGTGTATCGGCAAACTAATATCGGCGATTCCGGTATATCGGAAAACCAACTATATCGCCGATATATCAGTATCGATATCGGTATCGGATGCATCCCTACTTAAAAGAGACTCATGGAAGTTCAGTTCGACTTTTAAGAGAGCTTGCAACGGAGGATCAAAAAGAATACAGAAGTTTTACCAGAATAACTCCAATTCAGCTTGAATGTCTGTTGAGAAAAGTAGCTCCTATTATTCAGCGCGCTGATACAAATATGAGATGTGCTATACCAGCAAGAATCAAATTAGAAATGACTCTCTCGTTCTTAGCTACTGGAAATAGCTATCGCACTTTATCACACTTCTTCCGAGTTTCAAAACAAGCTTTTTCTTTATTCATACCAGAAGTTTTGTATGCCCTATATGAGAGTTTGAGGGAATATAGGGAGGTAAGGTATTCAAGAAATTGAAATTGAATTGAAATTGAATCAGATGAAAGTATGCCGTAGTTAGATGAAGACTCTTCTCCCAAACTTAAATAAATTGCGGTACTCCGCAAATCTGCATTTTCTTGATTTTGATTAGTTGTAGATGAAGTTTCGCTTTGCGATGTACTTTCAGTATAATGGCCAATGGCATGCTCACTAAGAATTGTTTGAATTGAGGGTTGAGCAAGTAGGGCTCTCTGTACAGGCAAAGTTTTAAGTTCGGCATCCACACTTTTTCGTAATTTATCAAATTGACATAACTCATCAGCATTTTGTGGCTGGTCATTTTTTATTAACTCCTGAAGTTGTTTTATTTCGCCTATTGCCTGAAAAATGCCTTTCCGGCTTAATATTCTATTTTTATTTAATTCGCTCGTCAGCGTTAAATTCGGACACACTCCTGGAGAGGTCAAGTCTGTCTCATTAATAGGAGAAAACGCATCATCATCAGTAGATGGTGTGACAGGATTGGAATCTTCTCAGAGTGGAACCGCTCTCCATCTAAAAATAAAATATGTATGTTTCAGATTCCGGCAAACCATGAAGAATGGCGAAAAATAGAAAGGGGATTTAATACGAACTGGAACCTTCCAGGGGCGTATGGGTCGATTGACGGTAAACATATATCCATTCGTGCGCCGCCCGAGTGTGGAAGTGAATTCTTTAATTATAAAAAAACTCCATCATATTAATGGCAGTCGTAGACAACGACTATTGTTCTACATAGACATTGGAGCAAACGGAAAATGCTCTGATAGTGGTGTTTTTCAAAGGACACCGTTTTATAGGCATCTCCAAGGAAATATGTTGCCACCTGGTGCAGTACTTCTTGGAGATGACGCATTTACTCTTCCAACACGGTTAATGAAATCAATCAAACACAGCCCGTTAACGCACGCACAAAGAATTTTTAATTACCGACTTTCGAGAGCACGAAGAATTGTTGAGAATGCGTTTGGAATTTTAGTGAGCAGGTTTAGAATATTTGAACGGCCTATTTTAACCAATATCTCAGTGACCGATAAAATTATTCGTACAGCATGTATATTACATAACTGGCTAAGAAAAACATCGGTTACATATACAACTAGAGATAGTGTAGATTATGAAGATGTAGAAACCGGAATTGTAAGACCGGGATCATGGAGAAATGAAAATTTGAATGTATTGCCAGACGTGAATCAATTTGGCCGTAGCAATCACGCATCAAAACAGGCTAGAGAACTGAGGGAAAGATATACTAGGTACTTTGAAAATGAAGGTGTCGTTTCAGCCACAAAATACGTATGAGTTATGTCAATTTGATATATTTGGAAAAAGTCTGGCTGCCCAACTTAAAACTTTGTCTGTACATAGAACCCTACTTGCTCAATCCTCAATTAAAACAATTCTTAGTGAGCATGCCATTGCCCATTATACCGAAAGTACACCTCAAATCGAAACTTCATCTACAACTAATCAAAATCAAGAAAATGCAGATTTGCTGAGTACCGCAATTTATTTAAGTTTGGGAGAAGAATCTTCATCTATATAACTACGGCATACTTTCATCTGATTCAAACAATTAATACCTAAACGTAACCAACTGTTTTAAATATATGATAATTTCTTGAATACCTTACCTTTATATATTCCCTCAAACTCTCATATAGGGCATCAAAAACTTCTGCTATGAATAAAGAAATAGCTGGTTTAGAAACCCGGAAGAAGTGTGATAAAGTGCGATAGCTATTTCCAGTAGCTAAGAACGAGAGTCACTCTAATTTGATTCTTGTTGGTATAGCACGTCCCATATTTGTATCAGCGCGCTGAATAACAGGAGCTACTTTTCTCAACAGACATTCAAGCTGATTTTGAGTTATTCTGGTAAAACTTCTGTATTCTTTTTGATCCTCCATTGCAAGCTCTCTTAAAAGTGCAACTGAACTTCCATGAGTGTCTCTGTTAAGTATGGATTAGGGATGCATCCGATACCAATATCGATGCCGATATATCGGCGAAATAGTTGGTTTTCCGATATACCGGAATCGCCGATATTAGTTTGCCGATACACAGATAGATTCCGAGCTATAACCATCCAAAGTGTAAATGGCGCGTATAGTTCGTTCATGTAAACGCGGCACCATTTATCTACGCACGGGTTTTATAATTTCATTCCGCTAGTGGCAGTGATTTTTGATAGACATTTTTTTCACAAAATACGTGAATAGTAGCTACGTAAACGTAAACGTGCAAACGTAAACGTAGTATAAAACAAAAGTTAATCAATAATTATGTCAACCTTCTATAGAACTATTTGTTTCGAGGCTTTTTTTATATTGACAGATATATCTATATTGAATCACTTTGAAGTATCCGCATCTGAAAATTCTAAATCAATATGTATGTATTGTAAAGAAAAAGTGTTTTGTGGTACCAATTCAAAAAACTATAACACATGGAACTGGTGGATCCACATGAAAAGACACCATCAGAGTAAGTTGGACACTGTTTCAATGCCGAAGACAACAAGGAGTGATGACAGTGGCCCACTACTTAAGAGACAAGAAACTCTAAGAGAGATGATCGATAAAAAACATTATATAGAGATGACGATAATAGGGCAAAAGAAACAACTTATACCATTGCTGAGCAAATATGCGTCGATATGGAGCTATTCGATTTAGTCAACAAGGTAGGCGGTAGACGAACGGTGGTAGACGAACGAATATATCAAAAACTAGAAGAAGACATTAGCGAGACGCAATTTGGGTTTAGGAGTGGATTGGGGACTAGAGATGCCCTTTTTGGTCTGAGTGTTCTGATTCAGAGAGCAAGAGACGTGAATTGCGATGTTTTCACGTGTTTTATCGACTTCGAAAAGGCATTCGATAGGGTTAACCATGATTTGCTAACAGAAACCATAAAGCAATCAGGAATAGATGACAGAGATGCGCGAATAATCAACAATCTGTACAGACAACAAACAGCATGTGTTCGTGTGGAAAATATAATGTCAAAGGAATTTCCAGTAGAACAAGGTGTCAGACAGGGCTGCGTACTATCCACGCTACTGTTTAACCGATACGCAGAAAACCTTTTTAAGAATGCACTCGAAGAAGAACAGATTGGGATAAAGATAAACGGGGAAATAATTAATAACTTAAGGTATGCAGACGACTCTGTACTAATTGCCGACAGTGCCGAAGGACTACAGAGACTGATTGATAAAGTAGTAGAGGCATGCGAACCACTTAATATGCGATTGAATGTGGCAAAGACAAAAATTGTAATCGTCAGCAAAAATGCGTCTAATGCCCAATTCCTGGTAAATGGGGCCCAACTACAGAGAGTACCATCAATATCGTACTTGGGTGTAAACCTCAATGACCAATGGGATCATAGTCGTGAAGTAAAGATCAACATAGAGAAGGCACGTTCTACATTTAACCAAATGAAGAATGTTTTGTGTAACATGCGCTTGAACATCCATCTTCGAACACGCATACTTAGATGCTACGTCTTCTCTAAGCTTTTGTATGGAGTGGAGGCATGGACACTCTCCGAGGCAACTAGTAAGCGACTGGAGGCCTTCGAAGCATGGTGCTATCGTCGAATGCTTCGCGTTTCCTGGACCCACCATGTTAGCAACGAAACCATACTCCTACGCATGCAGAAGGACAGAGAACTGCTCACAACAGTAAAACACAGAAAACTGTCATACTTTGGCCATATCATGAGAAACAGCAACAGATATATGCTACTTCAACTCATCATGCAGGGAAAAATCGAGGGGAAGAGGTCACAGGGAAGACGACGGATCTCCTGGTTGAAGAATCTGCGACAATGGACCGGAAGAACATCGGTTGACTTGTTCAGATCGGCTGTGGATCGAATCCGATGGGCCATATTGATCGCCAACGTCCACTGAGGATATGGCACAATAAGAAGAAGAAGAAGTAGGCGGTAATTTATCAACGGTTATTAAAGAAGCTATGCTCGAATTATAAAGTGGTATCACGTTTCTACATTACGGAAAAAGTTATACCAGAAATATATGAGTGAGTTAGAACTAAAGTAGTAGATTTGTTAAAAGAGTTGTTGCACATTGTGATAAACACCGACATATGAACAAGTGACTCTTCTTCGCAATCTAATGATTTTATTAGTTTAACAGCTCTTGGGATATATGCTAACTTCGAGTACAAGCTTTATTGTCTCGAAGTATTGCCTTTCGAGGGTTCAGAATTCAACATATGTAATCTAAAGAAGGCTTTTAGTATTAGTTGTAATATACAGAACAGTGTTCCAGCCATAGTTACCGACAACGCTGCAAATATGGGTGTCGCTATCACAGAGATTCAACTAATATACAATTTACTGCCCTTCAAATGTATGGCTCACTCACTGCAATTGATAATTAAAGTTAGCCTGAGCTAAGCTCAGGTGAATGTCATGATTACTAAAGCACGCTCTATCATGGGTCATTTTCAGTTTCCTACGAGCAGCAGCAAGATTTTGATTTTGCAAGATCATGTACTTATACAAGACGAATCTACGCGAGGGAATTCGACACTGCAAGCATTAAGGCGATTGCTGGGAAAACGAGTTGTAGTGCAAGCTTGTTTGCCTAATATAAAGTGCAACGTAGAACTCACAACGGAAGAATTGATAATGAAGAGGAGATGGTGAACATTTTACGTTATTTTGAAGAGGTTACAAAATCAATCAGCAAAGCCTCAGCTGTATTACCGACTATATTCCGATAATTAATAGTCTCCGAAGAGTGCTAAATGTATTGAAACTTATGGCGGCTGATATGATACTGGCTCTTAATGAGAGATTTGATTATTTGGAAACTGAAGAATCGTGTTATATCCGTAATAAATATAATATATATAATAAATATAATATAATAAATATAACTTATATAAATATTTCATAAACAACCTACTATTAGTATTTTGAAAATACTAGTGAAAATATTATTAAAGAGGCTGGAGAAGATGAGTCTCTCTCTCTCTTTTGAGCACTGATCCTCTGAAAGAGGAATTAGAGAGAAATTTAAGATCCCCCAATATACCAAAAGCAGCAGATTCTCTCCTTTTCAAATTTGAAAAAAATGGCACAAAAATATTTTAATTTTCAAATGAGTTCTGTCGCATCTGAAAGGGTATTCTCCCTGGCAGGTCTTGTCCAAACAGACTTACGAAATCGACTTTCACCTAATAATTTAAAGATGTTGTGTTTCCTGAATAAAAATCTTATAAATGTGAATTTTAATTATTGGTATCTAATCTGAACTTTATTATTAAATTATATATTTTGTTTAATTACTATTTTCAAAAAGTAACTAATATTTTATTCAAAGTTTTCAAAACATAATTGATATTTTTTTAAATTACATTTTTCTAAATTTCGTTAGTTGACATTCTAAATAAATATTATATAAATAAGTAATGTTCGTCTGCTTCTATATTATATCCTAAATATCCTAAATCCACAGCTTTTTACACCTTTTTAAGCCTGCACTCACTGTACGCATCGGTATCAGTATCGTCAATACTTTTTTATAAATATCGGTATCGTATCGGCAGAAGTGCTTATCGATGCATCCCTACTTTGAAGCAATCAATTTCTTGTCGATATTCTTTTTTTAACTCCTCTTCAAGCTCAACGATGTTAGAATTATATTCAAATAATGTATAAAAACGCGATATGTATAAAAACACGTTTGACAACTCGGTCCATAGTAGAACTAGTCAATAACTGCTAAAAAAGCCAGTCCTGTGTGAACATTCACTAATCACTTAGTAACTAAGCCATTAGTGAATGCAATAGTACTAAACATTAGTTACTAACCCCGTGTAAACAAGCCATTAAAGAGGTGCCGCTACGTATTGCTACTTTGAACATGATCATTGCTACTCTAACGCGACGTGGCCGCAAACTAGCTGATATGCTCAAAAGACGGAAAGTGGACTTCGCCTGTATGCAGGAAACTCGATGGAGAGGACAGTATACAGTGTAGGGATTGAAATCCAGCTAGATTGAAGGAATTAAATCTAACACAAACTTTACTTTAATCTTCTTATAAATAAATTATACTGACTTAATATACTGACCACAACAATAAGGTATTATAGCATGCTAACACGTTTTATTCTTATATTTCTGACAGACATCATGATAAATCTGTCTAATGAAATAGTAGTATATCTATTTAAATGTCTATTTATTTTAACTAACTTACTATAAATACTGTATTTGCCGGTGCATACTTTTTGTCCGCCTATATCGCGGACCTATGTTTTAGAACTCAACCTCATCTTCATTGATCACTGTCTTATTTTAAAAAATAGTAACAAAACGGTTGCGGATTTTTAAAATTTGGTCTTTTTGGAGAAATTCGAGGTTGATTTTCAAAATTCCTCCAAATAGTCTCACAGTAGAGAAAATAGCGAGAGTCTATGAATGTTCATTTTCTCAAATCTTAACCTGGTCTCCAGTAATCTGTCGCTGCCTTATTTTTTAAAATATTTATTATTTAACAGTTTCAGATTTTCAAAATTTGGACTTTCTGGAGAAATTTGTGATTTTTGGATTTGTGGTCTCGCAGTGGTTTTTGTGGTTTTTTGAGGAAAATATGAACTTCATTCAGGAAAATATGAACTTCATTTGAGGAAAATATGAACTTCATGTTCATTGATCTGGCGCTGCCTTATTTTTCAAAAAATTAACAGATTTTCAAAATTTGGACTTTTTGGAATAATTTGTGGTTTTTAGATTTCCAAAATTCCTCAAAATAGTCACACAGTAAAGAAACTAGTGAGAGTCTACAAATGTAAATTTTGTAAAATTTCAAACTCATCTTCATTGATCTGTCGCTGCCTTATTTCTCAAAATACTAACAAATAGGAATTTTTTTTGGAAAAAAGGTGAACTTTATACGCCAGCAAATACGCTAACTATTTTAAGTATATATTATTTATCACAAAATCAATTTTGGTTAAAAAAAAACATGTTGGGCCATGCGTACCACGCATTTAAAGTACCAACTCATGCAACAGCGCGATTATTTTACCAAAAATTAGCATCACCGGACCCGGTGACCGGATCCGATATATAGGTACCGGATCCGGTAAACGTTTAGTGATACCGGATCTGCCGGATTACCGGATCCGGTTGTCCGGATTGTATTCCCTAATAGAGTATAGTTATAATGTAATTTATTTATTTACTTTTTTATATTTTCAAAATATGTTCCTTCTTTTGTATTATTACTTATTTATACCTCTGTGACTTATCTTATATGTATAACTATACATCGGAAGATTAATAAATGAGTTTGATTTTGATAGAAATCTTGTGAAATAGGAGATGGATATAAGCTCATCTACCATTGAACAAATACTCGAAATGGGGTCAAACAACAAATACCATTGTTGTTTGTGCCAACCTAAGAGAACAAGTAGCCGAGGTAAATCGTCTTTCAAACCGCCTTATGAACGTTGTCATAGATATGTCATCTACACATCATTAGTGCCTATGCACAACAAACTGGCTGAGATGAGAGTGAGAAAGAGCAGTTTTAGCAAGAACTTCAAGATCTTGTCTTGTTGTGCCCAGAGGAAGACTTCTTACTCATATGCGGCAATTTAAATGGGCATGTTGGCCAAAATAAGGATGGTTACAGTTGTCACGGTGGAAATGCCTACGGTAGTAGGACTGAGGACGGATGCCCAGTCCTAGACTTTGCGGAAGCAAACAACCTCATCAAAGGCAACACCTTCTTTAAGAAGCGCACTAGTCATCTCATAACGTACACTAGCAGTGATTATAGAAGCCAAATTGACTTCATACTGTTACGGTGTTGCAATTTTCAATCAGTCTCAGATGTGAAGGTTATACCTTCTAACTGTGTTGCCCCACAACACAAACTACTGACTGCCTACCTGAAGAGCATCAAACAGAATAGGTTGATATACAAGCGGCCAGAGAAAAATAAAGTGGTGGGAACAACAAGAAATCAGCAGAATCATCGGTCCTGCTGCTAAGCAGTTAAGCGGTTATGCAGAAATCAGCATCGGTTAGCAGTATCACATTTCCTCGTGTGGTTCCAACAATATTGACACCACATGGACCAATTTCTGTGTCAGTGACTGCTGTTTGAAAAATTGGCGACAACAAAACAAAACATCTTGAATGTTTCTTTAAACCATATTTAAAGAAATATGGGCCAATGATTCCACTAGCCCATAAAGCACACCAAACAGTGTTTTTTTGTGGATATATATAACGGCGTCTCAATAATGGCTTCTGGATTTTCATCGCTCCAAATCTAGCAATTTTGTTTGTTTATGTAACTATTGAGCCAAAAATGAGCCTCATCGCTGAACAACATTTTTGGTGAAAATGAGGAGCAAGACAATCTTATTTTCGGCCCATTCTCCGAACGTACGACGCATATGATGGTCACCCATCACCAATAGGAGTGAATCGTTTAAATGGGGATTAGTGTAATTGAGCAAGCATCCTGGGTTAATGTTTAAGCAAGATGAGTGAGCAAAAGACCATGTGAAGTATATTTGCAAAAAATGCATGGGTGGCTGATAACAGGCTATGACATGTGTGGAAGTAGTGCTTGAGCAATAACTTTTCGGAAAAAATAGTATTGTGGAAGGCTTGAGTGAGAAGCATTCTTTTGTATGCAACGGAGGTATGGGGAGTGAAAGAGGAAGAGGGAACTGAGAGAATGCAGCTGAAGTTCTTAAAAATGGCCCTCAGGTTAGATAGCATTACACCGGCCTTCAGTAATATTGCACTGAAAGAAACAAATATGCTAAAAGTGCTTTCGAAGGCAGGTTTGAAAGCAGTGAAGCAAGTGTATGGAACGGACAAAAAAAGGATTGTGAAAGAAGTTATAAGAGTTGTCAAGATGGAATTCCATCTTATGTACAACCATACCTTAAGCTATGGGTGTACATAAATGGACAAAGTGGGGGAACGAAAGGAAGAAATTGTATGAAAGTTGCAGTTGTGCATATGAAGAAATTGATAAAATGTTTGAAAATGGATGGAAGGTGGCAGAATTGGTGTAGGAAAGATTAGTCGGGGTAGAGTTGCAGAGCCGTCGGAGTAAGATCGGGCAAGTTCCTCCCAAGTTCCGTTTTATGTTAAAAGCGCGAGGGTACCTCAATCATTGATAGCACCTGTACCTCTGCGGGTGAGAAGAAAATGGTCGGAGGTACTGGATGGGTACTCGATTTAAGCTGTGTGGGAAATGTGGGGACGCTAGTGACGTGTGGGTGCATTAGGCGTAAAAGTGTGCAGGAAGACTGGGGTGTGTGCATGAGGGAGGATGGATCTAGTTGGCCCTTGGTGGAAAGGGTGCCTTCATCTTTTTTCGTGTCGTAAAGCTATATTATCTTCTTATTTTTTCAGACCGTAGAATTTTTGTTTGTTATTAATTTAATTTAATTTTTTTTTAACTTGGAGATTTGATTGTTTAGTTATTTTGTTAGGCCCCGTTCACACATGCAATTTTCAATTGCGCAACTGTTTGATTGCACTTTTGTGTCTCATGGAGTGTTATGCAGCTGTGCACACTTGCAACCGCAACTAAATCACCAGTTGCAGCAACTAAACAGTTTGGGTTTTGACACAAACTGTTTAGTTTCGCAATCGTTTTGTGTCTCATGGGATTGAATGGAGGTGTGCACACTTGCAATCAAATAGTTGCATATTACAATTGTTAAGACTCAAAAATTGTGCTTTGATGTAGTTTTACAATAGTTTTAATGTTAGTTTTACGAGAGGGAATTAGTTTTCTTTGGCAACTCTGTTAATATCATGTGACAAACAAGTGGTATGAATTAAATTAGGAAAAAATATTTTTTCAACATGTTCAATGAATGAACCATTTTAAAAATCTTGTTATTAGGCCTTTCTCAGAAATCTGTACTTTTCAGAATGAAAGATTTATAGCCATTCAAATCGAATTTAAGAAGGAAACTAATTCTTTGAATCCACCCTACAAATTACCCGTTGTTTTCTCTTTAAAATATGTTGTTAATCGGATCACTTTCCCTATTCAATTTTTAACTAGAACTGAAATTTTTAAACGGAAATTTTATTTGAAAATATGCATACATACTTACATAATTTAAAGTTACATAATTTTCATACTTACCTAATACTTAATTTATACTCAAAATTCACTTTTTTGTTCTACCACAATTAATTGTGGTAGGAAACATAGTGAATTTTTCAATTCAGTCTAAAAAAACATTAGATATGCATAGAAACTTACTTTTTATTGATTACCGCTTAATAACAAATATACATTTTGCATATAATCCGAGCTTTAATAATAATAAATTAATTTAAAACAAAATAATTTAATTTATTTTTCCTTCTCATCTCAGGGGCACACAATGCAGCTACTTCTATGAATTCCATGACGCAACTAATTTATAATTGCAATTGCATGTGTGCACACACCTTGCAACCAAACTGTTCAGTTGCAGTAGTGTGCACGTAACATTGCAACTGCGATTAAACAGTTGCGCAATTGAAAAATTGTATGTATGAACGGGGCCTTAGTGGAGAATTTAGAACTTCGTTTGTATTTGATTATTCATGTATTTAATTATACCCATAAAAGGATATATTACTACTACTAAAAACAAACAAAACTTAGTTAATTAACTTATCAAGATTTAAAAGTCAGGCTGTTATCTTCTTGATATTATGCAAAATGTAAGTTTCTAAATGTTTCTAAATGTAAGTATTTTTATTTATTGAATTAAAAAAACATCACATCATAACTATTTTGATATGATCAAAATGAAAGTATCAATAAAAAAGATTAAATTAAAAAAAGAATTGAAATTGAAAAAAATATATTATTTATTTAAAATTTGAAAAAAGAAAATCCAATATTGTGACTGTTGGTAGCTTTGAAGTTAATTGGGCAGGTGCTAAAAAGAAAATGGCGTTTGTAGTATTGAGTAAATTCGGTAATCGCTGATAACGAGAATTTAAACTAAAAAACCTGAATAAAAATCCACAAAACCGTCGAAATTCCCTCAAGTAAGTCAAGAGTCATTGATAAACAACAAATTCCAACAACTTTCTTGTTAGCATTCTGAAAAAAAGGAGAAAAATCATGCAATCTTGACAGCACCCACACAAACCATATAAAAAAATTGCAAAATAAATTATTTTCCTATCAAAAGTATGAACAAATTTGGGGTTTTAAATCCTTTTATTTATTGTAAATACGTATAGTTGGTTTGTATTGAATTTGTTTTTAGTTAATAAGAGTATATTAAAAAACATCATGTGACAGTTTAAAAAGTGTCAATTAATGTGACATTTCAGCCAATTTATCAAAACAAAAACAAAACCAGTTCAATTAGCCTACTTAACTCTTGATAAAATACTTTTATTTCTTACGTTTATCAATTATTAATGGATAAATTGCAGACCTAAAGACAAACTCTTAATATACAACAATTAAATATTCAATAAAAGGTAACAAATTAATAATAGCTTACTAATAATCCCTTTAATTTCACTACACTAATACTGAATTGTTTTCTTAAAAACTTAACATGCCAAGTAATCAAAACAAATATATTTTGCATATTTTGTAAATTTCTTCATCCACTACATTTCACATACACATCATTTTCTTTAGAATCATAAAGCGAAAAATATAATAAAAGGTTAAAATTCATTAAATACTAACATTTTATTCATTTAAAGGTTAAATTCTTTTCATAAATTAACAAAAATACATGTAATTATTATAACATTTTTTAATGTTTACATTAATCCAATTTCTAATTATAGTTATTGCGATTGACTAAAGAGACATAAAACCAATTTATATATGTATCTAGGTCGACAAAAATAGTTTTTACAAATACGTACCTAACCCGACTAATATTATTTTAATGTGTTTTGCTGTTGGTCATGGTTTTACTTCTCATTTCTTGTTTTTCAGATGAATATGCAGGGACAAGATGGACTTTCTGGGTCCTCAGACCATAGGCTTGCACTCGTCCATGAAATGAGTGCACATAATTTTGATCTGATCCGATTTGCTTCCTACAGAACAGCCACAAAATTACGATTTATTCAGAAAAAAGTTAGCTGTAAGTTAATAATTCTAAGATTAATTATTATTTTTGTCAGTCAAGACTAGCCACATACCTTACTAGATAGTTGAGACTAGACACAGACAATTTTTTATAAATGAAACTTGATGAAAATTAGAATGTCAAGACTATATAGACTAAATTAGTTAGATAAGATTAGAGAGACAATAAATACATTTTTTGTCTCGTCTAGAGCTAAGCCTTTACAATCAAGACTAGACAGTTGTGTTTATTGTAGGCACATGATTTTAGACAGACAAACTTTACTACACCAACAAGAAGAATCACCTTTGAAAACCATTAGACAGGTATTAAAAGCTTTATGGTACTAAAAACAAAATTTCTATTATATAAGTGAGGTAATATAATTACTGACTTAACCTTCATTTGTAATTTGATTTTTTTGATAGGAATACACTATTTTTGATTTGAATTTCATTATTTAAATAGACGAGTTTAGATAGACAAGACTAGACTAACAATACTATACTGGCAAGACTAGATGGACAAAAATAGATAGACAAGACTGGACAGACAAAACTAGACAGACAATACTTGACAGTCAAGGCTAGGTAGGCAAGAGAAGGCATACAGGACTAGACAGACAAGACTACACAGACAAGTCTAAACATATAAGACTAGACAAACAAGACTAGAATGATGAAACTAGAGAGATAAGACTAGACAGGCAAGACAAAATATACAAGACAGATATATAATTATAGGATATTTGGTTGTTTTAAAAATTAGATAGAGCATATTTGAGAAACATGCAATGATGGACTTGTTTTTCAATATCTACTCAATTCGCAATCAGTGCTTCCACTTTTTATAAGCTTGTTAAGCCTTACTACAGGGTCATTCCACATCAACTCAACACAGGGTCTAAACCGCATGATCTTGGATTTTCCTGAAATTTGGCACAGGTGTACTATTAGTATAAACTTGGAAAAATATGAAATTTTATCACGATGTGTAAACGCGTTTTTGAATTGGAGAGCTGTAAAGTTCTCATAAATGGACCCAAAAACAGGGAACAACAAATTTTTGAATTGCTTCTACTTTCTACGAGAACGATTCTACTTTCCTACGAGTTGACATACATTCAACGAGTTGATATATCTCATTAAAATTTCATATTTTTCCTAGTCAATACACAATAGTACACCTATGCCAAATTTCAAGAAAATCTGAGATGGTAAGGATGAAAATGGTATTTTTCCTGTTGAATTGACATGGAATGACCCTACAGTGTAATTGTGCTAAATTGTATACTCCATTTAGTCAGATTCATTATGAAACAGATTTCAGAAGCAATGCATGTTCTGTAATAAAATTCATAATGACAAGTCTAGGCAGATGTGATTAAACAACTTGGAAACAAGATCAGATAGAGGGTGGTGGAAGAGATATATGCAAGAACAATAAGCAAAGTGAGAGTGGGAGAGAAAGAGAGCGATTGTTTCGAGACAACAAAAGGAGTTATACAAGGTTGTCCCCTCAGCCCCTTATTATTTTCGATATATGGAAAGAAGAAAGAATGTTTAAGAGAGTGCAGGTGGGAGGGTGTGTGATCGGTAGAGTGAAAGTATGGAGCCTAGAGTGAACGTATGGAGTGAGAGTATGCATTTGCAGATGATGTGGAAAATTATGAAAGAAATAATGAAAAGTCTAGGGACGGATGTGAGGAAGAAAAACATGTGAACACAAGTGTATGTGGAGAAAACGAAAATGATGGTGTTTTGTAAAAGAAAGAGCAAGAAGGAGGAAAAGGAATGGAAGTGGGAAGGTGGAACAATTGAGCGAGTAAAATAGTTTAGCAAGTAAAGTGAGTAAAAAAGTGCCTAGGCTACATAATGAACAAGAGGGCCTCAGATAAATTGCATGATAATAATAATAATATTTATTTTTGGTACTGTGTACATTTTCATACAATAGACCATCGTCAAAAAAAAAAAAAAAATTAACAAAAGTTACATACAATAGGAAACAATAGGAAAAAACAAAAAATATTTATCTAGAATTAAATGGTTAAAGAATAGTTGATGATATAATAATCATCTATTACTACTATAAAGAATAGTACATGAATTCTTCCATGCTATAAAAAGCACAGGCTATCAATAGTTCACGAGCTTTCGCTTTAAACTCCCTTACTGATAATGAATTTGTATTAGTAATACATTCAGATATCTTATTGTAACATACGATACCAATATGTAAGGGGTTTCGTTTACCGCTTTCTAATCTTGAAAATGGCACTCTGAGTTTGTGAATATTGCATAAGTTATGACTATGTAGTTCATAATTTTTAGGTAAGTTGGAATGGCGTTGTTTTACAAGTATGACTAATCGAAATATATATAAGGAGGGTAGCGTTAAAATTTTGTGCTTGATGAACAAAGAGCGACAGGATTGAAGAGGATGTACATTGAACACAGCTTGTAATATCTTTTTCTGCATTTTAAATACCGCATCAACATTTGTTGCTGACCCCCAAAATATCAGACCGCATGACATCCTAGACTGAACGATGGCGTGGTAAAACATTATCAGAATATCAACTGTTACACACTCTCTTAGATTTCTAATCAGATAACACACACTACTTAATGTCGAACATGTTAATTCAATATGAATGTCCCATTTTAGTTTGTTGTCAAGTGTTACTCCTAGAAATTTTATAGATTTGGCCCCTTTGATTGATTTTTGATCAAGTCTTAGAAATAAACTATAGTCATTAGACACATTTTTTTTGAAGAAATCTCATGAAGTATGTTTTGCTTATGTTTAAGGTCAGTCCATTTTGTATACACCATCTTCTTAACGTTTCTGATTTTAAATTGCTATTTTTAATTAAATCGTGTATGTCTGGGTTAGATACTATAATGTTGGTGTCGTCAGCGTACAAAATATATTTGCTTTGAACATTATTTGTTTCCGCCAGATCATTAACAAATATTAAAAATAGAGTTGGTCCAAGTAGAGAGCCTTGAGGTACCCCACACTTCATTACTTTGCTTTCTGGTTTATAACCATTGGCGATCACTGTTTGTCCTCTTTCGTGTAAGTAAGATTTAACCCAGTTGTTAGCGACGCCTCTAACTCCGATGTTTTAAATTTTTTGTAGAAGGAGCTTGTGATCGATAGTGTCAAATGCTTTACTTAGATCGTAAAATAAAGCAAGAACCTCCTGCTTACAATTTTCGGAAGTAATTATAAAATTAAGACTATCTAACAGAGCTGTATCAGTTGACCTATTCTTCCTGAAGCCGTGTTGACTGTTTGCCAGTATGTTATTGGTTTCCAAGTAACTTGATAATCGAGTAAGAAATGCTAACTCAACAATTTTTGAAAATTGGCTTTGAATACAAATTGGTGTGTAGTTAAGGGGATCCTGCCGTGACCCTTTGTTTTTGTAAATCGGGATGCACTTTGATCCTTTTAAACATGTCGGGAAACATCCGGAAGTAAAGGATTCATTAACAAGGTTGCAAAGAGGTTTGGCTATCAGGTGACTTACGCTTTTTAATACCCTACCATCTACTTCGTCTAAACCTAGAGATGGTGTTAGCGTAACTCGGTTTATTATATCGATGATTTCCTGAGGTGTTACTGGATTTAGGAAAAATGTTTTATTACAATGGCTTATTTTGTAATTTGGATCTGGTGTTCTTACAGACACGGTTGAATATATTTTTGAGAAGTACTCACAAATTTCCTTATTAGAGATTTCCTGGTTATTTTCGTCAAGTAGCTTTATATCATAATTTTTTTTTTATTTGCCTTGATTATTTATTATGCGCCAACTTTCTCGTACCTTATTCTGAGACATCAACATTTTTTTGTTTACACCAGTGTTTCTCAAACTTATTTGTCTCATCGCCTACCTGTGATATGCTAAAGTTAATAACGCCCCCCAAATCACGAATTTTTTATTATCAAACAACGAAAATACTTAAATATTCACTAGAAATCTAGCAAAGTTGAAACGAAAGCTCGAAAATTGTAATTTTAGGTCTGACAACCTATTTAGATTAATAATAAATGATTTTTTAATTAATTAGCAACAATAATTGTGATAGTTTTTGAAATATTTCAAATAAAAATTGACATGTGGGGATACCTGTAGAAAGAAAAATTCGTGAAAAGAAAGTGTAGGCATTATAATTTTTACAGAAATAAAATTATAATAATTTTTTTTTTTCAGAAACTTGAAAAGTTGGTAGATATCGCCCACTTTGAGAAACGCTGGTTTACACCAATGATGTGATTCTTGACTATATTTATATATATATATATACTCGTATCTGATTTGTTTATATCGGTGTCGATATTTGGCATTCACTGTCGTTTTCGATATATTGGACATTTCGCATAAAAAGTGGTGTAAATTTCTTATTTCGACATTGTACCATTTTTTGCAGTCATGGTTTGTCAAAGCTGACCAATCCGTCATTTGAAGATTCTCGTACAGTACGTCAATATGTTTTTTACTTATGATTCTTTTCTGTATATATCTTATATCCGAAGACCTAACACATACTATGTCAAATTTGCATATTTGATAACAGTGGTCTGATAGAAATGAGGATTTTACTATTACATGCAGTGGTTGGTGGTAATTGGAGAAAAACATTGTCTATATAGGTTGCGCTATGGTTGGTTATGCGCGTTGGTTCCAGCACGTGTGACTTCAGTCCGAATTCATTAAAAGCATTCAGAAGATTCTGTTGATCCGAGTTTTTCTCCAATACGTTGACGTTCACATCACCGCATACAACTAGAGCAACTTTGAGTTTAGACACTTTTTTTAGCAATATATTTAAATTATACAAAAAAAGGTTGAAATCACTGTCCGGTGTTCGATACACTGCAACAACGGATATGAGTTCTCTGCCACAGATAATTTTACTTGCCGCAAATTCAAAATGCTTTTCGATTGCATTTAACCCGTTGATTGTTACCGGTGTAGTTTGCATTTTTTCACTTGCAAACACGGCTACCCCTCCACGTTTGATATTTTTACGCGAGAAGCTGTTTATTAATTTATATTTCGGGATAGATGTAACCTTCACTTCGCTTTCACTGAGCCAATGCTCTGTTACACATAAAATGTCAACATTGTGTTCGTTTAGATGTAGCTGTAGATTCATCTCGATTGATCGTTCTTCCGAGCCTCTTCTTCTAAAAAAGTATTTTCTTGCAGTTGATTTTGGTCCTGTTTATGAGTAAAATCATGCCTGAAGTAGAACCGCCGAATGGTTACAACGGGTGGCCAAAAGTCGGCGTTCAAAATTTCATATTTTATATCGAAAGGAGCGTCAACTCTGAAGACAGCGAAATTACCTTTGGCGTTCAATTTTTTAACGTCAAATTCTGTATTTTTATACACTTCACAGAGATATTCCTTGATATTGTCGTCAGTCGCTTCGGTGTTTTTAATTTTCCCCACATATACCCAGGCTCTTTTCGGCTGACCCCCTCCAGCTAACACTCCGTTGGAGCGATCTACTTTCGCTGTGCTGATCTTCAGCTCCCCTTTTTTTTGTGTATGACCCAATTAGCGACAGTACCTTCTTTTCTTTTTAAATCCACGGTTTTTCCACAAGTTTCTTAGTGCGCTGTTTTTTTCGGACATATTTCCAATTTTCCTCTTCCTCAGGGTCGGTTTCCGCGATATCAAATGTTTCTGTATTTGCCTTGCCCGCCTGCTGCTTATCGGTAGATAATTGGCTCTTTTTCCAGTTCCTCTTTTTGTGTTCGCCTTGCCGTTATCATCCGATAGTTGCTTATCTGCTGCTGGTTTTTGTGCATTAAACAATTGAGATGAATTCGCGATCGTCTCGAGAATCGCCGCAACATTCTTCCGCATGTCTTCCATTGCATATCCCTATTGAATAATTTGGTTTTGGCAAGTGATTACCGCTTTGTTTAGACTAATTAGTAAATTACTCACGTTGAATCCAATTATCTTGCAATTGTTGCAGAACCAGACAAAATTTTTACTTTTCAGAAGTTTGAGTTCGCTTTCTATTAACGGTGAGCAGCCGATGCGGCATTTGAAGTCACATCCGCCACAAACTAGATTTAATTGATCATTATCTGTTGCAATTTCTTTGTCACAGACGGAGCACTCGCTAACGTCGTCCGACATGTCGAACAGCTGAGACTAGACTCGTGAGAGTTAGCGTTATGTGAGAGAGTTGGCCAGGAAAGCAAACAAGGTAATGGGCTTCAGGACTTTAGGAGAAGGATTATGATGTTTGAAAGATTGATAGAGAGTATATTAATGTATGGAGCAGTAATCTGGGGATGGAAAGAACAGGAAGAGGTTGAGAGAGTGCAAGAGAAATACCTCAGATGGGTGTTAGGGTAAACAGAGAAACCCTGGAATACATCGTGAGAGAGGAATGTAAGGGGCAAACTGAGAGTGAAAACTGGGAAGATAGAATGAACAGAACGGAAGACTGCAGGTTACTGACTGAATTCTGGAAAAAAAGGTTGAAAAATGAATTGGAAAAAATGAATGGATGAGAGGAATATTACTGAAGAAATGGATACGCAAGTAAGAAATAGAGAGGCTAGAAGTGGAAGGCAAGGGGATGAATGGGGAAATGAACGAAAAAGACAATGACATAGACATGCAGGAAAGAAGAGAAAGAATAAGGGAATATAGATACAATATGAAGGGATTCAATATGAGACAATATGGAAGTACCTGGGAAGAGCAAGTTTGAAAGAAAGTAGATAATGGTGAGGTTCAGATGTGGAAATGAGGAGAGACAAAATAGATATTGAATGGAAGAAGATGAAAGAATGTGTAGGATGTGCTACAAGGAGAGAGAGAGACAGTTGAGCAAATCTGCAACGAATGTGTAGAGATGAAAGAAAGAGAAGGAAGGAAAAGAGAAGAAATACTGAATGAAGAGAGATACAGTGAATGAAAGAAGTATGGGAGAGAAGAGACGGGTTGGATAAGGAAAAGAAGAACCAGGACAAGGGAAGCTTGTTTGAGTAAATTTATGACGTTATGATATATTGCAGAAGATATTTTAATTTTTATATTTATAACTAGCTAAACATTAAAAAATATCTTATTAGCTGAAGATTATATAACAGATGGGAATATAATCGCGTCTGTCCTCTCCCTCGCATAAGGTGCGACGTATAAAAAAAAGCCCAAACCCCAAAAGTCGTAAACTCGTTCACTCAACCAATAGTAATTTTTGTGATTAACAGTAATGTTCGGGAACCCTTTGTTGATGGGCTCGTCCTTAGTTGAGACGAAATTGCAAAAATTATGCGGAAATGAAATCAATCCGTTCGTTTCGTCCACGAGAAGGCCATTACCGATTGACAACAATTGCTTGGAGAAATCTTTGGCAGATGGAACGTTTAGCAATGCAACTCGCATGTTTGTGGTCAGCTGAAGTTTCTTAATATAGAGCCACATAGTAGATGATTTGAGGCAAGCGTTTATTTCATCGGCAGCGATGGATGTTGGAATTACTGGTGGTGTTTGCCGGAAATCGCCAGACAGTAGAAACATTGCGGCTCCAAAATATCTTGAGCATTGCGCAGATCTATCATGGTTCGATTTAGTGCTTCCAATGAACGTTTGTGCGCTATTGTGCATTCATACCATATGATAATTTTACTTTTCTTTAACACTTTGGCCATTTCCGATTGTTTCGCAATGTTGCATGTGGGTGTTTCAGTCGTTTGGCGGTTTAACAGTAATTTAAACGCTGAATGAGCCGTTCTAGCAACGTGGCCGCTATACCTGAAGAAGCAACTGCTACCATTACAATTTCGGATCTCGCACGAACAGTGGCTAAAATCAATGACATGAGGAATGGTGTCGAAGTCACCATTTCCATCATTAATTGCCTTCATTAACTTATTGTACACATCCTTCTATTTTGAGTTCAACAGTGGTACATTCATTCAAACTGATTCATTCAATGCATTTCGGTCCTATTCATGTTCATGTTCCAATTCTCGATTGAAAACGGCGTTTATAGCACGATTTGGCGTTGGCATTCCTAACTTTACTAACAAACTGCCGCACATGAGGTAACACATGTCTTCTATCAAAAGCAAGGCCTGGTTATGTATACCTCATTCACCACGAGATCGGGATTCCCTGAAGTGACAGAAATTCGATGTAAAATGTATTCTGACATATCATCCTTACTTGTTGCACAGTTCAATTGGATTCGATAGGAAACATGTCGAAATAATGATAGCAAATATTGTACGTATCTGATTTAGAGATGCAGAAAGAACTGATTCAGCTTGTAATGTCCCAATGAATTTAGTTTTCAAAGCAAATTGAGCTGTTGACATGCAGCACGAAATGTTGGGCACACTGCACCATTGACAGTTCGAAGTGATCCAAAGGATGTCGGCCCACGTACATTAGGGAGTAGAGTATCGTTCGTGCAAATGGATCGCTTTGGCAAATAAAAAACAAACTTGTCAATGTTGTCGCTGGAGGTGTTGCAGCACGTTGAGCAACATTTGATGCGTTGAAATAAATTTGTTGACCATTTTCCAGATGCACCGCCATATGTAAAACACGTGGATGATGTTCATGAATGGGGAATGAAAAGCGCCATCTACTGGCATAGCTTAAGTTTTGGTTTAAGTAGTTTCGACTGTGCGAATATATGTGGCGTTCCATAAAAAAAAATGAGAAAATGAATTATTTTCATTATTATTACCTTTTCCCGTGAATTTTTCCAATTTTCTAATAGTAACTATAATAGCAGGGGTGGAGACAAACGCAACAAATCAAAAATCATAAAAATCGGTTCATCCGTTCTTGAGTTTTTAAAAGTCAAAATTCAAACCCGACTGTGTTTTATATATTAAGATATCACATTATGTTGATTTGAATAGGGATTAAATGTACAGACATGAATCCAGATACCCCGTTGGGGAAATAAAGATTATTTACAATATTAGATAGGCAGGAGTTAGAAAGAGAAAGCAATTAGATAAAACTAGGAAGATTGAATCATATGATGAAAATTAGTGTATCAATATAAACCACATATATTTTTATTTTTAGTACATGCACTTGATATATGGAATGTGATTGAGGCATTTCGTGAACAAGGTTTGCATGCATTGGAGCCAACGAGTGAGCTAAGTGTAGCTAGATTGGAAACTTTGTTGTGCTCTCTGTATCATAGCCTTAATAAGAGGGCTCCACCTACTCAACAAGCCCATGTTGATGTTTGTTCAAGTTTATTATTAAATTGGTTGTTAGCTGCATATGCCACAGTGTAAGTATTATAATAAGGATTTATATTAATTGTATAAGTTTTTATTGTATAATAATAATAATAATTAATGATATTTATTGTAACATAAAAAAAATGATACAAAGGTCGGTAAGGTCGATCCATTTGCAAGAACGATACTCTACTCCCTAATGTACGTGGGCCGACATCCTTTGAATCCCTTTGTATCATTTTTTTTAAATTAATTTTAAATCTTATCATTTTTTTTCACCATATTGTATAACAATTAAAAAAAAACTGCAAAATGTATATTGGGGTAGGAGCTGAGTATGTATTTGTAGGAGCTGGTTGGATCATGAATGGAACAATGTGGGCAAATACAATAGGCCAATGGGCTGCAGTGTTTTAAGGGTGTTTTAACCACCCTGGACCCACATTGGGTGATGAGAAAAGAAATGTATTTGCTCTAAAAAGTTTTTATCTTTTGAATAAACACACGTAATTTTTCACCAACATACATGATTTTCTAATTATGTGCCTTGGTAGAATCAGTGTCCTGTTACACCCAAACATTGGCCCTTTTTCTTTTATAGCAGGGCATTGGCATGCTATAGCCGGACATTGGCCCTTTATGAACTATAATTATTTATTAAAGTTCTATGGTAGCTTAATTAAAAATTTAAAAAAATGGACATTGATTAGCCCTTTTTCTTCCAAGGTACATAATTTATAATTGAACTAAAATATTTTTCTATACATTATTTACTATTAGTCTAGTTACTATTTTTATTTTCTAGTGATAATGTTGGCAAAATAAGAGTGTTTTCCATAAAAGTTGCTTTGGCCACATTATGTGCTGGAAAGTTAATGGACAAATTACGATGTAAGTTTTATAATGACTATTTATCACCTATGTTGAATTACTTATATTTTTCAGATATATTTTCACAAATATCTGATAGCAATGGTCTATTGCTCATGTGGAGATTCAATGAATATCTCCAAGAAGTTCTTGCTCTTCCAGCTGCTGTTTATGAATCTCCAACTTTTAATTACACTGATTCACTTGCTACGACCATATTTAATCCAGTAAGTAAATAAACTTTATATAATAATAATATCATTTATCAGAACATGGAAATGTAACAATAGGCTACCGACTTCGAGGTCGTTCTGCCAACTCCATTTTTGTTTTTACTTTTGAAAATTTAAACTTAATACAGAATAATCTCGGTAATTTTATATATATATATATATATATATATATATATATATATATATATATTTATATATATATATATATATATATATAAGATATATTATAAGAATTATAAGAATAATCTTATAATCCGTATATATATATATATATATATATATATATATATATATATATATATATATATATATATATATTTATAATATGTGTATGTATAATGAAGAAAATTAGTCTAACAATAATGTAATATTACGAATATTAGGATATATTATAGTATATTTTGTAACTAGGGCGGTAAGTTTATATAATAGAATACCTGAAATGATGAAAATTGGTCTAACAATAAATTAATATTACGAAAATTAGGATATATTATAGTATATTTTGTAACTAGGGCGGTAAGTTGTCAATGTGACGCGAGAGCGAAATTGCGCGCACATTCGCTCGAGGGGGCAATTGACAATACCGCCCGTGTATAATATTTTTTATTACTCATCCGAGTGGATGTTTCTTACAATTTTGGGATCCAGGGGCCATCCTGAAAAAATGGAATTAAATTGAAGAATTTGCTTTTTGCGGTGTCTCCGGTTGTCTCCGGTGATATGGATTCGTCATAAGAACTCTCCTCAGTATCCGGTATCACCATAGAATTTATACTCATTTTGAAACGTTTTCTTTAATTTTTATTATTATTTTGTAATAAAAAAAATTTCTGACACTTCCACGTCACTTTTTTAATATCGAGGTCTTGATTGTGTTTATTTTATTTATTTATATGTTCTTTTTGAATGTAACCTAGCGATATTGAATATTTGCGTGCGTTACCTAGGTTATGTTGAAATACAACGAGAAGTGGCATTTCTCGTATTAAAAAACATGCGTCAAGAAGTACCTCTCGCTCATGAGTAATAAAAGATAAATTTTTGTAAATATAAATTTTGCACAATTTTGCGGGACAAAAGACTTAATAGATAAGACTAGTTACAATTAAGACTTAGATAATAAGATAACATAAAAAAGGCTTAACTTGCTAACTTTAGCTAGTTTGGTAGCTAGATTAATGTATTCAAGACTGTTATATTTAAGTTTACAGTGAATTAGCATTATGAACAAGTTAAAATGTGTTTGTTATTATAATTGAAATACTAGTAAATACAACTATTGGACAGTATTAAATAAAACAGAATTAAACAAGATACATATTGAAATAGTAAATCTAGACGTAGCTAAAAAGCAACAGTAGGTATGGGTGGCTTATGGGAGGTGGTGGTGGCTTAGTACTTATGGTGTCAGATTACCAAGCCATAAGTCCCAGGCTCAAATCTGGGGACAGAAATATAGAAAAATAAGCCACCGTTCTCTTGTGCATGACAAAGTCATCACAGTAAAATTTGTCTCGAAAAACTCCCGTAATAGTGGCTCGCCATCCACGTTTAAAACTGTAAGGGGTCTATACTTGTGTAAGAGCAAGACACCAAAACACAAGTGTGGACAGGGGAGGTCCTATGCTCCGCATTTGGAGTGGAAAGAGGACATGAAAAAAAACATTAGGTATGGCCAGTTATACATTTGTTTCTGAAGAAATGCAAAGGCAAAACTTATGTTGTTAATATTAAAAGAATGTGTTGTTTATATTAAGATCACATACTAATAGTGGGCAATTATAGATGATGACTTAATATGTTGGAATGTCAATTAATTACAAACTCGCATATTTTGTAATGGTTTCAATTGGTAAATGCAAATGGAAATATAGTTATTTTTAGTTTGAAATATTAGTAAATAGATTTTGAAACACATATATGTATATTAACTCCTATCTTCATTTAACTTCGGATTGTACCAAATATCTGCTTGCCAAAAATGATGAATGTCATGACCTATAATATGAATCAATAGAAAAAAAAAAATAATTATAATCCAAATAATGAGTTTTTACATTTAGTTATTATGCCTCACCAAGTCGGCCTAAAGTAAGAGCGTTAGCTTATAATACCGAGGTACCGAGTTCAATCCGAGCGATGTCCGACCGCATTCGAATGTTCGAATAAAACAAATGTGACGTACCAACTTTGAGAACCAATTACAGAGACCAATTTAGAAGACACAAACATTTTAAACCTATAAATCATAGGGATTTATCTTTGGGACCATTTCATAGACAATAAAAAGGCAGGTAGCAATTTTCAAGAACCTTGTACTGGTACCTTATCAAAAAGATGAGGGGGTGGTGACTAAGAGGGAAAAGTATGCTTTCTCTTAACTCATTTTCTGTCACGAACTGCCGCAAAAGGCTGTCATGTTTTAATAAATAGTGTAATATTTAATCACAAAAATATTATAAATACAGTATAATCTTGATAATCCGACACATACGGGAAAAGACAACCCCCGGATTATAAAAAAAAATCCGGATTATCAAGATTAAAACAAAACAATAACAATTTTACATATTTTATGTAAAATTGTATTTCAGAAAGAATAAAATATGTATCTATATAGGTAAACGTGTACATACAAAAAAATATGTATAAACTTAGAAGAGATAGTAAGACAATTGTAGAGTGGAGTTAGCTCAGAATCGTCAATCAAGTTTTCAGAGTTAAAAGCAGAGTGTGTTTGTTGGCTAGACCTTTTTCCAAGAACATAGGATGGTGTTTTTCACTTTGGGGTTTATTTAAAGATGTTCCAAATTTCCAAACAAACCGGTTTTCCAATTTTTAGGGAAAAAGAATAGAATACGGAAAAATATTATATTTTATTTATATAAGATTTATTTTATTTATAAAAAAATAAAAAGGATTACACATTACTTACACAAAATAACGAAAACTCAAAGTACGAAAACTCAGCTTTCATAACCTACTATTTTAGTTGCAACCCTGTAATATCGCTGCGGTTAAAAAAAGAATAACAAACTGTACAAATCCCAGATCATACCAAACAGAATGGTTTGATAAATATTGTGTAATTGATGAAAGTAAAAAGACTGTGTGTGTAATTAAAAACGAAAAAGTTATTTCACGTACATATAATGTAGAAAGACATTTTGAAAAGTTGCTTCTTAATCTCGGTTTTTCAACATATATAGAAAGAAAAACAAATTTTTCACAAAAGAAAAAAGAGTATCTGTTTGTGTGTTAAAAGCGTTTTTGATTCGGAAAACTAAAATTACAGCTGCTAGTTTTCACGTTGCCCATTGAATTGCTCGACACGAGAAATATCTTTCTGAAAGAGAGTTTGTAAAACTAGCGTTTTTAAAATTCAGTGCTAATTTATTTCCAGATTTTAAAGACATGGAATTGATTATGAAGCGTATAAATGAGTTACCAATAAGTCGGAAAACAATTTAAGATTGACTACTAGAATTAGAAAGAGCCTTTTTCGCAAATATATAACTACTTTAATTATGCAGCAATGTATTCAATTGCTTTTGTTGAGATATATTCATTAATATAAATGTTTTGACTTTGAGCTTTATTTTTTGCTCTTCACTTGCAACAGAAGTGGTAAAACAAGAAGGAAACTACTTGTACTAAACTACTTTGTAAAAGTCTTTAAAAGTGAAAACAAAAAAATAGTATTTGACCTCCCTCCTCTTTTCCAAGTGATGCGACTGTCTAGGTGACCCATGAGCTAGTACGAAAAATATAATGAAAAAAAATTGATCCACTACTCAAATGCTCTGTTCTATTATATGCTCTGTTCTAGAGCATATAATAATTTCAAACATATTTCAGTGTTTAAAATTTTTAGTTCATTTAACATAAATTCAAATATCCTTCACCTGTTAATATGAACAATGTACAAGCACTGGTCAACGCAATTCGTCTCATAGAATGAATTGCAAATCAAATAAGATAAACAATTATTTCAGCCTAATAATATAATTTCTTGAAATCGATTTCTTAATTTAAAAACCGGTTTTCAAATGTGACAAATTTTCTTTAAAAACCGTTTTTTTAAACCGGGTTTGAAAAACCGTCAAACCCTTTATTTGATTTTATTTCTTCTGTGCGCGGGGTTTTTATCCGTCGCGGGGCAGTGTAAAGAAAAGATAAGTGTTTCCCCAGAGCGCCGGATTACTGAACGTATCGAATGTGGATTAACCAAGCGCCGGATTATCAAGATTTTATTGTACATGAAAGTGATAAAAAATATTATCAAAAATATTATAACTTTGGTATAAGTTTTACTATATTTATAAGCAGTTATGGTTATATTAGGATCGATTCTGAACTTTGGTCCTAGTTGCAGATTTCGGTGGTGATTGGTGGTCTTGGTTATCAAATTTCATTCTTGTTCGAAACATTCCGCTGTTAAATTCGTTTATGTGCAATTCGCGGCAGAGAAGATTGGACTGCTTCTAGTTATTTATTACTACTAAATATTAATTAAAAGTAACGGTTTATTGTGTAATATATTAAACAAAGTCAGACTAATTTTAAGTATCGCAATTAATGTTATGTAATTTTGTTTCTGTAGAATGCGAAAGTGACTGTTAATGATTTTTTGGACACGATGATGTCCGATCCAGGTCCACCTCCATTAGTCTGGCTTCCATTGGTTCATCGGATAGGAACAGTAGAAAGCGGTAAATACCCTAACGAACCCGCAAACCACCATCCCCTTCAAAATCCCAACAATTAATTTTCCAGTCGTGCATCCAATACAATGCGACGCATGCCAAAAAGAGAATTTCGCGGGCTTCCGATATCGCTGTCAGAAATGTCCGCATTACAACCTGTGTCAAGACTGTTTCTGGAGAGGGCGCGTTTCTGCTCCTCACACTTTAGACCACAACGTCAAAGAATATTCTTCCTTTTCACCTACTAGAACTATTGGACATTCGTTAAGGAAGTCGTTCCGCTGCGTTCCGGATAAACCTAAGAATAATTTACCGAGATTTCCTGAACAACCCGAAAAACCCCTGAATCTCTCACATATAGTGTAAGTAAAAATATTTTTCTTATATAATTAAAAATAAGTATTATTTTATTGTGGACAGCGTAAATAATATCATTGACGTTTTTTTTCTGTAGATAACAAAACTAGACCGAAAAGTTTTCACTCCGTCCCGAATGTATTATAACAAAATATAGTTTCAAACATTTTATCACAATTTTAAATTATACAATAGACACATTGTGCGGCAAAATTTATATTATTTTCGCATTATTTTTTTAGTAAAGTAAAAAATTATAATATTATTATTAATTATAGTATCGCATGAAACCGATTATTTAGCAATTTATGTAGTAAAACCTTGTTAGATTGATGAATTTATTTTTTAATTCTTTCTACCAAAAATTTAGCTTATATAACAATTATATTAAAATTTTGTTTTGAAGAATGGTTGTCCGCAAAATTTTAATCCTCGCTCTGAGGATTCAAACCCAAGTCTCTCATTCTAGTTATCTAGACTTGATTAGTTATGTATAGGAAAAAATGTTAAACCAAAAAAAAATATATATATTCCTTTATTCTTTAATAGCCTTCGTTCCTGAATTCTAAATCGTTTTGTAAATGTAATTAAAAGCAACAATTACACGTTAAACTAAACTAATTATGTTACCTTTTTATGTTTATTAATATACACCCAACTCTTTTTTACACGAATTTTCGAAGTTACAGGGTTCCAAAAAATTTTCCACTTTTTGAAAAATTTGTTTGATCTAGCACGATTTCAAAGTGATTGTCTTATAATTACCTATGTACACTGAATTCAGTGTAAGTATGAATTACCACGTAGTAACAGACGCAACCATCCCATTCATATAATTATGTATATGACAATGTGTGGTCTAGTAGAAATTGTATCTTAGATATTAATGTTTTAAAACAATCCTTTTTTTTTATTATACTCTTACACGTTTTTCTTTACACGAATTTCTGAAGAACGTTTTTACCGTGTAAAAAAGAAGTGGGTGTATATTAGTCATTTATTTTAGATTCACATACGTTAATACGTAATATCCTTTTTTTAATATTTTATTACAATACTACATGCGGATAGTATAGTTGAATAGGGTAGAAAAGTCTATGAGGGTGAAACAATTGAAAGTGTAGATGGAATAGCTGTAAGGGTGGATTAGTATTATTAGAATCTTGAGGATTTCACATTATTTTTTTCACGTTAATGAAAAAAAAAAAAATTCGAACCAAATTTAAATTTCATGCATGTTCCCTATTGATATAATATTTTGCAAAACACAGAGATTACATCGTCTGATACTTTCTCCTCTCTAAATATGTACGATTTTATTGTTCCACCTGGAGTGGGTTTATCAATGAACGTCTGATTTATTAATGCCCCGACGATATCTGTTCCAGATCAGAATTGGTCAAAAAAACCTATTTTCCGCGGTCGTAGTTGGTATATTGTCTTAGTGAATTCGCGGTACAGGAAATGCAAAAAATAAATCGAAAATTCGAATTGTCTTGCGACGGGATTTGCAGATAAAAGTGCGGAAATGTTTTTGCTACCGATTGGTGTTTTTTCGTTGCTTCCGTTTCGTTGTTCATCGTAAATGTAGCAAGAAAATTCCGATTATGACGAACCCATAATTTGAGGAATTTTGGAAAATTCCCCCCTATTCCCCCATACCGAAAATTTATAGCCCTGCAGAAAAGAGATGCAATTTACCAATTATGGTGGTAAAAGTTACTAAAGTTGATAAACGGGTAAAATATGACGCGCGAGAAATGGTCGACGATTCGCAGAGCTCCTGGTAGCGTACTGTAAAAGCGAAACGTGTAAATTCTGAATGTTGGCAATTTCCCACCGAAAGACATCGTGCAAAAATTCCTCCCAGCTAAGACGCAAAATCACCTCCCAGCTAGGAAGCAAAATACGAATTTGTTTTTTTTGTATTAACATTGCCAAATGCAAACTTTTTGCAACTTTTAATAGCCTATGACACGGTCTGGTCTATTACTCGATCTGTCATTGCAGGACAGGAAGTTGTGTCATTTGTACTTTTGTAAACCTTTCCGGTTTCCTTTTATAGGGCATGGAGACCTCGTGGTTTCTGCGAATCGGCAAACCGACATACCGCAAGCAAGATAGATGAACTTCCGGTTCGGAAGTCGCAAACGTCCGGTGTTTGTAAAAACACCTACCGTACGGCCATATTTGCAATAATTCAAAAGATTTGCAATAATTCTCTTAAAAAATCCAGAGAAAAAGAACCTGCGAAACCGTTTCTGCAAACCGGAAGTCGTTCCGTTCAGCGGTCGGCTCGTAATAGATTTTTTTCGGGTTTTCGCATTTTATTATTATTATCTCCAACGTTTCAGTGAAGGCTCGAAAATTCGAGATGGCAGTTTTGTGGGGAAAATTTCCGAAGTTACTACTTTCGTCGCGATCGGTGCAAATACGGCCGCGCAGAGGGCCTAAACCTGTAATTTTGTTTTCGCGCCGCACACCAGCTGCCCGGCAAAATTTCTTTCGCAAATCACTCAAAACGTCGGTTTTCATTCTCCAAACCCGATTTGACGTATGTTTCCCGCCCCACCTAAAAAGGCGTACGCTATTATTTTAGTATATGTAATTATTCTTGCAATCAAATGTTTCTATACGATTTTATTGAAATTTTCATAGTTTTATAATTTACTTAGGCCACCGTCTCCATTGCCATCTCACAACGGTTTTCCAGATGGAAACAATTTCGTTCCACATTATGATGGCATGGGCAGTTTAGATAGCAGATCGACAGCCAGAAGGTTAGTGTCTATTTGTTTCCTTTTCTTCTGTAGAAATGATTCTTTTGTAATTTTTTTTATATTTTTTATGTAGTTTGGATAGTGCTAGGGATGATGAACACAGATTGATAGCGAGATACGCAGCGAAGCTGGCACAGGAGCAAAGATCTGGAATGGTAAAACACATTTATATTTTTATGGGTTTTTGTTTTAAAGGCAAATACTTTTTTGCGTAAATGCTATGATTTCTGATAATGATGATCTCTGATGCTTTAAGTCAAATTTAATTATTAGAAGTTTTGTGTTTTGCATGCTTTAAAAAAATATTTTTTAAATCATATGTTAATAGGCAACATGCATAGAGCAACAGTATTCATTAGACAAGCCTAAGCAGTAAATATCGGAAAAAACATTATATAGATGAGATCTAGTCAGGGTAGACTAGACATATAAACTAGAATTACAAAAGATTGAATGGATAGGGTTAGGAAGACTTTATTAGATAACACAAGATATATGAAACTGAATAGATAAACAACAAGAAAGTTAGTTCATAAGACAACATTATATACTGAGGACTAGCTACATCAAACAAGTCAATAGAGAAATAGAAGAGTAGACACACAATATCAGCAAAAAAAAAACGAGTCAGGAAGGAGTAAAGGGACCTGGATGGATATGATTAGATTAGACACAATGATAAGACAACATAGAAAAAGCAATACAGACAAAACTAGGAGTGCTATACAAGGCAATACAGATAGACAAGGCCAGTTAGATAAGACTAGCTATAAAGAATCAGACAGATAAGACTAGGTAGACCAGATTATATAGACAAAACTACAGGGATAAGACTAGCCAAGTGAAGACAGAGAGACAAAATTATCATTCTGGATTAGGCATATAAGGGCAGACTGAGAAGATTACACAGGCTAGATAATACAGATAAGACTAGACACAGATATACTACAAAGATAAGAATAATTTGTAAGTCTAGGGCTATAAGGCTAGACAGACAGAGATTGACTTTGTATTTAGAAAATTAGACAAATCAGTGGAGCTAGATAGAGGCAAAGTAATAAAATATTTTAATTATATCTATTCATTCTTGATTGAATTGAATATTTAAGCTTGTCTTGTTTGTAAAGACTAATTTGTCTAAAATTCAGATTAACATAGGTGTTGAGACTAGTCTACCTAGAACTGTCCTCCTCGGTAGTGTAGACAACATACCGGCCTGGCAAGTGGGAGACCCGGGTTTGATTCCCGGTCGGGGAGGCAACAACTAGGAAGGTTTTCAATAACCGTCTGGGCTGCCCGTTCTGAATCAAAATATGCGATACCGGGGTGACGTATACCAAAAACCAAAGTGGAATAGGGGGTTTAGTGAGAGCTTACCCCAAAACCACTTTTTAAAAGAAAGAAAAAGTCTACCTAGAACTAAACCAAATATCGACGGTCCCTACGTACATAGAGACATGTCTAAAATAGCATTTTTATTGCACAATTGGGTTGTTGAATAAAAAAAAATAGATTTTTAAATGTATTTTATGTGTTTTAAATACATAAAAAAAACAATAATTTTTTTATTCAACAACCCATTTGTGCAATAAAAAGAAATCCCATTTTTGACATGTCTTTATGTACGTAGGGACCGTCGATATGTCCATCCGGACAGGTTTTAGTCCGACCCATGTATCTTCCGGGCGAGTTTTATTAATCCGCCTCTCTAGGAGTCACTGGGTACAGATCTGGGTGCTAATATTTTTGTCTTAGGGCTCCACGCAACCAAAGAAGTTTCCGTCTTTTGGGTACGCGATCAAAAAAGTTTTTAAAGCTCTGTAGGCACTAATTTTACTCATATCTTATTTTTACTTTTAATCATTTTGTTTAATACACAAACATAGCTAAATATGCCGAAGTTTTATTAAACACATAAGATTAGTATTAAACTAAAATATGTTTTCCCTCCATTAGCAAATTGTCGATTAATATGACTAAAAATCGCCGTGCGCTTTTTAACGCAATAAGATTTAGCCCTGAACATTTAGGCCCTGAAACCCGAAAAAGTTGCCTACACCTGAACTAGACGTTCAATCAAAATAAATAAGTTAAGATAGACAACTTCAAGTAGGTAACCTTCTGTTTATGCCACAGTTGAAAAAAAAACGACGTAATCCGAATCGGCTTAAAACTAATCTAGTTAGAATAGGAATGTAACAGTCGGCATTATTTCCGAGTTATTGTGAATTGGCGTAAATAGATCGTTTTAATAATAAAAACAATTAATTATGTTTCCATAGACAAAAATTTACAATAAGAATGAGATTGTTAAATTCAAATAAAATAAATTGCCCAATATGATCAAAGAAGCCACTTTTTTTATTTAAACTAATTTAATAATAATTTGTTTTTGGTATGGTTTTATTATATACAAATATTTCTATGGGTTTCTATTAATAGAACATTAAATTAAATGAAATCTTACAAAAAACGACGCTCATATCAACCGGGCAATTTATTCGAGTCCATGTATTTTTCGCATTCAAAAGAAAGAAAAAAATCTTAACCGATTTTAATTTTAGAGCTAGTGAATTTAATTAAAACATTGTTCGTGTTTTTTTAGTTTATGTTTTCTCTGTTTTCTGAATCAACTTTTAAGTGTGCTTTTGCTGTTGCTTTAGCCAAGAGGAGGCAGTCTCAGAAAAAATTCCCTTTCACCAGACACGGTAAGTTAAAACATTGATTGGAGCTTTTGGGCACTTATACTGCATTTTTCAATAAATGTTTTAGATAGTAGTAGTCTCTAACATACTTCAAGTTGTTCCTACTTTTACTATTATTTTTAGGGACGGGTTCCATCTGAAGCTTGTCTTGGAATGGATTCTACCAGGGCCCAGAGGGAATTAATTAGTCAACTTGAGGCAAAAAATAGAGAAATTATGAGGGAAATTGCCAGATTAAGGTAATATTTTATATATAACAACTTACATTGGACAATAAACACAAAATATATATTTTTTTTTGAAAGAAACATGTTGTTATTTATTTTAGACGACAACAAGAATTGGAGTCCAGTGGAGGACATGGTCCAGAAAATCCAGCTTTAATGAACGAATTACGGGCACTAAGGATGAGAAAAGACGAATTAGAAACTCATTTAACTACATTGCAAGATTCCAGAAGGCAACTAATGATTCAGTTGGAAGGGCTCATGAAAATGCTCAAGGTAATTATTTTAATTCTTTTTAAATTCTCATAGTACTTATTGATATAACATGATAAACAAATAATTGATATTTAAAAATTGATATTTAAAAAAAATCTGTTAATCTACTATGATATGAATGAATACTATCACTCCCCGTCAAATGATTTTACATCTATTGGCTATAAATATGTGTCACCAAACAACACTTCTATTCTTTTATTGAAATAGTATTCAGTCGTACAAAATATTTAGCATAATACGCACTAGTGTATAATAGTTCGATCACAACAACGCGCAACTAAGCAACGCATCACAGCAGAACAAAACTTTTTAATATTTTACTACTCGCACACCAAAATGAACACATTAATAAATACATTATTGTATGTGAAGGATGCCATTATTATAATCGTGTGTAAAAGTATCAAAATCGTGCGTAAAAGTTCAATGTAAAATCCAATGAAGTTTCATTATTAAGCTATTTCTTTTGTTTTTTGTTACTATGGCAACAACTTGCGTCACTAAACAAAAAACATAGACATAGTGAAAATTTTCTGACGTATATTAAAATTGAATTACTTTTTCTTATTTTGAATCAAGAAGTCTCGGCCTGGATCTCAGTCTGGATTTATCTGGCTCTAATATAACTTAATCTAACCATAACCTAATCTAGATTAAATCTAGGTTAAGGGATCGTCCATTAATTACGTAATCGAAAGGGGGGGAGGTTTGTGAAAAATCACGAAACATCTTGGGGGGGGGGGGGTTTGTGTGTGTGTAGTGGGATATCACGTGTATTTATTTTTTCGTTGAAAGCGCGATTTTTAAACCGAAAAGAGGCGCGCGACTCACAGCCAGTCCCAGTAGAAGTATGTGATTTTGACGCCGAATACATGCGTAAATCGTTGCCGTGTAGGTTTTGCCTCAAAACAATGTCTAAACTAGGAGACAGTGCTGGATTTACCAGCAGGCTGAGTAGGCTGAAGCCTAGGGCGGCAGATTTTAGGGGCGGCAAATTTGGGGCCAACATTTTAACCAACGATACAAATGGAAAAGCCGCCGAAAAAAAAAGCCGCCTCTGTTGATTGAGTCATGCAATTTCTTATATGAGTATTAAGTTTAATTTTTCTTCGGTTGTGTGCTATAGAGGGAAAAATGAAAAGTTCAGTGATCTGAATAACGGAAATTATTGTATGATTTTGGAACTGTTAGCTGAATTCGATCCTTTTTTAGCGAGTCATGTTGAATATCTAAGACTAAGATTTTTATAAATTCGACACAACGCTGACAAAAGTTAATGACTGAAATTGGGAAAGGGAAAACGCTAAAGAGAGTACATTTGACACGTTGGTCAGCTAGAGAGGACGCATCTAGAAGTTTGAGAGTTTCTTGGCACGAAGTTCTTAAAACTTTGGAATCAATCAAGGATGATTGTACCGAAAAACCTGTAACGCTAAACGAAGCGACGGGAATACTTTTAAATTCAGAAAAACCGTAAACGGCGGTAATGGTTGTTGTGTAGATTTTTTTTTTTAAAGAATATGCAAAGTGAATATTGAAATGCAGGCTTTTCCCGTAGTTGTGATCACTGTTGCCGATCTTTACAAATCCCTTTGCAAGTTTTTCGTAGCTGAACGAAAGAGTTTTAAGCATTTTGAAGTAAAGGCAATGGAATTAAGCGTGTCGAAGCAGTAAACAAAAGACATGGGAAAAAACAACCCAAAAGGAAATAAATGTATGCTGAAACACGCGATGAAGAAATGATAGTGACTACAAGTGTTTGATAGACTCGTATCCGAATTAAAAAAACAACAGGAGGCCTACAACAGGTTCAATGAAAAGTTTTCATTTTTGACCAAAATGGGTGAATTTTCATCATCAACCCTTACAGTAAAAGTCCTTTTCTTGGAAGAAATGTATCCTAATGATTTAGACTACTTAGTTCAAGAATGCATACATTTTCAATGCCACCTTTCTTCCGAATAATATCCGATAATTTTGATAAAACCAGATTTTGGATAATTGAAAAGTGTGTCTTCGTTACTGCAAAAACAGAATTTTCAAAACTTATTTTGCATTGTTTCTCCAAACTTATATATAGGAGTTCCCATGGCTATGTACACCAGCGACAAATTGTTCGGGTGAGAGAAACTTTTCTTATATTCTATAAGATGTTTTGTACGAAAAAAATACACTTGATGTTGGGAAGGGAGAGGGGGGTAACCTTAAACCTCAACACGTATCACCAGGGGGAGGGGTGGTTTAAAAAGTTGCTAAAAAACATCACGTTATTAATGGATGACCCCTAATCTAAATTAGCCGGCGCGAGTGGTGTAGTGGTGACGCTCGTGGCCTCATGTTAGAGCGCTAACTGACAAGTATAGAGGTCCCGAGTTCTATCCCCAGTGCCGGCCGCATTTGTTCCAGAAGACAAATGTGAAAAATGGTAGTTAGTGCAATTTACAATAACAACAGGTTTCTGGGCCTAAGTGAATGTGAATGCAGAATACAATAGGCCGACGTGTTCGAAGGGTCGCCAAACCCGGCATTCACATCGAACCAAACTTTAAAAAAAAAAAAAAATCTAAATTACATTGACAACGACCAAATTATGTTCCCGTCACTGTGCGTTTTTACTATAATAGTTAGCAATTTTTGTCATGGAAGCGGAGGCGCTGAACGTCCTAACCTTATTGTGTTAGTATTTTGTCTGTCAGAATTATAATTTTTCAATAACTAATTTAAACTGCGAGACTCATGCGCAAAAGCCTTTCTTCACACACTTGTATCATAAACTACTATTGATTGAAAATTGCAGAAATTAAAACGGAACGTCAAATTCGGTACTGGGTACATTAACTCAACATAGGGTCTAAACCTCACCATCTCAGATTGTCCTGAAATTTGGCACAGGTGTACTATTAGTAGACTTGGAAAAATTTGAAATTTTACTGAGATATGTCAACTGGTTTTTGAATTACAGAGCTTCAAAGTTCTCAAAAATGGACCCAAAAATAGGAAACAAGTTGAACAAAAATAGGAAACTAGAAATTGCTGTAGAAATTTTCCTAATTAACAGACACAGAATTGGTGGCATTTTACAGCAGCTTTCATGCTCTTTCCTATGATTTTGAACACTATATAGGTTAAGTAAAAAAAAAATTCTTAAAACCCATTTCAAAGTTTTAAATAATTTTTTTTCAGAAAGTACATATTTTTAAATTTCCAAATTAATTCCATGACTAGCTAGTATTGTTGTAAACCATAGGTTAAAATATATATTTGGGCAATGGATGGCTTCATTGTTAAGAAAATTGAAGACTGAACTTCCATTTCCATTAGTTCAACTCTATGAAAATAAACAAAAGTTACTATAGTTACTATTATTTAAAGTTATACTATTAAATAATAAGACAAATGAAACCTTCTCAAAGATGATAAACAGGTCGATAATTTTTTTTTGAAAAGGCTTCATTTGTCTAACACATATCACGTTCAAGTAGAACATAGGTTGTTCCAGTGGGAGTTAGAGGATTCACTTTCATCAGGATATCCATTTCTGAGACCCACAGAATATTAGCATTTCTTGGATATGAGTAGGATGTAGAGGGTCCAGCTGGATCCAGCTGGAGAAAATTTATTTCTGCTTCATCAAGTTCTTCATGTTCATTTTCTGTAAAACATATTCAAGCTACCAATTTGTTTCATAGAAAACAGTGATGTAATTTGATATGTCTGCTAGTTTAATCTTATCTGGAGATTTTGACACCTTCTTTTCCCAAACTTCTGAATTTGGGAAACTTTGTAGTCTCTGACAAAGTGATTTGTTTTCGTTAATGGATTGCAACACTGAATTCTCAATGTATCAATTTGCATATTGAAACCAAACCTAACTTATTGGCGAACAATACACATACAAAATATAAATGATAATAATGAATCCATTGTCCAAATTTAAATTTTGACTTGTGGTTTACAACAAGGTTGTGTTAGGTTTTGCGTTTTTTTTTCATATATTACATATATACTATATATAGTTTTGAATATCATAGAAAAGGGTGTTAGAAATGCTGTAAAATGGCACCAATTCCAGGTCTCTAGCTCGATTTAAAAGGCTTCTACAACGTTAAAAAAAAATGGTGTTCCCTTTTTTTACATCCTTTTATGAGAACTTTCATCATTAACCCTTATGTCCTTTATGAAAATGGTATTTTTCCGTGTTGAATTGACATGGAATGATCCTACTACAGAAAACAGATGTGTAATAGATAACAAACAAATGTATCATTGTCAATTGTATCAATCTCTGTCAGAATCTTATTCTAAAACATGGCTAATCTGTTTTTGTTGTACCCATTACGTAAATATGTATGTCATAATATATCATACCATGATCATCATCTATCTGCCCATTATACCTTAATATTTCATCCTCACTACTTTCATATTTGCATATTTGATTCGATATGCATATCATATGTGATTCGATTAACATTTGAGGAAGCTTTGTTTAATATATACGGATCTAATTCATTCTATGTCTAAAGTTCCCGTTCTGAAACGTCTAAGAGAGACCACAATATATGATTTTAAGAATCGAAATATTTAGCGTTTTTTTAAATGGTACATTACGGTCAAAGTTACTTAGATCCACATATCAAAATTAGATTCTGCTCTTCAAGAATAGGAATTATCAAACAATATTTGGCTCTGATACCTATACCACATAACTGAATTAACATTTGAAATTATCTCAACCAATATATTCCTAAATAGGCGAATTGGACGAACATGCTTTATTGAATAGCCTTTATTGAATTCCCTGGACCTTAATCTTTTACATTGCTTTCTTTTGGGATATTTAAAATCAATGGAAAAATGAGTGAACTTGCTTGTTTTTTGGTTTTATAATTTTACGCTGTCCAAAAAAATAGTGTTATCTTATAACATGTTACTTAGGTTCTTAAAAAATCCTGTGTAATAGAGGGTGACAAATTAAGAGTGTCCTGATTTTAAACTGTAATTATCAAAAAACGAAATAAGTTGGACACCAATTTTTTTGTTGAACATTGTAGAGTAAACTCTAAAGTTTAATAACAAGATAAATGCTTAATACTAAATTAAGAATTAATACTTAAAAATTAAATCGATTAGATGACCTCTGTTTGCTTCGATGCATGACTGAGATCGATGTAACAATAAATGCATTCCACGCTGGTATGTTTCTTCGCGAAATCTCACCAACAGCTTCTCGAATGTTTCGTTTTAAGTATACCAGGGTTTCAGGTCGGTTCTGATAAACGTTAGATTTAACATGGCCCCATAAAAAATATACCAAATCCGGAGAGCGGGGAGGCCACAACTGATTCCCACACTGGGAAATTAAACGACCAGGAAAGAACTCTCGTACACTTCCATAGACATGTTGTATACATGAGGCCTAGCACCATCTTGCTGATACCAAATATCGTTTATTGGTAATAAGTTGAGTAGAGCCATGGTATCAATTAAGATCGTTTGTAACCTCTTCACATAACGTTCACTATCGACAACTACTGCGTTTCCTATTTCATCTTAAAAAAATACGGTCCCAATACTACAGCTGAGAATATTCCACACCATACTACCTTTAGAGAATGCAGATCTTCATCGAATATAACTTGAGGGTTTTCGGCATACCAGTAAGGTAATTATTAATATATGTAATTATAACGTATATATACCGTATAAACCGGATGGAAACTCCGGAGCAACGCCGAAGTCTACCAGAATGTAAAAAAAATCTCTGCGACCATGAGGAAATGGAGGCTAAATTAACAAGTAAAAACAGGACACCCCTAATTTGTCACCTTTTGTATAACTGTGTTGTGTCAGCATAACTTTCATGTGAATGATACTACTTTTTATGAATGCTCTCCTATCTAATAAATATTAGATTATATATATATATATATATATATATGTATGTATATATGTATATATATATATATATATATATATATATATATATATATATATATATAGATAAATATATATATATATATATATATATATATATATATATATATAGATAAATATATATATATATATATATATATATATATATATATATATATATATAGATAAATATATATATATATATATATATATAGATAAATATATATGTATATAGATAAATATATATATATATAGATAAATATATATATATATATATATATACATATATATATATAAATATATATATATATATATATAAATATATATATATATATATATATAAATATATATATATATATATAAATATATATATATATATATATATATATATATATATATATAAATATATATATATATATATATATATATAAATATATATATATATATAAATATATATATATATATATATATATATATATATAAATATATATATATATATATATATAAATATATATATATATATAAATATATATATATATATACATATATTAATATATATATATATATATAAATATATATATATATATATATATATATATATATATATAAATATATATATATATATATATAAATATATATATATATATATATATATATATATATATATATATATATATATAAATATATATATATATATATAAATATATATATATATACATATATATATATATATATATATATATATATATATATATATATATATATATATATATATATATATATGTGTATAAATATTGTAAAGAAGTAATCTTTGTTCTGTCTACAACTGCATTAACAACCTCCCAGAATAAGAATAGAACTTGACGATATCTTGTTTTATCAATATAAGCGCCTTATAAAAGACATTGTTATACAATTGATATCTGTATTTAACATTTACAATAATAGAAATACTTTTTTATGAGAAAATTTTCTTATTGACCTGTAGAATGCGATTTCATGAAGATTATTACGATATTTGTATCTTTTTCCACTTTGGCTTTTAGTATGCGCCACCCCGGTAACTGGGGACACGGCAGTGCCCGCGCCAAGTCGAGCACAACCGTACTATCTTTTCTCGAAGCGACAAACGGCAATTTTGACCCCCTGTAACTTCGTTGTGTATAAAGCAGGAAGTTTGAATTTTTAAATATCAAAAGACATACTATAACTGGCTATATTGCCAATATACCATATAATTTTACCTTATAGTTTACGAATTATCGCCAGTCAAAATTCTTAATTTTGTAAGTGACACACTCACCTACGATAAAAATTCTAAGGTGCTTCTAGCAATCTTACAAACCTCAAATTTTGAATTTTAGTTAGCCTTTAGCCTATAACGGAAGGAAAAAATAATAAATCCCGAAATTTGATTATGGATTAAATGAAAAATAATGATTATTTTCAAATTTCTTAATTTTGTCACCGATCATCAAAATTCTAAGGTACTTCTAGCAATTTTACAAACATCAAATTTTGAATTTTAGTTAGCTTTTAGCCTATAACGGAAGGAAAAAATCAAAAATCCCGAGATATCATTATCCATTAAATGACAAATAATGATTATTTCAAAATTTCTAAATTTTGTCACTGATCATCTAAATTCTAAGGTACTTCTACAATCTTACAAACTCCAGATTTTGAATTTTAGTTAGCCGTTAGTCTATAAAGGAAGGAAAAAAACAAAAATCCCGAAATTTCATTATCCATTAAATGAAAAATAATGATTATTTAAAAATTTCTTAATTTTGTCACCGATCATCAAAATTCTAAGGTACTTCTAGCAGCAATATTACAAAATTTTGAATTTTAGGTAGCCTTTAGCCTATAACGGAAGGATAAAATCGAAAATCCAGAAATTTCATATCTATTAAATGATCCAAAAATGATTAATAAATCAAAATTTGTTAATTTTGTCACCAATCATCAAAATTCTAAGGTACTTCTAGCAATATTAAAAACTCCAGATTTTTAATTTTAGTTAGCCTTTAGCCTATAAAGGAAGAAAAAAATCAAAAATCCCGAAATTTTGTTATCCATTAAATGAAAAGTAATGATTATTTAAAAACTTCGTAATTTTCTCACCAATCATCAAAATTCTAAGGTGCTTCTAGCAATCTTACAAACTTCAAATTTTGAATTTTAGTTAGCCTTTAGCCTAGAATGGAAGGAAAAATTAAAATAATTCGAAATTTCATTATCCATTAAGGAGGTTCGAGCGAATCCCATGTTAAATATTTTTTTCAAGTTTCAGCTTTGAAACTTTTTCTACATGAAGATCAATACTTTATTTATGTCCTCTCAAAATTTGAAAGTGATCCTGCGTTTAGTTTATCCGGAAAAAAAATTAAAAAATGATGATTTTTCGAATCTAATACACAGCGCCTATGGCAGACAAACTTCCGTCACGTCTTTATTTTTTTTTTTCGGTATTAATTTCCCAATTTTAGGGTATAAAAAACTATTTACAATAAATTTAGATAATATTAAAACACGATAACGTTAAAGCAATATGATGTTCCCGATGTAAAATAAATAATTAAAGTTAATTTTTTTTTTCAATCTTATTTATCGACAGTAATTCACATGACAGATGGTTTGGCAACGTCGTCGATAACAGCTGATTGTGAGAGAAAAGAAAAACAGAAACATTTTGAACTTTTGAACGTCTGTGGAACTATTTGATAGAATACACTCCACCTTTTTACATAGATTATCAATATTTTTTTGTCTTTTGGTAATTCGAGGTTTTCGGCCAACATCTTGGGCTTATAACATTCTGATCCCTTTACAACCAGCCGACTAATAACACTGATGTTGCCAGATCTTTTTATGTCACCTTATAAGTCAAAAATAACGAAGTCAGTTAATAACTTTATTATATTAAATAAATAATAATTACCAATTTTTAAATTTGTTATGTTATTATATATAAAAATAATGCATTTTAACAACTATTAGGTTAATTGAAAATATAGAAAAATTCAAGCACTATTTTGACTCATTAGTTACGCTCGAAACTCCTTAAATGAAAAATAATGATTATAGAAAAATTCAAGCACTATTTTGACTCATTAGTTACGCTCGAACCTCCTTAAATGAAAAATAATGATTATTTGAAAATTTCTTAATTTTGTCACCGATCATCAAAATTCTGAGGCATTTCTAGCAATCTTACAAAACTCCAGATTTCTAATTTTAGTTAGCTTTTAGTCTATAAAGGAAGAAATTAATCAAAAATCCCGAAATTTCATTTTCCATTAAATGAAAAATAAGGATTATTAAAAATAATATTCAACGAACGCATCGCGCTTGTACGTATGGTTGCTAACTTAATAATAGAGACATGGAGTGGGCTTTAAGAAAATCAGTAGCTGCCGGACACGGTATATTACCCGAGAAAAAAAAGGAACATGAACTACAAAAAGAAATGAGATCCCATCACAAACATAAAATGTGAAAAAGTCTCGTAACGCAGTTCTTTCGCTACAAAAAGTTGTGGGATCTCATTTAAGACCAAGTCAGTTATTTTAGTTAGTGTGTATGTAGAAGCACCCATTCAACTACTTTATTATAAATTGTTATCTAATCAATTACCTATCAACTTTTATAGTGACCGTATCAATATTAGACACCTTTATTTCTATTATAATTATAATGACTTGGCAATTGCACAGCAACGTAATTTTAAAAGAATAATCTACTAATTCGATTACTAGGTAAATCTAAACAGTAATATAAATAATCAGTTTATTTCAGTAAATACACATTTCGAAACAGGTGGTAATAAAAAAGAGAGTATCGTTGCTACCTGTACCAACGAGAAACCTGGTACCACAGGCACCAGTAAACCTAAGAATAAAGTATTTTATTTAGTAGAATATGTTGCCGTGAAATTGCCAAGTCATTATAATTATAATAGATATAAAGGTGTCTAATATTGATACGGTCACAATAAATAATGTTGATAGGTAATTGATTAGATAACAATTTATAATATTGTTGTTGAATGGGTGCTTCTACATACACACTAACTAAAATAACTGACTTGGTCTTACATTAGATCCCACAACTTTTTGTGGCGAAAGAACTGCGTTACGAGACTTGGCATTTTTTACATTTTATGTTTTTGATGCGATCGCATATTTCGCATTCATTCAGGGCGGGCAGCCCGGACGATTAGTGAAAACCGCCCTAGTTGTTGCCTCCCCAACCGGGAGTCGAAACGATATTTGTATCTAGATTTGTAATTATGTGTGAATTGTGGTGTATCCAAAAAAGTGTACACACTTTTAGGCAATAGAGTCAATAGGCAATAGACTAAAATAATCACTGATATTAGACTAATCACTTTGCATTGAAAAATTCACTATGTTTTAACCACACTTAATATGTAAAAAAATTATATAACTTGTTGACTGTTATATGAATATAAACACGACTCGAGATTCGACTGGTTAAGGTCATTTTCAAGTGGATGTACCTGCCGAAACTTGAGTTGTGTTAAGTATTTAAATTTGTATAACTGTGAATCTTCTTCTTCTTAGCGTTGTCCCGCTGGTGCAGGGTCCGCTTTCTTGGTCAATGACCGCCATTTTGCACGGTTTTGTTCGTCATTTGGTTTTAGATCTTTCGGTCACTATTTATCGTGTACTGCCATCGCTGCTTCGTTCTTCCTCTGGGACGATGGCCTTCAATCTCAAAATGGAGTGCAGAGTTGACAACAGTACCAGGTGCTGCACGCAGTGCATGGCCATACCATCGGGGTCGTTCTCTCGATCTGAGTCGACACCAATTTGCTCGAACGAATTGTGTTATTTCTGACATGGACAATAAGGGAGATGCCCATTACACAACGAAGCATTCTCATTTCTATGGTATGTAGATGACGTTCAGAAACCTTGTCAGCTGGTCGACATTCGACTCCATATAGCGCAACAGGCCGTATCACTTTCCGTGGAATTTTCTTGTTGCAAAGTACACCCGTGACCTCCTTCCACCGCATCCAGGTTGCATTTACTGTGGGGCTTACTTCATCACTGAAGCTGCCATCACTCTGTAGACGGGACCCAAGGTACCTAGAGGAGTTGGTCTTGACTAGATTATCTCCACCGACTTGAATGGTACCGTCACTTGGATTTAACTCCAGATATTCCATCTTTTTCACGTTTAGACTTAGACCATACTGGGAGAGGCGGTTATTCCAGCCTTCAACTTGACGTTGTAGTTTCTCGCGGGAGACATCTGCAACCATTAAATCATCCGCATACAGAAGGGTCCAAGGGACATTCCATTGTAGATCACGAGTCACGATGGTGTCCATGACAAGTACAAAGAGGGATGGTGATGGTGCTGAACCTTGGTGGACCCCGACATTTGCAGGAAAGTTATCTGAGGTGCCAACAGCACAACGTACTCTGATACTGGTGTTTGCGTATAGCATCTTGACCACATTAACAAATGATTCTGGCACTCCATGGTCTCGGAGCGCATACCAAATTAACTTATGAGGAACACGATCAAAGGCCTTTTTGAGGTCGAGGAAGGCAATATGCAATGGTTTACTTTTCTCACGATGCTTCTCCATGAGCAATCGTGCGGCTCATATGGCGTCAGTAGTTCCAGCTCTCTTGACAAATCCACACTGGTTGATGTTAATGTTGGCAATGTCACGTAGTCGATGCTGAAGTGTTCTCTCAAAGATCTTCATTCTATGTGAGAGAAGGCGTATTGGTTGATAGTTAGAGCACTCTGCTGGGTCTGCTTTATTCTGGGTCTGCTTTTTATTGAAAATCGGTACCGTAATGCTTGTAGTTCAGTTAGTAGGGATGTGGCCAGAGTCGATTATAGCATTGAAAAAGTTAACAAGCCAATCAATTGCAGAGGCTTGCAGTTCTTGCAAGTCAGCGGGAAGATTGTCTGGTCCAGGAGATTTCTGATTTCCCATGCTTTTGAAGGCAATAGCAACTCCCTCTGCAGTGATTTTGGGGATAGGCCTTTCAATTGGGACACCTTCTTGGATTGGTGGATACGGAAACTCTATATTTGAGATCTCCTCAAAATGCTGATGCCAGTGTTTGAGAATCTCACATAGTGTTCAATAGACCTTGTTGATTTTGCTCAGGCTTTGGTCAGGCGGTATATATCCTTTTCTTTGGTGTCCAATTTGAGGTAGAGATTGTTGTAGTGGTTGGTTCTTGCTTCAGCGCCGGCTTTCTTTGCCTCTCGTTTAGCAGTAATGTATCTTTCTCTGTGCTCGTCTGTCTTTTGAGAAAGCCAGATTTTGAATACTGTCTTCTTTTATTGTAAAATTTATATAACTCTGAATAACAAGTTATATAATATTTGTACATATTAAGTATGGTTATAAATAGTGATATCACATATTAAGTGTGCTTAAAATATAGTGAATTTTTCAATTCAGTGTAAGTATGGATTTCCACGTAGTAAGAGTCGCGACCGAGATCTTAGAGATCTTAGACTAATCACTGATTACTATAAATCCGTGGTAATATACTACGAGATAGATCATCATCAACCTACCGAAAGCGTGAATAGTTGTTGAGAAATATAGTTGTTGAAAAAAAGAAAGACAGTGTATACATTTTTGGACCATACCTTGTATAAATTCACACAAAAATGTATAATTTCATGATGAATGAAATGATAAATTTTTGGACCATACCTTGTATAAACTAGACTAGATTTAAGAAAACACAAATCCTATACATCCTCCTATGCAAATCTATTTATTAATTTACAAATTATTTAAACTTGTTTATTTATTTAATTTCGATTAAAAAAAAAAAAATTATTTGAAATATTTATTTACAAGTTTTATTAATTTGATATTGTTTACATTACATATAATTATTTCTTGTATAAAGATTATTATTTTATTTATTATTTTTCTTTTCTTTTCTTTTTTTGAGTAGCTAAAGTCAACAATATTTATTCAGAACCATCAATCATCGCCACGTAGTACGCCCAATTCCTCTCCACGTAGTACTAAATCTCCACCTTTACCACCTGGTGCTGTTCCTGCGACACAGGCTGGTCCACGGAGCGCACCCCAAACACCTCTCGGCCATGCTCCCGGTCAACCGATGGGCTCCCAGCCGGAAGGCTCCCAACGAAGTCACGGGGGAATGTCTGCAGCCATGGGAGGTGCTGGAAATACGAATTCATTGGATCGAGGCGAAAGGGCACATCATAATTCGGCTGCTGCCGCCGCAGCCGCTGCTGATTCGCTAGCTGGCGTCGGTGGAGATGTACGCAACGCATTTGGAGGATCTTCGAATATTAATGTTGGTAAGTGTAAGCAAAATGTTAAATAGATTTTCGTTTATAAGAAGTGAACCAATAAATGTTCGTAGTGACGCGTTATTGAATATTATATTCAGAAGACAGAATATTGTATAGCAGAGGTGGGCTAATGTGGCTCTCATTGAAAATTTATATCAGTTTTTTTATTATCAGATATTTTTTCCACGAATCTTGTTAAGTTGACTACATACGTGAAGCGTTTAAGTTATATCTAGAGACCTTTGATGAGTCTGTGCTTGTTCTCGAGCTCGTATCATGCAGGTGATTGTTCAAAAGGGAAGTATTTAATTAAGAAAGGAAGTATTGTATTATATACAATTTTTGATTTGAGTTTATTTCATTTTTTATAATTCCTTTGACAAATAAAAAAAAAAACGATCAAGAAAATAAAATTGGCAATTTTTAAAAGATTTGACCAAAGTTTTAATAAACCCTTTTTTTTAATTTTGAAAACATCATTTTGCATTTTCTTTCTTTCAATTATATTGTCTTATTTCTTATGTGTACTTTACATATCACTTTTTGAGCGGGTAGTCTAAGTCACGCAACTATGTTGCCTAGCGGGCACGCAAAGTTTGGTAATTGAACATCTATATATTTTATTTAAAAAAATATATAACTATTTTGATAAATTTACATTTATCTAATTAATGTCATATAAAAAAGGTCTTGTTTTTTAAACTTACATAATAAAACCACTCAGTAATATTTTTCCAAAATGTAGTACTTAAAGAAGCAGTCTCCTTTATGAAGGGATACTTCGAAAAATTGGAAACTATAACAAATAAAACTTTTTTTCTTATGCGCGGCACAAACACGGCTCTGATGTTTTACTTTTATGCCACTGTGTTTCTTTGCATCCTTTGGCAATACTCATGAAGGATCATTTCTTCGGGATGTAGCTGATATACTTGATATAGGATCATCTAAATTTTCAATTTAGTAGATTCATTTAGCCAAATATTGATCGGCGCGATCATAAATTTGTTGTAATCAACTCCGCATATTGGTTTCCTTTTGTTGTCCAATCAATATTATGGCTTTCTACAATATGTCGGCAGAATGTATTGTCGAAATCATGTCTGTTCTAATCGACTTCCTTCTCCATAGTGTTCCATTTTAGCTTCACAAACCATTCTTATAAGAATTCCGAATTTTGTAATATTCGAAGCATTGTAAACTTTAAAGGATTGACGACCTCTCCATGGCATGATGCTTTCATCAAGGGACAACTAATTCTCTTTGCGGCTTCTAAACTTCTTGAAATTTAGATACAAAATATGAAATAATACGGCTGATTTTTTAAGGCAATCTCTATCATCTCTGTCATCGTTATTGTAAAAATATCGTTATCAAATTCAGGAAACTCCGCATCAGTTGAAATTTGCGACAAATAAACTGCATAGACTTAACTATCACTATCGCATAGAGATTACTATCACTATTTTATTTTAGGGCGATGAGCCGATAAATATACTATATATCTATGAGCAATAATCACGAAATCCAAACAGCAGTCTCGAAGACTATCAATTACATAGCTATCCGACAAGAAACATTTGAAAAGTGCTGAACAATATATCGTGGGTGTACTGCCAAAAGTGACCAAGTCAAAACTTTGTAAAAATGACTGAATGAACTGAATATAGACATTTTTAACTGTAGCGATTTTGATCTGAAAGACTTTGTCATTTTTGGACTATGCTAGAAGGTTTTCATTGGTTACGTATATTGGCTAGAACTCACCTTCTCCGCCGCAGATGCTGTTGAGGTCTTCTCGATCCTATGCCGTTGGCCAACTAGTGGCTCTTTCGCCTTTAGGAGCAGTTTCCCACCCCAAGGGCAAGGGTGTGCCCTTCCTTTTACCCGCTCATCCGACCTCCTTTGGCCGTTGGCCTTATACCGGGAGATAATCGGTCCCTTCATTCGTTAGACGTCTGTAAAAAAAAAAAAATATATACACAGCTGTTGCCCCCTCACCACCGCGGAGAGGTGAGTGTTAGGAGTTCATCCACCATCATTGAAAACAGGGACCAAAAGGCATTTCCCAGTTTCTCAGGATCTTTAGAGAAGAAAGAATGAAAGAAGAAAAAAAACACGATCTTTGACGTGTTCCTCAGTAGTTAATTTGGTATGCGCTCCGAGACCATAGAGTGCCAGAATCATTTGTTAATGTGGTCAAGATGCTATACATAAACACCAGTAGCAGAGTACGTTGTGTTGCTGGCACCTCATATAACTTTCCTGTAAATGTCGGAGACCACCAAGGTTCAGCACTATCACCATCCCTCTTTGTTCTTGTCATGGACACCATCACTCGTGATCTACAACGGGATGTCCCTTGGACCCTTCTGTATACGGACGATGTAATGGTTGTCTCCCGCGAGAAACTCCAACGTTAAGTTGAAGACTGGAATAACCGCCTCTCCCAGTATGGTCTAAGTCTAAACGTGAAAAAGACTATCTGGAGTTAAATCCAAGTGACGGTACCATTCAAGTCGGTGGAGAAAATCTAGTCAAAGGCCAACTCCTCTAGGTACCTTGGGTCTCGTCTACAGAGTGATAGCAGCTTCAGTGATCAAGTAAGAGCCACAGTAAATGCAACCTAGATGCGGTGGAAGGTCACGGGTGTACTTTGCGACAAGAAAATGCCACCAACTAAAATCCAAGATATACCGGACAGTGATACGGCCTGTTGCGTTATATGGAGTCGAATGTCGACCATCTGACAAGATTTCTGAACGTCATCTACATGCCATGGAAATGAGAATGCTTCATTGGGGAATGGGCATCTCCCTTATTGACCTTGTCAGAAACGACACAATTCGGGAGCAAATGGGTGTCGCTACAATTGTGGACAAAATGGGAGAGAAACGACTCCGATGGTATGGCCATGCACTGCTAGCAGCTCCTGGTACTGTTGTCAACTTTACCCTCCATTTTGAGATTGAAGTCCAACGTCCCAGAGGAAGACCGACGCAGCGATGACAGGACAAATAGTGGCAGTAAATAGTGATCTAAAAATCGTGGGTCTAAATCCAAATGACGCACAAAACCGTGCAAAATGGCGGCCATCGAGCAAGAAAGCGGACCGTGTACCAGCGGGACAACGCTAAGAAGAAGATTGGCTTGAACATTTTTTTGCCATAGAGGTAGCAGGCGCTAAAACGACTTCGTCACATTATTTCATTTCTGTCATATTTGACTTGGTCACTTTGGCAGTATACCCACGATATATGAGATCATCGTATTTTCTTAAAACTGTCTTAACATTGCCCATTAACGCCAATTCGTGCATTATGCAACAGATACCAGTACTCTGCCCCGCTTTTAAGGAAAGTGCTTTTGAACGGGTACTAATACCCGTCCCGTCGAGAGATGCGAGTGCGCGAAGCTGGTACTAAACCCGCGCCCGCTCATAATGTGTTAAGACTTCTATAGAATATCTTAGCATATTAATTAAAGTTTGAATGTGTACATTTGTTATATAACTATGGTGTGGCTCTTTATAATATATACATGAAAAACCGGAATGCGGCTCTTATTGACCTCTTGCGGGGGGTTGCATACTTATTTACGTTTATAAAAATTGAGAGCGGAGTAATAGTGCTCAGAAAGCGGTCCTTTTGTTGTATTGTTGTTGTCCCCTGATATATATTTAACAAGTTAAAAGATCAGATAGGTAAATCACAAATGCACAAATTTATAAATCTTCATGATCATTATCAATCAGCCATTTGGGTCCAATGCTGGCCTCCCTTAGATTTCTCGATTTCGCCCTATGTTGTGCCTCCCGCATCCAGTTTCCACTGATGCGCTTAATATCGTCGGATCATCGTATCGGGGGGTGCGTCCTCAGCTTCTGAATGCAAGTTGTCTGGGACGCCATTCGAGTATCCGTTTCGTCCACCTATCATCCACTATCCTGGCAATGTGGCCGGCCCAGTTCCATTTCAGTGTTGTAATCCTTTCCACTGCATCTGTGACGTCTGTTCTTTGTCGTATTGTTAGGTTTGGGGCTTTATCTCGTAGTGATATTCCTAACATCGACCTCTCCATAGCTCTTTGGTAGACTTGTATTTTTCTGATTGACTTTCGTGTTAGTGTCAGCGTTTCTACCCCATACGTCATTACGGTCAATACACATTGGTTGTATACCTTCCGTAAGATATTTTTCAGATTGCTAAACGCGGCCCAGGTTAAGCTAATTCTTCTGGTAATCTCGGTCGTTTGATTATGGCGGCTTATTCGAATTTCGTGAACAAGGCATTTGTAGTAGGGAACCTGTTTAATTTATATGTCGTTTACTGAGAATTTACCGCTTGCGACGAGGTTGGTCATGAATTGAGGTTAGTTGGTATTTATCTTGAGTCCAGCCTTGCGGAAGGACGTGTATAGCTTCTCCAGCATCCGTGTAGCCTCGCCTAGCTCATCCGCTATTATGACGATGTCGTCTGCAAATTTTAGATGGCTTAGTTTTTTGCAGTTTATGGTTGTGGTCTTTGATGCCTTTGTTCCTGCGTCTAATTCCTTACTCATGTACTCTAATAACGTCGTGAATAGTTTTGGAGAGATTGTGTCTCGTTGGCATACTCCGCGTTTTACTCTGAACTAGTTGGTATTCTCGTGTAGTTTTACGCTGGCAGTTGCCTTTTCATAAGTTCCTTTTATTAGTGAGGAGTAGGTTGTAGGTGATCTATTCCGCGAGTGCTTCAAAGACTTTATGTTGGTCTATTTGGCCGAAAGCTTTTTCGTAATCTATGAAAACTAGGACCAGTGGCTTGTTGTGCTTTATACACCTCTCGATCAGCGTTTTAATCACTTGCAGATGGTCATTTGTCCCGAAACCAGATCTGAAACCCGCTTGATCACGCGGTTGATAGAAGTCCAACTTTAGGCATTTCGTTATTATCTTGCTGAAGAGTTTATATATGTGTGGTAGCATACTGATAGGACGGTAATTTGCTAGTTCCTTGGTGTCTCCTTTTTTATGCATAATTATGATTACCGCATTGTTCCTGTTTGATGCGGTTTCTCCTTTCGCTAAACATGCGTTGAATAGTTTTTTTTTGCTTTTATGACCATTTCTCCGCCTGCTTTTATTGCTTCTATTAGAAGCCCATCTTCACCTGGTGCTTTGTTTTTTTTTCATTTCATTAAGAGAGTTCTTTATTTCTTCTACCGTTATTTCAGGTATGTTCCTCAGAGCCTTGATTGAGAATTTTTGGTATTATAGGGGCATGTGTGTTTTCCTCGTTTACACTGTATAGTTCGGCGTAGTAAGTTCTCCACTGCCTGTAGGATTTGCTCTTTTGTTGTGACAATCGTTCCCTGGGCATTTAGGAGCTTGTTGATATTATTTTTCCCCAAAGCTAGTTTTTGTTTCATTACCTTCATGCTCTTATTTTTCTCTATAACTTCAGAGATAATGATAGTACTTTCAGATATCGTTTCTTGCTGATCTTGAAATTTTCTTATTTAGTTCTCTTAACTCGACGGTTTTGTTACTGTATTTGTTTCTTAGTTCTCTTCATTTTTCCATAATATCTTTTGTATCATGGCTGAGTTTTCCTTTATCCTTAGTCTCTTAATACAGTATTTCTCCTGTGCGTTTTTGAGGAAATCTGCTTTGTTGTTGTTTAGGTCGTCAGTATCTGTTTCTTCTTCGAATGTGTGACACATTTCAAGTGTGTTTTGATGTACTGCTTATATGCTTCTGGTTCTCTTATAGTAGTCCACTTGTTTAATTTGCTATTGGTGATTAGTTTTAACCTTTCCTTCTTAATGTTGATAATGATGTTTGCTCTAACCATTCTGTGGTCACTGCCAATTTTTGGTTTATTAAGACTGATACATCCTGCATTATTTCGTTCCTGTCTGTGATTATAAAGTCTATATCATTTTTTGTTTTATTATCTGGGCTTACTCATGCCCACTATCTTTGAGGGGCTTTCTTGAAGAATGTATTCATTGCATAGAGCCAGTGTTGTAGTTGGAAGTCTTATAACATACTACTTCTTTGGCCTACATCAAAGTATCCGAGACCCCCTAGTCTCGCCCACGTCTTGCCTGGATCCTAGTTTGACATTGGAGTCTCCCATAAGAACAGTATAGTTCGTTTTTGTTCTTCTCATCGCTTCCGAAACGTGTTCGTAGAATTCCTCCACTTCTTGGTATGTACTGCTAGATGTGGGTACATAGGCCTTGATGATTCTGATGTTATATCTCGAATTTAGTTCAAGTAGTAGATAGATCACTCTGGAGCTTATACTCTCTATCTATATTATTTTTGCGACGTGCCGCTTGTGTATTATTCTCTCCTTTATAATATAACAGGTTGTTTGACTTCAGGATTAATTTGGATTCTCATTTTCTTCTTTACTCTGGCAGTCCTATAATGTCCCAATGTATGTGTTCCAACTCTTCTTGTAGTTCAAATATTTTGTCATCCATTGCTAAAGTTCCTGTGTAGTATGTGTTCAGTTTCAGTATTTTCTTGTATGTGTTCAATTTTTGTATGGTAGCCTAATCTAACCAGGGGATTCTTCGCACCCTCTGCTCTTAGCCTAATCTGACCGCTACCCTGGTCAGGGGTCTCTGAGCTGCCGGGCACTGAGGGCCATCTTCGTGGTGTATTCATTCATAAGGAGATTCTAGCCGCACTCCTACCACGCTGGCCATTGCGGGTTGGTAGGGTTGAGAATTACATTTCCTTTATTCTCGATGGAATGGTTATACCGCCATGACTCGCTCGCCAGAGCCTCGTTAATTATCTAGCAGTGGGTACCGCGTGCAGGTGAGGTTGACATTTGGGCCGGTCTTATTTGAGTGTTTTGCCGTCGCCCCTTACCCACCCTATACATTTATAAATACATTAACTTAATTAAAACTTAATACATAAACTATAGAGAAATAATACATATACTATAAGAAAATAAGGCATGCAATATCTTATTTCCCTAATTATGTAATGTTATGTATTATATTTTTTAATTGTTATTTTAGGTGGTAGTAATGGTAATGGTACGCCAGGGTCCGTGGGTCGCTCTCTACGTAATGATCTATTAGTAGCGGCAGATTCAGTGACAAATGCAATGTCTACATTAGTAAGAGAATTAAATTCAGGTATGCAAACATAACTTTATTAAAAAAAGAAATTTTCTATAGACATATTTATGTGTCTTAAACATTAGTTTTTTCCTTGTACCATTTAGTATTATTACTCCTTGTCAATATTAGAAAACATTTTAGGAAAAGTTTCAAGAAATAGAGTTTAGTGAATTAATGTAAAATAATGTTAAATAAGAATTTTAGGAGCTATATGTCAAAACAGTTCCATGCTTAAGAAAGATTAAGTTTTTTTAATTTGTAGCTATTTTTATAATAGCTTTAGTTTTATTTTATTATCTGCTTTATAAAAAGAAAAACCCACTAAATATATTTTAAAGTATTTTTTTTTTTTAAGAATGTGAATGTTTTTTTGAAATATTTTTTTGTATGGCATGGTATTGCCAATATACAAGGAGCATGCTGATATATATTTTTTATAAAATACAAAAGAACAGTTATACACGCTTATAACACAACAATTTTTATACAACAATTACTTATTTTTTGTATACTTATTTTTAACACACTTATATATTTTTTTAAATTTTGTTTTTTATTAAATAATGTTGTTATTTATTTGATTTTAATATTTTTTGTTATTTTTTATATAATATAAAAATTTATCTTTTTTATAAAAAAATACTAAAAAAACTATTTTTCCCTGTATATATTTATGGACATATATAATTTGTTATTGTTATGAAATATTGTATTTTTTTTAAGAAAAAGTGGAAAAAACTTTTTTTTATTTTTTATTTATACAGCACACTTACAAATATATATTTAAGGTATTAAATACATGATTTTTTAGTTTTTAACACACACTAACACCTTTCTCAAGTAACACAAACATTATTTAATCAGAATGTAAAAATAGTTAATTACTAGATAAAACAAAATTATATGGAAGAAACTAGAAAAAAAATAGATATAAACAATTACATAAAAGCTATTACATAATTTATAGTATAATGACATTGTCTATTCTTACAGTTAAAGATTGCTTTAAAAGAGTCACTGGATGTAAACTAAGGGGTCATTCCCTGGAATGTTGTTTAATTTGTGCTTCCCGTTTCCCGGGAAAACATTATTTTTCAATATGCAATAACTATATGGTCATTCGTCATCAACGAAAAAATAAACACGGTATTACAAGTATGACAACTGTATGTATATGTATGTATAACAGTATGACAACTCAAAAAACAACTAAAAAAGAAAACTCACATCCTGTATCTCAAAAACTAGAGCTGCTACGAAAAAAGCATTCATAATGTATATCGATTAGTTCTTGTTTTTATTATAATATTACATCAATCAATCAATTAGTCTGTATACAAAAGGTATTCAGACTAACTGATTTTAGTTCCCCCTTCAGTTATGTTTTTAACTGTGTCACTGTTTTTAACTGTATCACTTGTAGCCAGGGTGCGATATGTCGAAAGACAACGCATTGTATGGAATCATGTTTCCTCTTAAATTGCAACTGTGATGTGAAATAACGTTGTAACAATTATTGAATGATTTCTAAAAACTGAACTCTATTCGAAAAGCATTCAAATAGTTTACTAACATAATGACTAAATGTCAATAATACTATGGAAAATGTGCGATTCACTTTCATGTAATTTTTAACTATACTATATTTAAAGAGAGAAGTTTAATTTTTTTATCGTTCCGTGAGTAGCAAAATGTTTTCAATAGATTTCGAATGTACTGCTAGAGAAGATTTGTCATTCAACATTAAAGTCTCTTTCATTAAAAACCTCTTGGCTTGTCGCACACTGGATACGCTCCGCTCAGCTCACATCAGGTCCGATCCTCTCAGCTCCGTCATTTTTCCACATATTGCATCCGCTCCTCTACGTCACTTTTCCACACACTTAATCCCCTCCTACCGAACCTCTTGTTAACTTGTTAGTTTATGAATAGGGCTAAATATGTGCCGAAATCCTGGTTGCATATATGCCTTAGCGCATAAATGAAAACGTTAGTGTTGCGCCTGCGTGAACCATCCGTCAGCATCCGAACTCCGGACTAGTATTCTTGACAAAAAGAGGATACGGAGCGAAGCGGAGCGGAACGGAGCCGAGCTGACAATGAGCTGAGCGGACGCAGTATGTGCGATTCTATTTAAATACACAGGATTTATATTTTTCTTGGCTGAAAGGCTGAGCTGAGCGGATCTAATGTGCGACAGGCCTAATAGGTCATTCGAAAAAGATATTGAATATGAAAAGGTTAATGGAAATACAATATGAAGATTCAACTAGGAAAGACAGCTTTCTGATTTCGATTTTTTCTTTAGAAAGTGTCATACTTCTTCCTTGTACAATGATATTTTATAAACTAATAAATTATTATATTTTTATATTGGATTAGGAAAATTAATCGCAGAAAATTGATTACAGAAAATTGTTTGCAGAAAATTGTCTGTAAGAAAATTTATAACAGGTAAACATCGTCGCAAAAAAACAATGGAAAATGCGTATTAGAATGAGTTTATTTTGAGAAAGGATTAGTCTGGATTAATAGTAAGAAACAAACTAGATATAAATATGTAAAAAGTTGGTTTATTTAGCCAAATTTATCAATAAGATTAAATTAAATAGACCAGACTGGTTATAGGCACCTGGTGAATATAGAGTGACGAACGAAATGCTGAAGGCAAGAGGAGAAATACTAAAACAAGCAATTTTGATACTTCTGAACAGGTGCCTTGATGAAGGCAAAATTCCTGAACCTTGGCAGAGCACAGAAGTTATCTTGCTCTTCAAAAAGGGTGACTGTACGAATATCGAAAATTATAGACCAATTAGAGACCAACCCAGAATTCGACTTTTACCGGCCGACTTTTACGCAACGACTGGCTTTAAGAGGAGATTCTGCACAATTGACCATATCCAGACGGTACGCACATTAATCGAGAGATGCACGGAATATAACATTTCTCTCCATATGGCATTTGTGGATTATCAGCAATCCTTTGATTCGAATGACACCTGGGCAGTACTTCGGGCGATGAATAGTTCTCGTATAGACTCTAGTTCAACATAGAAAACTCATATCAATCCTACGTGAGTCAGGAATTGACGACTGAGACACAGATATAATATCAAATCTATACTTGTAAATACAACAAAAACCCATTGTTCGGGTCAAAAACGAAACATCGGAACAGTTTAACATAAGGAGAGGAGTGCGTCAGGGTTGTATACTGTCGCCCCTCCTATTCAACGTGTACTCAGAACATCTATTTAAAGAGTCATTCTCCATAATAAACGGAGAAATAATAAATAACATTAGATATGCTGATGATACCGTCCTTATATCAGATACTGCTGAAGGACTTCAGAGACTTGTAGAGACTGCATGCAACAGATAGGGTATGGAAATAAACTGCAAGAAGACAAACATTAATTATCAGTAAAAACGCCAATGGCAACCTACAGTTTACCGCTAACAATGTAGCTCTCACAATAGCCGTTATAATAGGTAACATACCTGGGCTACACCTTGAATAAGGACTGGGATCACTCTCGAGAAACAAGATGCCGAATCGAAAAAGCAAGAGATACATTTAACAAGTTGCGTAACATACTGTGCAACCTATCTCTCAACATCCATACCATAATAAGAATTTTAAAATGCTATGTACTCTCGACACTCCTATATGGGGCAAAAGCCCAATATAGGCCCCATATGGACCTTTACTGATATATCATGTAGACGCATAGATGTATTTGAGATGTGGTGCTATCGCCGCATACTCAGAATCCCATGGATATACCACGTGTCAAAAGACACGGTACTGCAACGTATCAGTGGACAACTGGAATACGTACCAAAAGTCAAGCGCAGAAAATTGGAATGCTTAGGACATATCATGCGAGATGAAAAATACCACCTTCTTCAACTCATCCTGCAGGGGAAAATAGAGGGTTGAAGGTCTGCAGGACACAGACGAATATCGTGGCAGCGAAATTTACGAACATTGACCGGAATCAACAGCTCTATTCGGAGCGGCAGTGAATAGAGGGATTTGGACCAACGTAATAGCTAACATCCACAGAGGATAGGCACATAAGGAAGAAGATAGACTCTTGATACTCAAGCTTGATTCAATATATCTACAAACATGCTACCTTGCATGTCAAGCTGGAAGACGATTGGGTTACGGGAGAAATACCAGTCTGGTAGGGCGTCCGACAAGGCGTTACCCCCACCAAAACTTTTTACCCTAGCGTTGGAGAACGTATTTAAAAATCTTTCTTGGGAGCGAAAGGGAGTCGACATCGACGGAAGCCGCCTTTATCACCTACTCTTTGCCGACTATATTGTACTTACTAGCAGAGACCCAGATGAACTAGGGATAATGCTACGTGAACTCGAAGAAGTTGAAAATGAATCTTCAGAAAACTAAAATCATGAATTCTAGCAATATATTAGTCACCATCGGTAATCATACTCTTGAAAAAGTCGATGAGTATAACATATATATATATATATATATATATATATATATATATATATATATATATATATATATATATCTGGGACACAACATCAAGCTGGAAAAGGAGAATCAGAGAGCCGAGATCACCAGACGTATCGACTAGGCGGCGTTTGGCAGGCTCAGCTACTTTCTCCGGGAACCACGCTATCCTATAAACCTCAAGGGGAAGGTTTATGACTCATGCATCTTTCCGGTCCCAACGTATGGCTTCGAGAGTAACTCTAACGATGTACAGCGCAAATCGACTTTGAGTCTGCCAGAGAGCGATGGAGCGAGTGATGCTGTTAACCCATTCTAGACCGATTGCACACCGTGTGTACAATTGATTTCCGAGGCTATAAGACGGCCTGCACACCATGTGTGCAATAACAGTAATGTGCATCACTTATTCAGAGTAAACAAGTTGTCGAAATAAGATTTTTCTTGAACTAATGAAATCTGTAAAGTACAGGAAAACAAAATTTGGCATTGGTTTTACCGTGTACCAAAAAATCCTTTTTACATGTAAAATACTATTAATACGCATGCAGCGCAGGCTTAAGATAATAATAATAATAAAAAAATTCGCTCCTGGGGACCGTGTTCGAAAAAAGTCGTCGTCTCGAATGGGTTAATCAGCGTCAGGGACAAAATTCGAAATGAAGAAATCAGGAGATCAGGGGTCGTGGATGTGGTGAAGCAAGTGTAAAGTCAAGATTATCAAGTGGACTAAAATTCTATCACAATAGAGGACTCGAGGATCGAAGAGAAATGTTGGCAGGCCTCAGGCAAGATGGCGGGACGACATCCGATGCCACGCGAGAAGAAACTGGATGACAGTCCAGGAAAGATTGTTATGGAAAAGTTTGAAAGAGACCTATAGTCAGGAGTGGACGAAAACAGGCTAAATGAAGAAGAAGACTAGTAAAATCATTTAAGATTGGATAAAGGACTAAGACTAGTTCAGAAGTTAATTCACTAGTGTTACATCATCTATGTGCTAATCTAGAATTATACTCTACTGACCAGAGTATAGTCCAAACTATGTAAGTTAAGATTAGACAGACTAGACATAAATGTTCAACGGCCAACATAAATGTAATTAAGTGTAAAGAAATCTCAAACCTAGTATCAATAGAAAAACAAATGGAAATATTTGGAATCCAGTGGACAAATTCGAAAAATAAAATGAAACTGGTTTGCATATATAGGGTCCCGTTAGGATGCTTGATCGCCTTTATAACGCTGTTGAAATAGAATATGGACAACATTTTCAACATACAAGACAAACTAATAATAGTAGGCGACTTCAACATCGAATCCAATGCCAAAGAAAAATTCAATCAACTACAGGTGATGCGGGCATATACGCTGAAAGATCAAATTACCCAACATACACGAGTAACGCAACGTTAAACTGCATTATTGACAATATTTTCATTCAAAAAAACCAAAATAAAAATCACAGTTCGAGAATCAATATTATCAGACCATAGGTTCATTCTCCTTGGCGGAGACTAAAACCATAATCCAAAACCATACGGACAAAGGACAATATAAATTCAGAAGAAACTTTAGTGAAGCGAATAAATCTAAGTTTAAAGTTAAGTTAGCCTTACAGTAAGAATCTTGGGAAAGTAGCTTACAATTAACCAAGGACGACTGCAATGGGAAAACAGCAGAATTTATTAAAACTCTACAAGACTATTGTTATAAAGCATTTCCAATTAAAAAAGTTAGTTTCTACGAACCCATGGATAACGGAATAAATTCAAAAGTCCAGCAAACAACTACATAAGCTATGCATAAAAAAAAGAATTTCCTGATCTAAAAAGGAATTACCTGAACGCGAAGAAAAAACATAAAACCTTGATAACTTAAACAAAATAGTATGTTTTGTAACTAGGGCGGTAAGTTGTCAATTTGACGCGAGAGCGATTGACGCTCGAGAGGGCAATTGACAATACCGCCCGTGTTAGAAACAATATTTTTTATTACTCAGCGAGTGGATGTATCTTACAAGTTTGGGGCCATCCAAATAAAAATGGAACAAAAAATGAAGAATTTGCATTTTCAATTGCCTCAGGTCGTGTGGATTCGTCATAAGAACTCTCCTCAGTCTCCGGTATCACCATAGAATAGATAGATAGAATTACATTTTAAAACGTTTTTTTTTTTAATTTTTATTATTAATTTGTAATCAAAATTTTTTTTGACACTTTCACGTCAATTGTTTGACATCCTGCACACATGCACGGAAAAAGTACACTCTAAAAATTACAGTTTAAATAGTAGCATAGGCCTTACGAATTTGAAACTGTAAAGACTAACAATTGCTTTTTTTTTAATTATAGTTTCTGGTATTATTAGTAAATAAGTTTTAAAAATTACAGTATGCGACTGCAATCTTTACAAATTTGTATTCGTAAGACCACTGCTACTATTTAAACTGTAATTTTTAGAGTGTACTTTTTTCCGTGTGCCCTAGGCAGCGCAGTTGATTGCGCGCCAAGGTGTTCTCTATGTTGGAGATGAAATCATGCCAATTAACCCATGATCTGCGCTGTATCATGGGTTAATTGTCATGATTTCATCTCATCTCATTTGGAATTTCACCAGCGCCTTAACGTCCTTTTTGTACACAATTCAGCAGTCACTACCGTATAGTATGGATAAGACAACTGCATTGAAAAAATGGACTTTCGTGTGTATGGTCAGGTCACTACAGCCAAAGACTCTTCCGGAGTTTATAGAAGGCATGCGAGTTCAACAATCACGAATGTTGAATTGTTCAACAGTCTCGATAGAGGTTCCATCTATAGATATATATCTACGTGTGGCTGATGTTGCTGTTGGATGAAAGCTCATAATAAGGAGTTTGGTTTTGGACGTGTTTATCTCCATTCCAAGAGAGCCATATATACTTGAGAATGTGTCCATCATACGTTGCACTTCTGCTGTGTAGGCCAAAATAACAAGGTCATCTGCATATTGCAGCTCAGTGAGGGATCTCTTGCGTACATTTTTCTAGACAAGACGTGCACGGTTATGTAATCCAATGTCAAAGCGATATCAGATGTCAATACAACGGTCCTGAAACATTCGGTCCAAGCATAAGAGAAACGCAGCCATGGAAATATTGAAAAGAAGAGGTGCTAATACGCAGCCTTGCCTTGCACAATTAGAAATTTTGTGCTTGTGCCTCGTTGTCCATATGAAGATCGGCAATTATATTCACTAGCTTTGCAGGACAGCCAAATCTTAAGAGTATTTGCCACAGGGCTTGCCTGTTCACCATGTGGAATGCCCTCCGTAGATCCACAAAAATAGCAAACATAGAATACTGCTCCCTCACTTTTTCCTGGAGATGTCGAAGTGTGAAGATCAAATCTGTTGTCCCTCTGTGCGGGCGGAAACCAGATTGACTCTCTGGTAGGATTGATTCTAAAGCAGGCTGTAGACCGTTAGAGATCACCCTTGCCAGTATCTTACCAGCTGCACAGAGAATGGAGATGCCACAATAATTGGTACAATCTGATCTGCTCCCTTTCCTCTTGTATATATTGACAATTAGAGAGTGTTTGAAGTCAGAGGCAGACTTTTCAGAATCCCAGATTTGTTTACATAGGGTGAGAATTTTAGTAAGTATGGCAGTAACACCACACTTATAGATTTCAATTGGCAAGCCATCTTGTCCAGGTGCTTTGTTGTTCTTAAGATGTAGGCTAGCCATTTGAATCTCATCATCATGTTGGGTAGAGAGCTATCTCCCCCCCCCCCCCCACGGGATATTAGGGGATTTAGTTGACAGCCATAGGAAACATTAGATCTAATACGACGGCCACGTCAGTCGAGGTGCCACAGGGAACCATATTAGCCCCGTTGCTATTTTCGATTTACACAGCGGACCTTATTCACTACATTGGAGCAGATATCTGTATAATTTAAGCAGACGATAGTAGTATCATGATAACAGGGTTATCAATACGAGAAATCGAGAACGTAGCCAACATAAAATTCCTAGGGGTACATGTGGAGGAAAATCTGAAATGGATGATTTATGACAGAGGCAATTATAAAGAACGTAAATCGGAAAGCTTACATGCTGTGTAGTCTGCGCGAGCTTTTAGATGAAACCACGCTATTGAACGCATGCCATGCTAAAGTGGCATCAACACTGGCATACGGTATATTAGTATGGGTCTCATCTTCTCTAACAAATAGAATGCTTCTCGCCCAGAGAACAATAATAAGTGCGATGCTGGGCATCAAAATATCTCATTCGTGCAAACCACACTTAATAAAACTAAATATATTAACAGTGCCGTGTATATTGCTGGGGCAAGTGGCGTCTTTCATCTTAAAAAATAGACATCTATTCGTTGCAAATGTATATATCCACAAGGCAAATACTAGGATCGCTCGAAAATTAACAACAAAAAGTTTACGCTCGTTGTGCAGCGAAGCTCCCAGGCGTCTAGGGATAAAAATTTTCAAGAGATTACATGACGATTTAAAAGAAAAAAAACGTATAGGGTTTTTAGAAAGAAAAAAAAAAACGAAAACCTTTTTATTAGAAAAGTGTTTCTACTCGGTTAAAGATTTTTTTAAAGTGGCTAGTTACAAGCTAGGGTCGGTTAAAATGGTACCAGAGTTTCATATAGATATAGGAGCATTTGAATGTTTTACTCTACGGAGTAAATTAGTGTAGACTATAGTGCCTTAGTGTATATTAGTGATATTTTAAGTTAGCAGTGTATGTAATTTGCGATTAGTTTTGGACTGCATAGGTAGAATCAGGATATTTATGCAATAGATGGTAAAGAATTCCTTTTAGTTTGAGTAGGGGGAAGACTAGAAGAATAATGTTATAAAATTTATAATACAATTTTTCCTCTAAAAGTAGCCCGCTTTGTTATACTTTCTATACGGATATTTTGAATTATCTTATATGTATATTATTGTACACCACAAGACAAATAAACTATTTGATTTGAATTACATAAAACTAGATAGACAATATCACGATCATTTTTTTCCGCAATAAATTATCTGCGATTAATTTTTTATGATCCCTTTTATATTAATTAGTCATTATAAGTTACATTTTATTTTAAAAGCGATTTCTGGAAAAAAAACCTTTTCAACTCTACGTTTTAGGAAAACAAAAACGGGAAATGTTACCCTCTAATAAACTGTATAGTGTTTGTTTTGTCCATACTGAACAATTTTACTGGTGGCTTATAGTTTTAATACACATTTCTATAGTTGTTCGTAGAAAATAACTAAAACATGCATTCAACATACTAGTATTGTAACTAACAAACGAATAATGAACTATCTGGTGTTCATACACCAGATAGTTCTATGCATACTGAACCTATTTACTTGTGGCTCATAGTTTTAATACATTACACTATAGTTATTCCTAGAAAATTACAGAAAATTGTAATCAACATATAAAAAATCATCAATCAAAACATAAAAATAGTTGATTTTCATTATGATTTTCAACCAAAATTTCGTCCAGTGACTTAAATTTCAATAAGAGTATATGTATGAGACTATATTATGATCATATACTATAATTAATCTATCAATAAGCTCCAAGATACGACAGTATCGAAGATGAGACAGTACGAATATAAATATATACTATTGCGTATTGAAACTGCTGACTCAGTTTATCCAGTATCAACTAAATAAGCCATACAAAACAATTTACAGCCTGAATACAGAATGGATTGAATGTTATGATTATGTAAATTGAATGTAGAATGTAGACTGAACATCTAGAAAATTTATTTAAAAGTTTATCTTAAACATTTCATATTAAATTCAATGTTTGTGATGCTTCTCACTTTCTACACCAGTATTCACTTTCAACTCTTTGAAATTTAACCAAATTTGTTTATAAATTGCCATCATTTGAATATTCATCCATCTATAATTGCTTATTAGCTATTGGCTCGTTAATTTTAGTTTAAACAACAATCTAAAACTCCGTGTAGTGAGTATTCATATAAAACCTTATATGTTCAATTAATCATTAATAATATTAATTAGTTATTAGTACTATATTATATATTACATGTATTCCTCGTCAAGTGTTACGATTACGTTTCGTATATTCTGCAACACTTCGTAAGAAAATGAACGGTTTCATTTCATCCTGTTCATCTTTAGGGTCTAAATACGAATATAATTATTTTATATTCCAATAGAGATGAAAATATTTCATTAACATTTTTCATTAGGAAGACAGAGTCCATAAATATTGACGGCATTTAGTATAAATTCATATAGCAATTTTTATCTAGTGTTTATCTATGTATATCTACTAGTGCAAGGAATACATGTATTTGCTAGTTAATATGCTTATTGCTAAATTTGTATAAGTTTTTTTTTGTACTAACGAAAGCAAGGATTAGCGTTGAAAGAATTATTTTATATAGAATTTCAAAATCTGTTTACTAATAAAATGTACTAATTAATTAACGAATTAAATATAATAAAAAAAACGTTTAAGTTTAATATATAATTAATTGGATTCCGCGTTGATGTTGAGGGTTAGTTCTGAAAAGAACCGGATTATAGACGTTTAGGCGAACTGACGTTCGCCATTCTCAAGAGATGTATGCGTACAAGCCGGATAAGCGTTAGACGCTTATCCTGGCAACACTAGACAAGACTTGTGGCAATCTATATATAAATTACAAGCTTAAATTTTGAAATTGTTGATAAATGTTTTGTGTATATTTTTATTTTCTTGAAGCAATTGTGTTTTCTTGTTCTTTATTTTTGTACTTTTTGTGACTTTTTCAGTGTACAGATTATTTTTTCATCATTTTCCCGTTGAACATAAATATTGAATATTTTTTAAATAGTTATATTTACAGAGCATATTTCATGAGAAGTATTTTATATAATTCTCTTTTATGAACCTCTTTTGATATGCTATTGTAGTGTATGTATGTGGAATGCTGCCTGTTGAATGATTGTTCTTACAGAACCTTCTACTTTACCCGGATCAACTACATTTCGAAAACCTCTTGGTGAGTAAAATTAAGAAAAAACAAAAAACAAAACAACATAAATCTTTATAAAAACTTTATACAATAACCTGTTCCAATAGTTACAGTGAATGTTGCTTATTGTGATCGCACATTAATCATTTAATCTTAAAATTTATTATTAATCAAAATATATCTAGAATTCAGAAAACAAGACAAAAATGTGTCAAGAAAATATAATTAATAAAAATGTAGACATGGCAAGATATGGGTTTGGCAACCTGAGGCTTGGTTAACAAATTGTTGCGGTTCTTTTACAACTAAAAACTTACATTTTTAGGAAGTTGAAGACTTAAATGAGTAGTCAGTTACATGGACACGGCATGCGTTCTACATTCAGCAGTGTGTTGTATCTACCAAGTTTTGTAACTTCATATTCACATAAAAAAAGTAAATATCCTGGTCCTTTTTTATGCGATTGTCGGTTCTTTCCACTCCGTTTAAAAAGAAACGCGTAAAAAAAACACGAACTTAATGGGAAATGATGAATGGATGATGTAATGGTTCATGTGATTGAAATAATCGCCTAAAACCTGTAAAATGTTCGCGTAAAAAATTTCATTGGGCTTGTGCACATTTGATACATTGGTTCCGATAGTAATTTTAAAATATGTGAAAAGCACAAACATTAAAATATCAAGATAACATAAAAACCATTCTTTAATAAATACAGTTTGAAAAAAATCTTAGTTTCATTCTCAGCAAAAAGATGAAATAAAAATTCCTCTATAATAAAAATGTCTTGAGCCAACCTTAAGGCTCAATACCTTAGTTGCAACATTGAGATTACCCACGTGTGTTCTCCACACTACTTTCAACTAATTAGCATGATGGAATCAGCCAACAAGGCATCTACCCTAGGCCCTAGCAAATACGCTAGACAATCTCAGTCATTGGATTCTGGGGGACCGAGAACATCATATGTCTGTGTCTGAGCTACCCAAATCTCTTCGTCCAGCACGCAAATAACACTTAGGCACGTGGAAATCAACACGTTAATTCGAACTGGCAAACTAAAACAACTACCGGACGTGCTAGATAAATTTGACATCAAAATTTTAGCTTTACAAGAAACACGATACAGAGATGAAAATCATTTTGAATCTGGAAACTATAGAATATATAAAGCAAAGCCAGCAAAATCTACACCAAATCAACCATCACAATTTGGGACTGCATTTGCCGTCAAGAAAGCCATCACTAATTCAGTACTAAATTTCACGTCACCTTCTGAAAGAATTTCACTTCTTTCAGTCAAATCAGCAAATAAAGGATATACGTTAATTAACGCACATGTTCCAACCAACAATTACAATAGGAAAGACCCACAGATGGTAGATGATTTTTGGGAGTTATTGGAAGAAGTGACAAATAAAATTCCACAACACATGTAAAAATACTGCTAGGAGATTTTAATGCCCAAATAGGCAGAGAAAAGAAATTTAGGAAGATTGTAGGATTATACTCCGCACATAACATAACCAACAAAATTGGAGAGTACTGCCAAATCTGTAACTTAAAATTAATGTCAACGCACTTTCTGGCCCTTCCCAGCAAGAAAAAAAAACAAAAAATTTGGGAGATCCCCAAATCAATACGTAGGATAATTTCAGATTGATCACGTTGCAATCACTAAACTAAATCAGAGAGAGATCATGAATGTTAAAGTAAAGAAAAGAATCATAGATTCGGATCATCACTTGTCAAAAAAAGTTTCAGCCTAATAAACCTAAAGCGAAAACGACCAGAACACCACGAATTGACCCAGAATTTCTTAAGTCAAATTGGTAGCTGATTATATTATCCTAATCAGTAATTTTTTATTTTTTTTTAATCATCTTTATTTCTTCTAAATATAAAGGTTATGTTATTTATTTTTAAGGTAACATTAAGAAATTACTTGCCACAGTGGCGAAGCCAGAGCGTGGCAAGGAGCTCTGGACTGAAATTATAAATAAATATTTACATTTCATTGATTTAACTTATATTATTTAACTTATATTATTATATAAAATTTTATGTCCTTTTACTTTCTATGTCATTTTATGTCCTGCTATTAAATGGGAAAAATTAAAAAAAATAAAATTAACTAAAATGAACACCATTTTATATAAAAAAATAAAATTATATATCTTCTATTTGTTGACTTAAGTCAAAGTGATTTGGGAGTATGAATAGAAACTACAGAATTGAAGATGTCTTCGGCAGCCATGTACCCGTAGGCAGTACTAGGTAGGCTCGTAGTAAGTTAGAGAATTGATCAAAGCTATTGGCAGAACGGATCTCCAGAGGAAGCTCATTATACATCCTGGGACCGAGGTAGGGCCAGTGTCCCATGCCATGCGAGGTAAATCTCCCGGGGATGGCCACGGTGCCGCTCACCCCCCTCCTGGTTCCATGGCCATGCTCGACCACACTGAATCGCCCTAGGGAATTCCACACACGTCGCAGAACTATGAACTTATACAGCTCAGTAAGACGAATTATCTGCAACTCCCGGTACATCGCACCTGCCGAATCCGTTTGGTTCATCGGAACAACTCAAATATATGTTACAAGAACTTCACCACGCATCATCCGGGGTGGGACTCCAAATGTATCCGATGAAAATAAAAATAATAAGTCCAGAACAAATACAAATTTAAAATCAAACAATAGAAAACTTAACATTATTTATCAACAGCAACGGAGAACGATTGGTAGATCTGTGTAGGACTTTTTGGTTGCTCATGAAATCCACAACCTTCAAACACTTGCCAAGGAAGCAGAAGACTTGGATTTCATCTCATACCAACCTGGGTGAATACCAAATAGATCATTTCACGAAAATCTCAAAATGAAATACAAAACGTGAAGTTACTAAGAACTCCAATCTGGACTCAGACCACTACCTCTCAAAGATCAAAATAAGACTCCAGCCTAGAAACTAGATTACACAGAACCTCCAGAAAGGTAAGATTTGACGTAGAGCGACTCAAGAACAGTCAAGAAGTAAGTCAGAGACAGAACAATACACATCTAAATAGCTGGGACCAACTGAAGGAGACTCTTGTCAAGGCGGCCAATGAACTTGCCCCTCTCGCTAGAAGAATGAATCATCCGTGGTGGACTGAAGACTGTGACAATGCAATAGCCCAAAGACAGACAGCCTGGGTGAAGTGGAATTCTAAAAAGACCAAGGAAAATTGGCATAAATTTTTGAAAAAAAGAAAGGTTACAGCCAAGAAAATTAGAGGAACCAAACGAACCTTTACACAAAACCAACCCAAGTCGAAGAGAGGTTTGCTAAGAATAACTCAAGAGATTTCTTTGGAACCTTCAAACAGACTCAGAAAATACGCTCCACCAAGCCTCCACTTCAGAGACTCACAAGGCAAACTGGCTTATACCGACAACGACAACTGTCACCTTTTGGCTCAGTACTTTAAAAATCTACTCAACTGTGACCCACCCAGCGAAGACTTCGACTATAAACAAACCACACCAAATCAATTAAAACTGTACTTGCATACTCCAAGATGAGAAACCGCAAGGTGGTCGTCACCTTTGTTGATTTTAGGAAGGCCTACGATTCCATTGATAGAGAAACGCTTAACAAAGTACTCCAGGAACTAGGGCTAGACAACAAAATCCGCAGACTCATTATAGAAACTTTGACCAACACTCATTCCAAGGTTAAATTTAGAGGCGAGATTTCAGAAAGCTTCGAAATAAAGTCTGGAGTGAGACAAGGTGATGGAGTTTCCCCACTTCTATTCAACTGTGTCCTTGAAAAGATTATGAAAAAATGGCACAAGAAACTGATCAACTTGGGTGTTCAGAGTGGTATCTACCTGGGAAGTAAGAACGATGGACTGGTTGTAGATTGCCTGGCCTTTGCAGATGACATGGCACTGGTTGCTGATTCTCTTGAGATGGCAAGAATGCAGGTAAATTTCCTCAGAAAACAGGCTGCCATAGTGGGTCTTCAAGTTTCGCTAGAGAAAACCAACATGAATTCTTCACCAACATCAAAGAAACAAACATAGAGATGTTACTAGAACAGGGAAACAGCAGGAGGACTGAGAAATTTAAGTATATCAGTGAATGAATTGAATCCAACTTATCAGAAAGAGAATCATTTATCCATGAGAGTCAACAAGTTAAATCTAGCTTATCGACTGACTAAGAACACCTACAACAAGAAATGCCTGTCACGCAACCTGAAACTTAAGCACTACACATCAATCTTATGACCAGAAGCCCTGTATGCCACGGAGTGTCTTTCCTTGAACTGAAGAGGTCTGTTAGAGAAATTGGAAGTCAGAAAGAGGAGAATCCTCAGGAAGATCCTAGGCCCGGTAAAGGAAGATTGGGAATTCCGAGGGCGACCTAATTCTGAGCTCTACGAACCAATCTAATATTCAGAGGCTCTCTGACTGTGCAATAAAAAGAAGGGTAGCTTTCTATGGCCACGTTGCAATATTGCCTTCAAACATATTAATATTGCTTTCAACAACCGTCTGTTAACGTTCTGGCAAAACAGGAAGGTTTGTACCACTTGGTTGACAGATCTCCAAAACAGATAGTCTGTGAGACGCACCCTGAAGGAAGTTCGAGGATTTCAGGAAAAACCCTGAAGGAAAGGTACCCCCTGGACAGAAGAGAGAAAGGAGTTACACCGGCAGAAGATGCGACAATCTTTGTCTTGATCTTTGCCCAGTGGTAAAGATCATCAAGTGGTAGCCCAACAGTTGAACAAGCGTGGTCACAAGTAGGCCTATTAGAAACAAGAAGAAGATGTAGATGTAGTATTCGTAGGTAGGGAAAAAACCTCCACATCACCTTGCTTTATTTGACCAGGTTGCTTTTTCAACTAAGAGAATAGCTTTGAATGGAAGGTTCTTCCTTTCCAAATAGGTTTTTAGCTCTTGTATGAAAAATTTATCAAACCAATCTCATAAACCGAATCAGTAACCCATGCTTTCTTATTTGTCGTGCGATGTAGGTATACGTTGCAAGTTATACAAATCTTTGCCTTTCAGTGCACGCGTTCTGAGGCTTTTATTTACTAGTAATGATTTAATCATGCAATCACTAATAGATGCATTGCTGTAAAGTAGAATTGTTACCCGGTATTTTGCGGCTTTGAATCCTCTCGCATTTTTTGTTCTCTTGACACATACCGTCTTTTTGGTAATCTTTTTCAACAAATTCGGTTTCATCCGCGTCGAAAACCTAGTCTGATGTGTAACTATGTTCTTGTATGATCTTCAACAATTTAGGAGGATATTCTCGTGCAGCTTTATCATCAGATGACGCAATGTCACCCGTCTGTTTAAGATTATGAAAATCATGCCTCTCTAAAAATTTAGAAAAGCATCCTCCTCTAGTTGGCTTTGTTGACTTGGTGTTGCTTGCTCGTCATGTAATAATTGATTAAAAATACTAATCGCTTTTTGTTTTATAGTAGCTGTATCCACTGTAATTCTTTTCTGATTGAGTTTCTCATTCCAAAGTACCAATAATTTTACCATTTTCTTCACGCAAGGTTTTCTTGAATAAGATGTTGTCTTTACATTAACATTTTTACCAGAAATTATCGAGTGTCGTATTGCATCTCTATTTTTCTATTTCGTACGCACAGTAGATTCTCTTCAAGTCCAATATTAATTGCACTTAATCCCTGGTCCAGTTTTGTTAAAAGCATCATTTTTTTTCCAAAGAAATTCCTTTTCGTATCATACTTTACTTTAAATTATTTTCCATTGTGACAGTTTTAATTTTATGAGCACTACAAACCATAAATTCAATTTCTATAAGCAAGCTGGAGAAATATTGCCGGTAACACATGGGCTAACCACGCTTAGCGTACATATCTACATATTGAAGTGTTTTTCACTATTATGTAGTTGCTAACCTGTTGTTTGATACACTTCCATGCAACAGACGTTAGCAGTATTTAAAATGAGCGAAACAACAAAGCGGTAAAAATCGCGTAAAAAAAAGGCTCGTTCGTTTTTAGAATTCGCGTAAAAAAAGGACCAAGTGTATACAAAAGGACCAGGTGTATACAATGCTTGCTTGCATATAATAATGCTTGCAAAAGTTCTTAAATTTTTACAGTTCCCTGATTTGATATTCTTAGTAGTAGTAAAAAGTTTTTCACATTTAAGTTTGGAGTTCCGCTGATAAAGAAACAAAAGATGATCTGATGGTACCATTAGATCATGGAACAATCGTGATGGACCCCCCAAATGCACTTTATATTCACCAATTTATATAGTTTTTGCAATAGTCTTTGCAAGGTAAAACCTTCATTGTCAATCCACAATCAACGCGTTACAGAATCAGAACCTTTTTTGTTGTTGAAAAAGATATAAACTTTTTTGAGGAAATCATGAAACTGCCGAACGAAGGGGAAAGGTGGTGGAACAAAGTGAACAATACAATGTTGAAGTATTAAAGAAAGTCTATTCTACTTCTTTACCAGACAACTACACAATCAAGTTTTTTATTTACCCAGTTCCTTCGTCCTTGTAACTGACCTTACTCATAACTTAAGTTGTAGTATTTAGTAACGTCCAATCTCATTTGTTTCATTCTTTCTTATAGCAATATGTACACTTGTTCGCACTATCGATTTCTCCACTTCCATTACCGATATTCTGGCCCGTATCCTTCATTTATTAGATCTCTTTTACTATTGGATATATTGATTCATTCTTTCTCTTTTCTTTTTGTACTCACCACTTACACAAAGGAGGTAAAGAGGATCCGTCAAACTATAGAGGCATCACTTTATTAAATAACATCATGAAAATATTCAGCAGCATACTAGCGGAGATCCTGCATGCAACCACACCCCTAAATGAAGAAAAGCAAGGCTTTAGGAAGAACCGATCCACAACAGATGCGATCTTCATAATCCGACAACTAATTGAAAAGGCCCTCGAATTTAATACACCCCTGTTTGTCTGCTTCTTAGACCTGACACAAGCGTTCGACGGGGTAAAGCTAGCCGACGTCATCAACACTTTTAAAGAAAAAGGCGTACAAAACAAACTGATAAGAGTAATATAGTTCGTAAACACCGGAAACTCAACCAAAATACAACTAGAAAATAAACTCACAATGTCAATCCAAACGAGCACGGGAATCAGGCAGGGCGATAGCCTTAGCCCGATACTTTTTAACACACCCATGGATCAGCTCATCAGTAAGACCAAGGAAATTATATCTGGATACCGAACACGCAATAACACAATCAAATGTGTCTGCTACGCAGACGATGGAGCTCTATTCGCGGACTGTGAGAACTGGCTGCAAAAACTAGTCCAATTCAACAAAGTAGCGACGAAGTACAACATAAAAATCTACATAAAGATAACAAAGAGCATGACAATAAGTAAAGAACCTACGAGATGCAAGATTGTAATCAATGATAAAATTATTGATCAAGTGATGTTCGATTTCGTAGGAATTCGACTATCCAGTTGGGGAAACCTGCAACAAGACATCAAACAGCAAGCAAACGAAGCTGCAAATAAAGCTGCAAAGATATTAGGATGCTTACGCCACGCTATATAGAAGAACAACATGCTATCAATATCCAGCAAAACTCGGATCTATGGTTAGCATACGTCCCATCTTAACGTGTGCGGCAGAAACCCGATCGGACACATCAATTACCAAACACGCTCTCAGAACAACAGAGATGCGAACGCTAAGAGCCATCAGTGGACACACACTTCGGGATCGAAAACATAAGACCGAAATCATAAAGGAATGTGAGGTGGAACACGTTGTACGCTGGGTTCAGAAAAGAAAAAGGATGTGGAACGAACATGTCGCGAGAATGGATGAGCACAGAATTGCGAAAATCGTCCGAGATGGCAAACCGACAGGCAGAAGAACAACGGACCGACCTCCCAAAAGATGGAAAGACAGTTGTACTTCTATGTAACAGGAGAAGCGTCGGGATAATACAGGCGAGCATGCCTAAAATAATAAGAAGAAGAAGACTTACACCATTAGTATATTGGTTTCCAATGCCACTTTATAGACGTTTGAGTTAAATTGTCTAAATTAATAATTTTCTTTAGCTCTACTCAATTACATGCTCCCATAGTTTCACTCCATCAAAATACTTGGTGGATACCTATCTTCCAATCTCTTTTGCTTTAAAATCTTTCCTCAGGTTCATTTTCTCGCACTTTACTGAAGTATTGTTAATTATTTCTCGCAAAGACATGATAATGGATAAGATCCATGCTGCAGGGTAGTAGTGTTGAGGCTACAGTGGCAGGTGATACAAACAATGAGAGTGTCAAAGAGTGTCCTCAGGGAGGGATTTTATCTCCACTCCTGTGGGACATGGTTTTCAATAGCCTATTTGTGTCACTACAACAAAGGATTTTACATCCAAGGATATGCAGATGACAGCCATCCTCATCAGAGGGAAATTTCCTAATGTAATAGCAGAGCTCATGCAAAAAGCACTGAATGAGGTAGCGAGATGGTGCAGGATGGGGACCTTCGAGTAAATCCATTAAAATCCACTCCGTACCATTCATAAAAATGAGGAAGATGGAGGGGCTAAATCTTCTACAATGAGCGCCTAAAGGTAAGTGAGGAAGTTAAGTATCTAGGTATAACCCTGGATATCAAATTGACTTGGAATCAACACCTTAAGAAAGCTACCAATAAGTGTAAAATGGCATTAACGATGACCAAAAGAACACTTGGCAGAGCATTGGGACAAAAACCAAGCATGGTACACTGGTTGTATACCACGGTAGTTAAACCCATTCTGACTTATGGCTCCACGGTATTGTGCACAAAACTGAAGTAAAAATAGGCCATTAAGAAACTCTCTAGTGTTCAAAAATTGGCTTGCTTAGCAATTACGGGATCGTTGAGAACCGCCCCAACTGGAGCTCTAGAGGTCATGATGGGCCTTCCTCCCCTAGATATTTTTATTATGGGTGAGGTAAGGATGGGAGTCTTAAAATAATAGGTTGTTTTTGGCTATGGTTCTATATGTCGCTAAAGTGGTATTGAAAATCTCAGTGAATTTTTTTTGCGAGAAATTAATTACTGCGAGCAATTACTTACTGCTCATTAGGCCGAGGCCGCACTACGGTTTTTTTTACGACGAGTGGTTAGCCGCTATAACCGCGAAGCCGTTCGAGAAGCACACACTACGCTATTAAAATCAGTCGCGGGAAAAAAAACGCAAGTGAGGCCGCTTGTATTAGCTTACTTGACTCACAAAATCACACGATTAAAATCCGCGGCGGATTAGCCGTAGTGCGGCCTAGGCCTTAAAAGTTATTTATAAAAATCCTGCGGGCAATTCTAAAAATAACGAAACATCAAGATTTTGGCGTTTTTTTAACAAAATTTGATTTTAGACAAATTTTAAAATCCTGTTTGTAATGGTAAAAATCATAAGTCGCTTTGGGTTTCCGAAAAAAAACTCGAAAAACTTTTGATTGAAACGAAATTGTTATTATAGCTCTTAGCTTTAGAAGCAGCACTAGATACAAAGGAGGTAGCGTAGATATCTGCCTTCTTAGATATTGAAGGAGCCTTTAACAGCACCTCGCACGAGGCTGTCAATTTGGCTCACGCAAAAAGGATATCGACAGCATTACCTCAAAGTGGATGGGAGAAAAGCTGAGAAATAGAACTGCGCACACTGGGCCGGATTTCAAATTTACGACGACAAAAATAGAATTTTACAATGTCTCACAATTAATCAAAACCACTTCAAATGTATTGTTTGATAACCCATTCACAATAATACAAACAAATTAATGCTAGAAACCAATGCCATTGGTTGTGGGAACGTGTCAAACATCTCTCTTGTCTCTTCGGTACCAAGAATGAATTAATGCGCTCGATATTTCACGAAGTAACTACGCCTAATTTGAGTTTGCGCTCAAAAATGGTGAACTTTTTGAATATGGAGAATATAGCGTCAAGTATGTATTTACATGTAATATCAAAATAGTAGAGAGTTTTAATCAATTGCGTTATATAATAAGTTTTGATAACGACTAATGTAAATTTAAAAAATCTTGTAATATACTGAATACATTGAATTTTAAAAAGAAGTTCCGCATAGTTCCGTTAAATTAAATAGTTTCTAAAACAAAACAAACACTGACAATTCTAGGAAAATAATTACCCCTTCCACATCGTTCCACCTTACTTAAAATTGCATCTTTTTTTTCAAAAGAAGTCCGGCGGAGGTGCTGGGACTTGCATTAAGTGGAACTCCTAAAAGGTTGAGAAGAATGAAAACGGCTCCCTATGGTTTTTTTTGCCTTCTAAGAGAGTAAGGCCATACAGTGCTCATAATTGAGGATTCAGCAAGGTGTTGAAACTAGAGGGACTGAGAGGACATAGATCGACTGAGGGACATACCACGAGGTGTCGGAAGCAAAAAAATTGTTATCCATTACATGTCAGTGTATCTGAAAACGAAGCTGTGGTGCTGTTACAGGATATTTTAGATCATACTTTGCGAAGACTTGCACACGTACAGTTAGATGAAACATGAACAAAACATGAACTAAACTAGCAAGTATCTTTAAATATGTTACAAGTGGGATCTAGATACTCTAGATTCTAGATGATGGTGCAAAAAGTGCACAGTGGCAAAATAAACTTTGCTAATAATAATTTTTATGCGGACTCAAATATAATTTATGGATGTTATAGAATTTGTGCCAGTGTTCATAAATTATTGATGCATGGGACTGATATAATAAAATAACTTCCATTGCTTGTAGGCCTCCTCTCAGAAGATATTATATACGCTAGTCATAAGACTTACAAACAGATTAGACAATACCACTCCAGGAAAATGTCAAGAATTAATACGATTGCGGACATTTTGAACTGGTTACTTATATCATCAGATCCTCTAATCACTAGTCATAGGACAAAACCCACCAGGAAAAAATAAAAATGGAATGAGGTAGTACATATTAGGAAAGCGTCGAATGCCCAACTATCTCAATGAAGAATGTTCACGAGAAACTACTGATGATATCGTTAGTGATGATGAAGAAGGTGCAGATAGTGATGATGATATTGATTTTGACGAAGATCAGTCGTGAACAAAAAATATTGCACTTGCACTTTTGTCATAAATATATTTTTCCACATAATTTTGCATTTTTAATTAATAGAGGGAGTGTGTAATACATCTTATATAGCCCTATTTTATATTAATATCATCAGAATGTAATCATAAAATAATATTTGAGGCAAAAAAAAATTAAATGAACTGCTTTTTATTTTTGTCGCCGTAAATTTGTAATCCGGCCCAGTATGTGGCGGAGGCACAAGTGGGAAAAAACACCATCAAAATCTTCACAACTCGAGGGTGCCCACAATGAGATGTGTTATCACCACTGATGTGGAGCCTGGTAGTTGATGAATTACTGACTAGGCTGAACGACCTAGACATTAAATGTCAAGGTTACGCCAATGACATAGTCATCATAGCCGGAGGGAAGTTTGAGAGTACGCTCTGTGAAATCGTACAGAGAGGCCTCAAAGTAACCAATAGATGGTGTCAAACAGTGGGACTGTAACTCAACCCGAGCAAAACCACTGTGATACCATTTACCAGAAAACGAAGACTAAACTGCATACAACGCATACTGTTAGATGGGAGGGCAATAAAATACAAACATGAGATAAAGTATCTGGGTATAATACTAGATAGCAAACTCCTATGGAACAGGCACGCAGAAGAAGTGGTAGGAAAAGCAAAACGCGCTCTAATGGAGCGGAATTCTGGCAGGAAAAATGTGGGGTTGTAACTCCACAATCCAGCGATGGTTGTACACCATGATAGTGACACCAGCGATCACTTACGGGGCAGTTGCGTGGGAAAGTAGAACCAAGCTTGTCTCTATGAAGAAGCTGCTTGAGAAGATTCAAGGACTGGCGTGTGTATACATCGCGAGGGCGATAGGGTCATGCCCGACATGAGCAATGGAACTGCTGCTCGATCTAACTTCGTTGCACCTTCTCGTGGAGGGGGACACCAGATCGACAATTGTAAGGTTCAGCAAGGAAAGAATCGGCAGAGGTGAAATTCTCGGTTCTCTTGGCTGGAAGTACCGAAAGACAAAATGGTATGCAAATTCCATTTCGAAAAAAACTACACAGCAATGTGTAGTAGTAAAGCCGATTGGAGCTACGAATCTTCATCATGCCACATAGAGCAAAGTGCTATCAAGTGGTATACGGATGGTTCGAAAACAAAGGAAGGTACTGGTGGAGGAGTGTTTGGACCTTGTACCAAATACTTTGAATCCATACCGAAGTATCTTCCAAGCAGAGGAAAATGCAATCGAAAGATGTGTACAATTTAACCCCGACAGGAACTATCGCAAAAACGAATTGCTATCCTGTTAGATAGCCAAGCAACCATCAAGGTCATTAGCTCATTCACCATCAGATCAAAAATGCTATGGGACTGTGTGGGAAATCTAAACAAGCTCGTCAGAGAAAGTAACGTTATACTGGGTACGTGGGCACACTGGTATAGGTGGAAACGAAAAAGCGGATCACCTAGCAAACAAGGGATCCAGTAATCCCTTTATAGGTCTGGAACCCTTTTGCGATCGGAGAATCAGCACCATTCACAAAAGTTTAGATAAAGAAATAAGAGAACAATGGGTCAAAACCTGGATAGAACTTCCAGGGCTAAGACAATCCAAAGTTGCGATCTTTTAACCAGAAAAGAACAAAAGCTTGCCTGAAACTAAATAGTAACAAGCTTAGAATTCTGGCAGGAGTCGTAGTGGGATACTGCAAACTTAGAAAACACCTCAGGCCTAGAGGAGGATGGCAGATGCAGATTCTGCGGCTCAGCAGAGCAAACACCCATACATCTGCTCAGAGACTGTGGAGCACTGTTCCATAAGAGACAGAGGTACCTTGGCGTACACTGCTTGAACGCAGAGGAGTTGCAGTCATTGAATCCCACCCAGATCCTAAAATTGCTGAAGGAATCAGGACTAGAGGAGGCGCTCCAAATGGGTAAGTATACCAACGATTCGAGGAAGAGGATGGGGTACAATAAATATATGAAGGTCGCAGTACAAGTTATCGCCGAAATCTACATATCCAGCTATAATCTATATATCTAGCTCTTAGCTTCCAAAGGTTGCCGACCCTTGCTTTAACTATATACAATTCATTCATAGATAGTTGAATTTTCAGTTTGCATCTAGGTCAATTTTCATTGCATATTATGTATTGTAGGTTCTATAGTTTTTTAGTTAATGAATTTCCTCTACAGTCTTTAAAGGGCACATTACATACGTTCCATTTTGAGCCTACCCACTATCCTTGCTACTTCAAATTAAAACTTTTTCTTGTTTGCAATAAATTGACCGCTTACATTTTCTAATTGTAAACACAACCTAACGTGTTGGTATAATAGAAACAAAAATAAGAGTAATGGATATAAAAATGAGATAAAAATATCCTAGAATGTTAGGAAATATTTTAAAATTAATGCTACTAATTCATTGCATGTTTATTGCCTTTAGCTTATGTTATGAAAAACATTTTTCATAGGTATATAATGTTTTATTTATGTTTTTAAACATTTATTTTCATAATAATATAAACCTAAAAGCCGGTGAAAACTGCCTAATTTATTAGCAAAAATAAACTAAAATGAATATGCTGTTGTAAATTAACTGTAAATTTTCGTGCTTGCGATTTATTAGTTTTGCAACCTCTTATTTATTTATTAAACGCAATTAATTTAAATGATTAATAAAATATTATTTCATTTAGAACGGTTTTTTTTTCTATCGCCTTTAGATTTCGAAGATGACGGAGAAGACGAATCTGACGGTGGATGGCAATTAGAATTACAACGTCGATACGCACAAGAAGCAAATTTCATGGCCGAATTGAGAGCCAGGCAAGCAACGAGTCCGCCCGAAGGAAATCAAGGCCAAAACAACCAACATTTCCACGATTTCCCAGGAAATCAACAACCTGGCTACCACCATCCACAAAGTTACGCACCTAATTATCGCGACGGCCAAAGTTACTCCAACCATCAAGAATATAGTAGACCTAATTTCCAGCTGCAGCAAGGACCAATGTATCCAGGACAAAATTATTCTAACTTTCCACCACATAATCCTGCCCAAAACCAAGGACCTTTCGGGCATCAGGTGGGTCCGTCATTTTCATAATGCACAACAATTTCTTGAACAATTTTCCTATAGAGCTTAGTCACAATTTTATCTTACAGTTTTTTTTTTAATTGAGTTATACAAGGTGCGTTCCCGTAAGTCTTGAAACACATTTTTTTGCCGCGCACCTACTGTTCGCAACACGTTTATACCAGTTGGGTTAGATGGGGGGGCCCTCAAAATTAATAAATCTTCAGTTCTTACGGTTCTCTGTTCGACGGAAACGAATTTTGACTAAATGCATAGTTTTACTTTTTATGAACTATACGTAAGATCTTGTTTTTTGTTTTAAGTTTTAAAAATAATTTTTATTGCCTAATTTTTTGCACTATTGTATATAATAATAAATATGTTTAAAAGAAATATAATATATATTAAATTTTAGGTCCAACATAGTGAGAGACGCAATTCAAAAGAATTTAGTAACAGCAATGAGATGCAGGAAGCAGGGCCAGAGCAAAGGGGCGAAAACATGTCGAAGGAAGCTTTAGAATGGGAAGAAGCTTTAAAAAATTGGGTGAATCGTTAAATTGAATATTAATTTTAAACGCTATAAAGATAATATCAAGTCAATATTTAATTTTCATTATGATAGTCATACTCATCATAATTTCTACTTTAAAGCAGACAAATTGTCTAACTAAGAAATGGAAGAAATAGCAAAAATGCTTCTAATATCATATTATAGTTCCTTATTATGTAATCATAATGTTTTGCATAATGTAATTGCATAATGTTTTGTTTTTGACGTTCGAAGTGGAAAAATAACGTATGTTAAAATTGCACGTTTTCTATAATTTTGAATTGCAATCTCCTCAATTTGTTTTTTCATTTTCACGACACGCCCATAGAGAATGCGTAAAAAGAATGCAGGACCAAAATAAAATTCAAAATAAATTTAACAAAATGACCCCTTATAGCACTAAATTAAGTATATAACTTTCACTAAAAAACATTTAATACTTTGTCTAAAACTTTCACACTAGTTCTACTGATAAAACATAAGATAGGCATTTAAGGTATACAAGCGATGTTTGTTGTAAGAAGAAATGATTCTACGTCATTTCCAGAAAACATTTAGTTAAATAGAACATAATGGTATCGACGGAATCTTAAGACTCGGGCTTAAGATCTTTATAATTGACAATGATATTTTGAAATGAAAATAAGCTTAGAATATTGAGTATTTATAACATATTATTACCATACATATAAAACCAGGTCACCAAAATAAACCAACAATATAGCGTGTATAGAATAACACATACAATTTGATAGGCATAATTGGACAGTTAATTGAACAAACTGAAAAAGACTTGTATTGGGTTGTAATATTATTCTGTAGCGTTTTTTGAAATAATGAAATTTATTTCTAACAAGTAAAGGCTCGTTTACACGGGTAGAGTAGCCAGGCAAGTACTGTGGGTAGAGTACGGGTAGGGCAAGTACGGGTAAAGTTACTATACTCTACCCGTAGAAACCCGCAACAAAGTTAAGTAGAGTATCGGGTAGAGTAGCCGGTAGAGTAAAGTACTTTAAAACGGTGGGAAAGTAACTCTATTCTATTGACCCTCACCATAGCTATATACTCTACTCTCCTCCGCACTCTACACATGTAAACAAACATGTTTGAGTAGAGTAAAGTGGGTTTTGTTTCGTTTACAATACGCTGCGCAATCAATCAACGTAAAAATTAAGTTCCCTGAGAATGTCTACAACTTGTTTCACTTTTGCTTTTATCGTGTCTGTTCGTTGAATTTTGTCATTCACCATGGTCAACAGCTCTTCAAATTTGTCTGGTGTCATTCTAAGACATCTTTTATATTCCAACTCATCCGCTCTAGCTAATTCTTTCAGCAGAAGTGAAGTTCTAGAAATATATATCATCAAAATCAGTCGCGGGAGAAAACTGAGTATTAGCTTATTTGAGTCACAAAATCACACGATTAAAAACCGCGGCTGTTTAGCCGTAGTGCGGCCTAGGCCTAAAGTGGGTTAACTAACTTAAAAATGATATGTGGGTTACTTAAAAATTAAATTCACTGTCTATAACTAGAAGTTTCAATCTTGCTTTTATCGCATCTCTCATCACCGTATCTGTCGTTTTGTCATTCACCATGTTCAACAGCTCTTCAAATGTGTCTTGTGGCATTCTAAGACATCTTTTATATACCACTCATCCGCTCTAGCTAATTCTTTCAGCAGAAGTGATGTTCTACCAAGAGAATCCCTTCTTTTAAGGCATTTTCTCATCTACTTATTTCTATCATCAATTCTTTCAATTATACCATCGAATCTTGTATCCCATTAAAGGAAGTCAAAATTAACCCGCTAAAACCATGGTTGAATCACTATATCTTTAAGGCCATAAAAGGAAGCGACCACTATGGGATGCATTCGCTTGAAATAGGACTGCTACTAATAATGGCAAGTACAAAATTGAGAATAATAAAGTGAAAAGACTAATAACAAAGGCCAGAAGAAGGTACGACAAAGTCTTGGCGCTTTCTAACGACAAAACTTTTTTTACTCCTACATCAATAGATCCCTAAAGTCCAAAGTTTCACACTTTTCACTAAAAGACGGTGCTACGGGAAAAATTGGTTACAACCAACACTTGGTGTCTGAAATGTTTGCACAGAAGTTTGACGATGTATTACCAAGGAACCAGACGGAGTCCTGCCGGCCCTTCTAGCGAATACTCGAAATCCTAACTCCCTGGACACAATTGATTTCACAGAAGAAAAGGTTCAAGATGCAATTGCCTCACTAAAGAACAACGCATCACCCGGTATCGACGGTATCACTAGCTATCTTCCAAAAGAACTGCTCTGGGATAATAAGCGCCCCAATGGCTGCATCGATGTCCCGAGCCCTCGCAAATGAATATGTACCGAAGATCTGGTTTCATGCCGTATTTACGCCCATCTTTAAAAAAGGAGACAGATACCAACCCCGACCCATTAGTCTGACATCGACCCTGTCAAAGTGCATAGAGAAGATCATTATAATAGAGCTAACTAACTTCCTTCTCCAAAACAAAATCATTCCAATCAATCAGCATGGTTTCCTACCCAAACGGTCAATTGACACCAATCTTCTCTCCTGCCTCAATGATTGGACTCATCTTCACGACCAAGGTCGTCTTGTCGACACTATCTACTTGGACTTCGAGAAGGCATTCAGCAAAGTCCCTCTTAGACGTCTGCTCCACAAGCTGGAGCATTATGGAGTGAGGGGTTTCTTGCTGCGCTGGATAACTGGCTTTCTCTTCGAACGCAGATTTCAAGTCAGAGTTGGTGGATCGTTGTCAGATATCAGAGCAGTTAAGAGCAAAGTGCCGTAGGGTGCCGTCATCGACCCCCTGCTATTCCTGATCCAAATATCTGTTTTTAGGAACACTTCAGGGAGATCTTACTCCAATCGAGAGGTGGACTGACATGCGGCTCATGTCTCTGAATGTGGCTAAGTGCACCGTACTGCACATTGAACCCAAAACCTAACCCACACTATCTACACGTTAAATGGTAGCCCAGTTATTGCTGCAAAGCATCAAAAAGACCTGGGTGTTACAATGACCCAGGACCTCAAATGGGGGTGCCACATCCCCAAACTAGTAAAAAGGGCAAATTCCTTGATTTACCTTATCCAAAGGGCTTTTAAAGACCACTTTGCGGGTACTATACTTAGGCCTATACCAAACATTCATAAGGCCGGTGCTGGAGTTCAAGGTTAGCTGCTGGAATCCCTACTCTGCTAAAGACATTTTACAACTTGAACAAGTACAACGACATATCACCAGAATCCCTCCTGAACTGATTTTCCCTATAAGGTTCGTTGCATCAAACTGGGGTACATCTCTGCGAGAGCGCCACCAGAGAGGAGATCTTATCCTGGTTCACAAAATTCTGGGTGGCCATTACAACGTTCCACTTAAGTTTGTTCACATCACTGACCAAAATCATCTCCAATCAAATCCATTCCAAGCTGTGTTCCTTAACAACAGAGTAGTGTATATCTGGAATAAACTGGACTAGGACTCTGTCGACGCGTTCTCACTGATCTCCTTCAAAAACCGCCTAGATAGAAACCTACAGACCATAAATCGGGAACTGGTCCACTACCCATCATAGTAAAATCCGATTAAGAACACGACAGTCTCATCGGTTTCCGTCTTCTGTCGCACGAAATAATAATAAATAGTAATAATCTCTGTTTGTCCCTCTTCAATAGCTTCAGCGAATTCCCTGATTAGGTCATTGTATGCTCTACCAAAGCGATTTTATAAAAACTTTTTTAATAATCATTTTCACAAAAATCACCGCACACCACGTACTGTATACTACTAATATTTTATCCTCTGCGTAAACGCAACCGAACCGAAAATGTGTACAGTAGCGGGGAAAGCACGCTCTGCCCGCTACTCTACTCTAACTCACTAGCCGTGTAAACAAGCCTTTAAAGGGACCCTCACAGTATGAAATTTTAAAAAATCGTTTTTTTTTCATTATACCGATAGTATACACTGTTATAAACATTCTCCCCAATTTGTAGATCGAAATTCGAATTATTTCGGTCGCTACAGCCTTTATTAGAAATAGGGAGTGGAGTATCTGCCTCTCACTGCAAACTTTAAACGCGTTTTTCTCGAAATGGTGTTTTTAAAAACGGTGTCCACTCTCAAAGGAACAGTTTTCAAGCTACCCCTTTGAAATTTGGACTGAACATTCTTCACGTCATCATCCTATGGAAGTTTTTTTTTTAAATCTTCTAATTTTTTTACGAATAATTGTCGAAAAAATAGACTGAATTCGATACCTTTTTGTCAAACCGGTTCCATTTTTTTAAAATGTCATAAAAAAAAGCTTCCATAGGAACATAGAGGCTCTTCTACAGATTAATAATCTTCTTGATATTTTTGTATCAGATTATAATTATTAATTACGTCCGCTATCATGGAGACAATGTTGGAGCTTTTTTTTCAACGCCACATTAAATTTAATAAAAAAATTTGAAACAATAAATAAATCAATTAAAAAAAAATCATTTTGTATTCTCGATTAGTACTTTAATTTGTAAAAAAATCAGACCGATTAGTTTATCCTAAACATTAAAAAAAATCGCGAAAATCTTTCGAGGTGTCATACTGTGAGGGTCCCTTAAGGGAGAAATTAATCGATATTAAGTAAGTAAGAGTAGTGTAAGAAGGGAACTAAACAGACGGAATTCGCTGGATAAAAACTTGACAAAGCAATTGAAAGACAAATAGACATAATCAAACAAACATAAAATACTAGGTAGATAGATATTAGTGATAGGCATAATCGAATAATTTGTAATCGAGTGATTTTAATAATCGAATAATTTAATAATGATGATGATAAGTCTCGAGTATATTATTATTTCATAAAAATTATTACTATCAATTATTATTAGTTGCAATATTACCCATAGAATGCAATTTATGTAAATTAAGACAATTTTAATAATTTAACGCATTTTCTGCTAGTCTTCGTGAATGTTAATGCGTGTAGGGAGAATATCACATTTTTGCAACATTTTATTAGAATCCTAATCATTTATAACTGAAATTGAAAAATATTATAAATGTTTCTAATAATTTATAATATTCATCAAAGAATGTGTTTCAAGTTAAACAATACTTATCTTTCAATTTTGGGAAACTAAATCTTTCAATTTTGGGAGTCAAAGAAAGATTTTTTTTCCAGAATTGCATCGACTTTTAAATAAGGTTTTGTGTGTGCCAGCAATGTCAGTACTATCTCATTCGCAAAGAAAGAGCACTTCTTCTTTAAGTGCCATGTCCTCCAAGAACGTTGGCGAATAGAATTTCCAAACTTATTTTATTTACGGCGCAGTGCGAAATAATGCATGAGTGCTGAGACCGTACCACTCTCGTAAGTTCTTTAACCATGAGGTCTATCTTCACTACGGCCCTTCTACTTCTTCTTATTTTAGACAGCATCGCCAGAATTTTCCTGACGCTTGTCCTGTGACATAGAAGTCCAACTGTCTATCCACCTTTTGGGAGGTCGGCCAGTTGTTCTTCTGCCTGTTGTTTGCCGTCTCTGGCGATTTTCGCAATTCTGTGGTCATCCATTCTCGCAACATGTTCGTTCCACATTCTTCTTCTTTTACGAGCCCAGCGTACAACGTCTTCCATCCCACATTCCTTTCTGATTTCGCTGTTTCATTTTCGATCCCGCAGTGTGTGTCCACTGACTGCTCTTAGGGTTCGCATCTCTGTTGTTCTGAGAGCGTGTTTGGTAATTGACGTGTCCGCTCGGGTTTCTGCCACATACGATAAGATGGGACGTATGCAAGCCTTGTAGATCCGAGTTTTGGTGGGTATTGATAGCATGTTGTTCTTCCATATAGCGTGGCGTAAGCATCCTAATATCTTTGCAGCTTTGTTTGCTTGGTGTTGGATGTCTTGTTGCAGGTTTCCCCAACTGGAAAGTCGAATTCCTAGGAAATCGACTTTGTGAGTTTGTTTTTTATTTCGTCTTTTATATTTGTTGAGTTTCCGGTGTTTAGTAACTTTATTACTCTTATCAGTTTGTTTTGTACGAATTTTTCTTTTAGTGTTGATGACGTCGGTTAGCTTTACCCTGTCGAACGCTTGTGTCAGGTCTAAGAAGCAAACGAACGGGGGTGTATTTAATTCGAGGGCCTTTTCAATTAGTTGTCCTATTATGACAATCACGTCTGTTGTGGATCTGTTTTTCCTGAAGCCTTGCTCTTCTTCATTTAGGGGGATGGTTTCATGCAGAATATCCGCTAGTATACTGGTGAATATTTTCACGATGCTGTTTAATATAGTGATGTCTCTATAGTTTGATGGATCCTCTTTACTTTCTTTTTTATAAATGGGGATTGTTATGCTTATCTTCCAGGCATATGGGACAGCTTCGTATTTGATGATTTTATTAAATAGTTTCCCTAGTTCTTCTCTTAGACTATTACCCGCATCCATGATGAGTTCATTACTGATACCCTCTTCGTCCGTTGTTTTACGATTTTTCAAACTTCCTTCCTTGCCTTCCCAAACTTATTTTTACTGTGACGCCCTTGGAAATTTGCCATTTTTTGCGACGCCCCCCTCCGGTCAAAAAGTACTTACCAGCTGTAGTTCTAGCCTATTCTAACATAAGAATAAAAATGAAAAGAGGTATTTAGTTTACTTTGTTGGCTTTCTACTAATGAGAAGGATGTGCTTGCTTTTCTGAGCATAGCTTTTCAAAACGGGGCTCAAGTTTGGAAATCGCCACTCTCATCTCTTTCTCTACATTTATTTTCAATCTGTACATGTTCTTTATTACTGAAACTGCAGTGGCGATGGCACGATATTCGTGAGAAACTGAGCTCCAAAATTCAGTTTGTTTATCGTATTGGAGTTTAAGGGTGCAGTCACAGGACAATTCCATTAATTGTTCTTCTTCCTCTGTCGAAAGTGTTGATGGTAAGGTCGACTGGAAAGGGTTTCTAACCCAGTCATATTGCTCCAGATTTTCGGAAAAATATTTTTCAAAATGTTCCCTTATGCTGACAAGTGTAAATGACTGTGTAGATATTAGTTTTAAAGAGGGATCGAGGATTTCTATAGATTTTTCTTGTAGAATGCCTTGTAAAGCAGGGAAACAGTCAGTATTTACTTGATCTTCTAATTTACTCTTCCATAAGAGCAACTTCTTTTGAAACCCAATTTTATCTCACATTTTCAGTATGTGAGTATTGTTTCCCTGCAAGAACTTATTAAGATCGTTTAATTTTTTAAATATGTCGCAGAGATATGCCAATTTTATTATAAACTGTTTTGCGCAACAGTTTGTGATTCTGTCTGTAGATAAATATAAAACTCATTTCGTAATTCGTGTACACGTTCGAGGACATTGCTTTTGGACAACCAACGAGTGTTGCAATAATAAATTAAAGAGGTATGCTCGGCACCCAATTCTTCAAAAAGCTTATGGAAAAATCTTGCTTTCACAGGTCACAGGTGTTTTAATGCACTACTTTGATAATCCATCACAAAATTTAATTCAGGAGTAATGTTTTTTGCAGCTAAGGCCTTCCTATGTATGACACAATGTATCCATTTTATATTTGGAGCCTTGGTTTTGATGAGAGCTTCTAGTCCTCCATACTGTCCAGATACCGCTCAAGCACCATCCGTACATACACCCATACAGTTCTCCAATTTAATATTATTTTAGATCATGTATGAATCTAAGATCTTAAATAATTCAGTAGCCTTACCGCTTTCACATATTTTTCTGCAAAATAACAAATTCTCATACATGTTTCTTGTATGTACCGCACGTAACATATCAATTGAGCATCGTAATTAGTATCGGTCGCCTCATCCAGTTGAATGGAAAATAAATCTGAAAGTTTCTCCACAATTTCCTCATTAATATTTTCTACTCGTATTGTTTGAAAGAGGTACATTTTTATTTCTTTAGCCGCCGATTTTCCAATCATCACTGATACCATATCAACTGCTGCTGGTAAAATCAGTTCCTCATCAATTGTGTGTGGTTTCTTACATTTGGCAACACTGATGCTCTTGAAAGCAAAGCCGTACTGATGTTTCAGTTCTCGCAATTTTCTAACAAAAGGGTCTCTCGGTTTACCTTGTAGATGACTCTGAGTTGTTTCCAAAAGATATTTTAGTTAATTACAACAAATAACACATTGAGGAAGTTCTACATTTCCTATATAGTAATGTAGGTAAATCCGAAATCCAAATATTGGTCATCATATTTTCTATACTTACTCTGCTACTCTCTTACTGCTCTCTCCTGAGTCTTCACTTCGTTTTCTATTTCTTTGAATAAAATTATCCATAGTCAATATCAAAACTCCACGTGCTAAATTAAACAAAAGCTTGAATGATCGACATGAACACGCGGGGGAATGGAAAACGTGCGTAGGGAGGTGGACGGTAGAATGAGTGAGCGGGGCACACTCGACTCGGTCGCATCGACATAGACAATCAATCTATTGTTATTATCTTTTTTTATTTTATTGTTGATTTTATAATTTTTTGTTATTATATTGTGGATCGCTTCACGACGCCCCTGGGATGATGCCGCAACGCGCCAGGGGGTCGCAACGCACAGTTAGGGAAACCCTGTCCTATACCCTTTCACCTCATTTCACTTATACTCAATCAAAGCATATTAAATCTTCTCATCTCTTTTATATTACCATAGGTCTTACAAGCCTCATACATGCTACGCACATTCCAGGTTCCTAATTTCTTCAAAGTTGAGCCGTAGATTCTGTACTTAAACTAATCTGAAGTAAAATGATTCGATTATAGTAACTCGATTGTCCCCATTCAGACCCTGCCGACCACTACTTACGCTAGCTTCCGATTTATAAGTCCGTGTCATCATTCATCACTCATGCACACGAGTGATAATCGAGAACGCGAATGATTCGGAATAATCGAATATTGTTACTCGATTATGCCCATCTCTAGTAGATACATTCCTTCACTATTTACATGTTATTTTTTGGACTTTGCGATAGAACTGAGATCGATTGAAGCAAACAAAATTGGCTACAGGATTTGTTTTATAAAAAAATTGTTTTATAAATTGATTGTAGCAGGTCATGGTACGTTACAATCTCAACGCTACGGACTCTTGGTACAATCCAATACAAGGGTTTTTAAGAACATACTGATATTATAAAAATCGGACTGAAAATAATTGACTGGTTATTCTAACAATATGTAAGATAAAACAAACTAGACAGATTATAGAAACTAAACAATGTAAGGTTATCATACAAACAAACGAAGCTAAACACATAACATCAACACAAATTTCATTGTATTTTTTTATAAATATTTTAAGCTTATTTAGACTAAATCAATTAAAAAACTTGTCTTTTAAAGACACACTGTTTGAATATTCAATTGTAATTAAGGAATCTGAAATATTTTATTGAAAATGTAAACTCTCAAAAATAACTTACATTGAATATTTATTTAATATTCAATACAAAATTATTGATTTAAATTAGTGGTTCACAACTATTTTGTATGAAAGCGCCAATTTAACAATAAAAAATAGAATTGTTACCAACTTTTCCGACGCAGATTTCGTACTTGTTTTTAACAAATTTTGATATATTAAATATGAAAGTCGAATGATTTGTATTTAAAGTTAAATACATTTGTTCTATATTCAATTTTGAAATCTTAAAATGCCGGGTTGTTTTAGCTCAATTTATCTAATTTAAAATTTGCCAAAATAGTTTCAACATTTACACTAGCATTTAAGGAACATTTAAGACTAGCATTTCCCAAATGGCAGGTCAACAAAAATTTACAAACCTATTTTTGATTTAATTGGTTTTTAATTTTCCACAAGACTTTAACATGACGAGAGAAGATTAGGCAATAACTAGACTAGACCAAACAAGACTAGATGAAACTGGACTAGACCAGACAAGACCGGACAAAATTAGCCAAAACCGGACAAAGCCGAACTAGAACGGGCATGACCAGAGCAGATCGTATAACACCCAACAAGAGCAAAAAAAAACAGACAAGATTATTGAAGACTAGACAAGAGCTGGCAAGACTAAATCACACCGTTTTATTTTGTCTGACTTAACAAGGTTAAACAAGAATAAACTAGACACCACAAGGCTAAACGAGAATAGCCTAGACACTACAAGGCTAAACAAGAATAGACTAGACACGACAAGGCTAAACAAGAATAGACTATACAATGGTTATACAAAAGCAAACAAAACTGATAAGATAAAATAAGATTTTTCGATATTTTTTATGAAAAATTTGACATATAAATAAACAAAAATAAATAAACATAATTTATATTTTTTATTACTCATGCGTTAAAAGTATTATGTGGCGCACGGTTTTTAATACGAGAAATGCCACTTTTGGTTCTATTTTCATGTAACTAACGCTCGCAAATATTCAATATCGCTAGGCTATATTAAAAAAAAAAAACAATAAAATAAACAGAATCAAGACCTCAACATTAAAAAAGTGACGTGAAGTAACAGATTTTTTTTCATTACAAAATAAAAATAAATGTTTTAAAATGAGTGTACATTATATGGTGATACCGCGGACTGAGGAGAGTTCTTATGACGAATCCACACCACCGGAGACAATTTAAAAAGCAAATTCTTCATTTTTATATTAACTTTTTTTATGGTACCTGGTTCCCAAACTTGTAAGATACCTCCCATCGCATGAGTAATAAAAAATATTGTTTGTAACACGGGCGGTATTGCCAATAGACCCCTCGAGCGAATGTGCGCACTCACTTCGATCGTGCGCCCAATTTCGCTCCAGTGTCAAATTAACAACCTCTACCGCCCTAGTTACGAAATATACTATATTGGTCCGCAAAAATTTGTTTAGTCTGAAGCTTCTGCAATCTATACTCAAGTTAAATCATTCGTGTTTCATTTTCAAATTTATTTATTAGAGAAGACTAGACAAGATTAAAGAAGACTAGATTAGATCGGGCAAGACTAAAACACACCTTTATAAAGTCTTTAGGTTAAAATTTAGAAAATAATCATAAGCCTGATTAATCTAGACCCAAATTCTACATCTCAAATTAAAATTATACTCTGTGACAAAAAATGCAACACCAAGATGGGGTAGGAATTTTTGGACCAAAGTTGACAGAAGTGTTTTACTAGTCAAAGGTAGTAATTGATTAAATTTCAAAGAAATTAATCAAAAGATGAAGGCATTTATTATTAATAATGTGTTGAACCACCCTTATTAGTCTCATATTGCCGCACCCTTTTGGTCATGGATTCCACCAGGTTGTCGATTTCTCCCTGATTGTTATTGTTATTGCATCCCAGGAAATCTGTAGTTCATGCTGGAGAGTTTCTAGTGTCTGGGGAGGATGTGCTAATTGCTTGAGTCTTCTACCCATCATGTCCCACACATGTTCGATGGACGAAAGGTCGGGAGATCTGGGTGTCCACGGCAAGATATTGACATTAGCCTCTTCGAAGCGCTCCATAGAATGCCTTGCAATGTGGGAATGGGCATTATCCTGTTGGAAAATCGGGTCCCCCAGCTCTTGGAGGAATAGAAGGATATAGGGTTCTACCACTTCATCAACATATCGGTGAGCATTCATATTGCCTCGCGTGAATACCAACTGAGACCTGCAGCCATAAACAATAGCATCCAATACCATAACCCCCACTGTGTGGTGCACATTCCGCTCAACACAAAACTGCACATGGCGACGTTCTCCACGTCTATGTATGACCCTCATGCGACCATCGTGACTCGGGGAATCCCAAGCAGAATCGGGATTCGTCACTGAAGATCACTCTATGCCATTCCATGTCTCAATCCAGTCGCAAGGTAGGTACACCACTCCAACATTGCTCTAATTCGTCGGTAAACTGTATGAAGGGCTACAAAAAACCAAACCATCGATTGGCTATTGATCTTACACTCGATAAACGGTCTTTTAATGCCATTAATCGGATATGGCGGTCCTTGACCACATTTGTCTGTTTTGGCCGTCCACTTCCTCTTACGATGTTGTTTTCCTTCTATAAAACATGCTTAATAACACCGTACTACAGAGAATTGTTTGCGTTTAAGACGATTAGCAATTTCGTTGAATAAAAAACCAGCATAACCTTTACGTAAGCCAATAATGCGACCTTTGTCGAATTCACTCAGTTGTCGATAATTTTCACCTTGCCGTACTCTGGGCGTAATCGCAACCTCAAAACGCAAAGAAGATCTCAAAAAGAAAAGAATTTCAACCAAAAAAATATCGAAATCGACTTAATCTCGCAAGATATACACCCGATAATTTCGATTGTAATAAGTAAAACGTCAAATTTGCCGTGGCTGCTCGATTATTTCGAATGATATTTTATTCTACTACCTTTGACTTAATTAGTAAATAATACTACCTTTGACTAGTTAAACAGTTCTGCAAAGTTTGGTTCAAAAATTCCTACCCTTTCTTAGATTGTATTTATTTTTAGAAATATGAGAAATGTACTGATAGTATAAAGTACACACGCGTTCAAATTCATTTGTTTCGCGTGTACCGTGGGTTCAGAACCGCTTATTTATACAATTTCAATTTTATTAAATTATCATATAATTTGTTAATGTAAATATTGTGAATTTATTCAAACAATGTTAATGGAAAATCTCCTTAAAATGCAAGTTTTTCTTGGTATATAGAAATAATTAAATAATAGACTGAAACTTAAATAGAACAGATTTGATAAGTATTGTATTATATATAAATGACAAAAGAATAAAAAAACATACATGAAATAGTGATCGATTAGTTACGCATGTTTTACTAGATAAGCGAATTGTTAATATAATTGATTTTGAATTAAAAAAGAAATAAAATGATTTAATTTATGTCCTCAGGTAATAAATAACAAGAGAAAAACGATAAAAGTAGTAACTAAAAAAGTCAAAGAAACACAACCCTTCCAAAATAAAGTAATTCTTTAATTTTGTCATCATCATCATTAAAAATAGGATTCTCACAGAAAAGACTTAATAATGATAATTATAGAACAAAAAAGAAGAATATATGCCTTTACATTTATAATATTTGTAAAACATAACTTTACATAAGATCCAAAATGTCGTTTAATTTTAATGTAAATATTGTTTTTTATTATTATTATTTATTTTGATGATTGTTGATTATTTTCTAAATAGTTGATAAATATATATTGTAGATGTAAATTTATGTAGAATGTATAGCCTAAGAGATATTATTTATCGAGGAAATAAGAATATTTTCTTTTTTGTTTTTTTTCTTATTTATATTATTGAACAAATTAAAAGTAGTAAGTTGTTAAAGTTTACATGTTACTGTGTAGTTATGGAATAAAATATTACTCGATATTAGCATCAAATTATTTTATATTTAAGTACCTTTAGTACCTTTTATAAAAACATTTAAAAAGTGGAAATCTTACAATTAGAAATTTTTTGGCACATAACATGCAAGTGCAGATATGTGGCAATATTCCCTGTGTGCCGAGTGCATGGTGGGGTATAATAAAGCGATCACAGCGCATGCTGTGGCAGAAATCTGCAACGATTCGGGTTAGTCAATTTCTTAATATTTTGAAATGGGTCATAACTGTTATGTTGCGAACTGCAAAAATAGTCGGTGTAAATTCTATATTTTTCCTACAGTGGAAATTAAATCAAAGAAATAAATGGACAGCTGCTGTAAAAATCAAAAAGTAAGCGATATAAACTTAAATTACGATAATATATAAATCAATTTTATTTCCACTATATTTTATGTGATATTAATTATTGTTTTTATTTTTTGAGTGTTGATGGGTCGCCGTGGTCTCCCAAACCCCACGACACACTTTGTAGTGAAGATTTGATTGGTGGCAAAAATCAGAGGCGCAAGCAAATCCGAGTTATGTTCCCACGTTATTCCCTAAAATATGTCAAAAGAAGAAGGTTAGTGATTCACAAGTCTTAGCTAGATATACACGTCTGATAAAACGAAGAACTACAAAAGTCGCAAATACCATATCAAATCAAGCGAGAATTGAAGAAGGAAATGAATTAAATGAACTCAACTTCTAGTGGCCGATCAAGGATGTCAAGTCAATGTGTTTTCTGAATCAAATTTAAGGGAAGCCACCTTTATTTGTAATAGATTTATTTACAGTGATTACAGTGAAATCCAAGTGGATATAACAACAACTTCCAGATCTGTACTACTATACTAATAGACTTACGGTCTATTTTAAAAACAGATTTTAGCAAGTCCAGTTTGCCTTCGTAACACATATGTTGGTTGTATTTTTTCACATAACTGGGCAAAGAACTAGCTGAGAACATGGCCGTCTTTAACCTTTCGGAGGCCCTGGGCACATTAGGATAATGGGGCCCCTAAAATCTCGACAGTTCACTATTTTGTTAGAATAGGCAAAGAAAGTGGATAAGCGAAGTAGAGATGAATATGGGATCCCATCGTCCCATCGCATCATCCCGTGGTATGGGATGAGTGGTATGAACGTCGCGTGGGATGGGATGTGACGACAATTTTGTATGGGGCGGAGTGGGATGGATTTTGATAATCTAGTAAATCTAGTTCGTGCAGTTTTTCGGTTACCGAATCGCGCTTGTGCAGTTCGGCTGGTCTTTTTCTTTTGAAAAACAGAAAAGTCCTATTTTATCCTTGAAAATGGTGCTTGATTTTTTAACGATTAGATTGAAAATAGACAATAATCGAAAATTAACGTTTATCGTGCCAATACGCAAAATTTTAATACATATCCAACTCAGGGATTTCTGGGATACCGATGTAGTTCCTGAAAAATGTTCTAATCCGTTTGCAACGAAAAAGGATTAGTCATTGTCCAAAAACCGAAAAGAAAGTCTGCTTTATGGGAAACATGTGATGCATGCGGGACGAACCGCGCGACCGGGATGGGATGGGACGAAAATTTTACGTTTATGGGATGGGACGATAATTTTACGTTTGTGAGATGGGACAGTGGGACGAAAATGGGATGGGATGGGACAGTGACGGGGATACGTCCCACGGGATGGGAACTGGGACGAGAAACTCGTCCCATCGTCCCATGCTCATCTCTAAAGCGGAGTTCTAGATTTAAATTTATTTCTTTACAGTCAAATTAAATGAATAGATAATATAATATAATCCACAAAAGTAACTCTTTTAGAATTCACAGGTTAGTGCTTAAAAATCTATGTTGATTGAAGAGGTACCCTGTTGATTGAAGAGATTTCAAGTGGTCAAAATCTTTAATCACTTCTTAAAAATCTATGTTTTTGAGCATATCACATTCTATGGACATCAGCGACAAACTGACTCATTTTTTATTCTTTTCAAGTTGGAGTCATCACTGCAGTTAGTTACCATCATGCTTAAAAAGATTCTCAATGCCATTTCTACTTTTGGAAATGTATATTCAATTTTGTTTTCTTTCAAAAGATGAAATATTTGCAATATACTATTAGTTCCTTCATTTTCAATATGAACAATTAACAAGCATTCTGTTAAATGCAGACATTCCATTTACAACCTTTTCTCGTTCAATGTCTTCATAATAGATTTCAGTAAATTCTTAACTTTTTCTCAACTCAACGGAATTCAGTGTTTTCAAGAGAAAAAATAAACCAAAACGTTGACTATGTTCTTATGCGAACTTAAACGTTGTTTTAGTTGAACGCTCAGGGTACTAACTATGACGGCGCAGAGCTATCAAAAAAACTCTGGCGTGAGCTTCTACGTTTGATTCTTTCATCAACGTTTGATTCTTTCGAAATAAATATGTTTTTCGGTAAAAAATATCAGTAATCGTTTGGTGATCTGGCAAGAAGTAGGGGACCCTATCGATCGCGGGGCTCTGGGCATGTGCCCAGAGTGCCCAGTGGGAAAGAGGCGCCTGGCTGAGAAGTACCATTTTTTGTTTTCTGGAGACAGTGCTTCCAATTGATGAATTATGATGATTTCCAAGAAACAATGCACATTTTCTGTCTCTCCGCTTAATAAATGCCAAACCATCATTACTGATTCGCCAATCTGATTCCTCTGGTTAATTCCTTGTCAGCCTTTATATCATCAGGCAGTCAGTCTTTATTTTTGTTAGTCCTGACTGTTCCACAGGCACAAATTAGTTGCACCTGTAAATGTTTTTGTGGAGCTATAAAATTGAAAAGGTTATCAAAGTATATATGATGACCTTTTCCCACCAAGTCTCTTGTTAGGTCTACTCAACTTGCTAATTTCATTTTCGCGGTATCATTTACTTTACCAGTATAGACTTGGAACTGGCAAGTATATCCAGATTCAAGCAATGTTAGCTCATATATAAATCTTGTAACACCGCTTTATTAGTTTTAGTGGCAACAGTTTCAACAGTTTCAAACAACAACGACCTTTTAAACGGATTATCGATTGATTGCTTTTTTGAAGGTTTATAAGATTGTTTATAAGAAACATACAGTTTTCTATCAATGTATCCAATAACAATCGAACCTTATAAAGTTTGTCATAATTAGGAGATTCTCTAGATGGCATTATTGAATTATCAGCTAAGTGAACTAAGTGAATATGTCCCAAAAGGCGATCGATTTCTTGACATTGCGCAACTAATTAAATTGTCGCTCAATTCTGGTATAGATGACCAGTAATCACAATAACTAGGTAACTTCTTCAGGCCCAGCAGTACATTAATTAAAAAAAAAATCTTTTTCAGTAGCAAGCCCGGACTTAGAGACCCAGGGCCCCTAGGCATTTGACATTAGATTCTAAACGATGTATTTTCATAAGAAAGTCAATTTTTTAGTAAACAGATTCGCGTCTCCATAGTTCTGTAATTAGTCTATCTATAATGGCGTTAAAAATGGTAACTCTGAATCCGTTCTTGCCAAAGAGTTCGGTCTCGTTTCCTTTTTCTTCGTAGGACTGGGCTTTACGCTTACGTTTCCTCTGCATGTCATATGCATAGCTATTTTCACCCGATTTTTCAATAACTTCCGACTCATAATAATCAATGGTACAGGTACTGGGTATTCTTAAGTGTTCTAGGTATGTTATCAAAGAGTGATACAGTTCAACGATCGTACCAGGGTCGAAGTTAACATATTGGAGAGGTTCGCTTACTTTGTTGAACCTTTCCAAGATGTCATTCCAAAGAAGTGACGAAAAGCAAGTTTCCATCGAGTCTAATGAATTCAGAAGACCTATCTCCTGAGCCTCAGAACGCGTAGATTGTTTTTTATTTGCATCATTGGCAACTATCTGAAGAGCAATTGGCCATGATCTCATCCCAAGAGCAACATAGACTTCGACAAGTGTCAGCTCAAGCAGACCATCTTGTCTGAGAAAGACTCTTCACGACTGTTGAATTTGACTTCAGTTTCGCTACCGGTATATATCGATAGTTTTCGCTATCTTCTATATTCACCATTTCTTTGTAATGCATGGAGGTTTCTCTGGAGGACATTTTTCTCAATGATAGATTTTCATCAGCGGGAGATTCCCCGCAATATTGCGGCCAGTTGCTTCTGTAAAGTTTTCTTAATTTGAATGCAATTTTCTATAGCAGTTGTCCAAACTGTAACTTTTGCTAATTCTTGAGCTTTCATTGTCGCTAAAAACATCATCTTCTATTTCACAGTCACTGTATTCCTCAATCATCTTGAAACATCTTGATTCATATTATTTTCAAAAAGTATGGACATTTCATCTATATCAAATATATTTTTTCCGTAAGGCATTTTCTTCTTCGTCCGTATTAATGCTATCTACATTTAATTCACTACCTGTAGGAATATCTTCAAAAAGGGCAAAATCTCATGAGGGGCAATTTCATCAAGTTCTTTGTAAGAGAATTTTTTTCCTAAAAAAAAAAACATCTACATTTCTAGTGGTTTCCGAAAAAACCGACGTTGTTTACGTAAATTTTAAGCAAATAATACTTACATATTATTACAGAAAGCATGCCAAGTACTTCGCTATAATATATTTTTAATGTTTTTATAACAAAAGCTTACCTGCCATTGCTTAAAACACTCAAAATTTGCAATAATATACGACAAGTGCACTCACTAACGGAACAGTTGACTAAAAGTACTTGCCCAGCATGACGCGCGAAATCCGGCCAATAGTAATGTGTTATTTGGGTAGTGGGAGGCATAACGTATGCACCGTGCGTGGGGTTTCACCATAAAGCCAGTAGGAATATATGTATTAATACATTTTATGAGAGACGGTTTCATCTTGAAACCACTAGGGCTCAAAGGGTTAAAGACCAACTTCTAATTTTTTTATGAAAATGAATACTGGCTAGACATATTCAGCATTGAGTGTGAACACAGAACCACAATCTCACGAATATTTCATTCAGCCTTACAAAATCTAGTTTCTGCATCTGTTTATTTAGTCTTTTGGCCGGATGGCCACTGTACGAGCAACAATTTATATTGTGTTTTACCCTTTCAAAATCCGTTTCAACCCTTTTAACATCCATTTTCTATATATTGTTTTTAACAAAATCCTTTTTCCCAAAATACTATTTGCCATCTTTCTTTTGATTACTTTATTTATTTATTATTACTCATGCGTTAAAAGTATTATCTGCCGCACGTTTTTAGTACGAGAAATGCCTTTTGTTTGTATTTGCACGTATCTTGGGTAACGCACGCAAATATTCAATATCGCTCACAAAAAAAACAATTAAATAAATAAAATAAACAATCAAGACCTCAATATAAAAAAAGTGACGTGAAGTGACAGAATTTTTTTTCCTTACACAATACAAATTAAAGAAAACGTTTTAAAAAGAGTATAAATTCTATGGTGATACCGGGGACAGAGGACAGTTCTTATGACGAATCCACACACCATCGGAGGCAATTGAAAAAGTAAATTCTTCATTTTTGATTTTATTTTTTTTTTTAATGGCACCTGGATCCCAAACTTGTAAGATACATCCCCTCGCATGAGCCCTAAAAAATATTGTTTGTAACACGGGCGGTATTATCAATTGTCCTATCGAGCGAATGTGCATTCACTTCTACCGCCCTAGTTACAAAATATTCTAATAACAGTTGTATGTCATTATTAGTATATTATTAGTATCTCATTATTTGTATGACATGATCCCGATTAGTTGCGCATGCTAGGTTGTCGTGCACATAACCAATAGGTACAAATTTATAAACAAAAAAAAATATGTTGGTAAGTAATAATTAGTTTATCTTGCGTTTTTGGAAAAGTTTATTTACATTTTATGGTAAATTTTAAAACAGTTATCAGCACATAAACCTATAGGTTCGCCATTGTTGGTTTTGCAAATTTCACACGAGTAACTTGTTGAAGTGCGAAGCTTGTTTTTGGCACAAACTCGACACCTCAGTCTTCTATTTAATTTTTGGGGGTAATGTTGTACATTTAGGATGTTGCGTTCAATCATCGGTTTATCGCCATCAACATTTAGTAAATTCAATGAAATATTATTTCTATAGTCTAAATAAGACATTGGTGCAGAATTAACTTTATTGAACAACCAGTATCCATTCCAAAGTGTTACATCAAATAAATAAAAGAAAACTTTAAGGTACCACCGAATGGGTTTGCGAGGTGTGGAATAATATGCTAACATTTGGTCATATCGGTTAGTGCTCGACATATTTTTATTATAATCGACGATTGTTTGAGGCGTGAATTTTGTACCATTTTTGCAATGTAATTCTTGTAATGATTGCTTATGTTTTGTTGATATAGTTAATACATCTCGTTCATCTTTCCATTTTTGTACTAAAATATTATTTTTTCTTCTGAAAATATATTCTCCGGGGACTAATTTTTTTTCCACTACAATTTTGGGATTACCATCACAATTTCTTTTTAGTGTTCCTACAGAGTGGGTCTTATTTCTATAAAGCGATGCAGCTAAATGGACACTATTATAGGTATTATGCATATAAACAGTATGACCTTTTCCTACATAATTTTCTAGCAACTCATTGGCAACTGAAGTAGCATGTTCATCAGCTTCTGTTCCAGAATAAACTAGAATATTTAATACAAATTCATCAGGTGTACATAATTCATACAATTTTATTACTTCTTTAGTTTGCTTGTGAGGAATATATTTTTTAAACAATAATCGGTCATTGTACAAAATTATCGTCTCATTTATTGATAAGTTTTCACCTGGATAATAAGTATTTTGAATATTTTGCTGTAAATGTTTCAAAACCTGGTTAATTTTATGTAGGTGATGAGATGTATCATCCATTTCAGTATGAAAACAAAGACAACGGATTATTACTTCAAAACGATTCCTAGACATTGTTTTTCCAAATAAGGGATGATAATACAGTATATTGGTGCTCCAATGTGACTTAAATGTAGGCATTTGAATGTGTCCCATCATAATACACAATCCAAAAAACTTTTTCATTTCTTCAAATGTAACATCTGTCCACTTTCTCATGTTCGATTCTGGGGAAAAATTTCTAGATTTTAATAGAAATGAAGCCCGAGCATTTGTCCAATTCACGATTTTGGTTATTAGCAAATCATCAAATAATAATGAAAAAATATCAAATGTTGAGGAATTTGCTGGTATATTTACTTTCAATCCTTCATGTCCAGTAAATGGGTGCAGTACAGGATCCTTATCTGTCTCTGACCAAGCAGAATCATCTTGACTTTGATAATTGCTGGTAAGTGTATTAAATTTATCTTCCGAGACCATGTTAGCATCCGACTGGTCAGAAACATCCTTACTTTTATAATTATTAATATTGTTGAAAATAATATATTTGTCTTCCATCAAATCATCCTCTTCTCCAGTATTAATTGAGGAACTTGTTGAGTCACTGTCTTCACAGTCAGCTAAACTAAAAATATAATTACTTTTTGCATTTTTTTTATTTGTATTGCATTCCATAGTTTCTTTACTGGATTCTTCTTTAATTATCTTCTTCTTTTGTAGTGGACTTGGACTTTTCTCTGTGATCTTTGGAGACAATGTTCTGTAAAAAGTTTGGGGTTATATTAAACACAATTTTTTAAGTATTTGTAAATGATTTGTATTTGTGAATTATACTGTACATAATGCAACTACAAAGCTACTAGCTTTAAATTACTAATAAAATAAGTAGAAATAACATAACCCCAAATATATCAGTCTCATATACGTGACGTGCTAGGAAGAAATCTATACTAGGTGAATCAAAAGTATGTGACGCCAAAAAAACTTGATCTAAACAAATAGTTGTTTATGATAGAAGAGTACACAAAAGCCTTTCACACACGTGTATCATACATTATTTTATCAACGAAGCATATTAAAATACTATAAATCTACAAAAAAATAATTGTCTCTTACCGATTATATTGAAAAGTTGTAATTTTGACAGACAAATTACTTCAAATCACTGACACATTATGGTTAGAACATTCAGCGCCTGCATGGCAAAATTGCTAACTAGTAAAAACGCACAGTGACGGGAACACTATTTGGTAGTTGTCGATGTAATCCAGGTAAACCTAGAATTAATCTATATTAGGTTATAGTTAGGCTAAGTTATATTAGAGCCCGATAAATCCAGACTGAGGGGTCGAGACTTCTTGATTCAAAATTTTTAAAAATTAATTCAAATTTAATATCCAATGTCAGAAAATTTATTTTCACTACGTCTATGTTTAGTAACGCGAATTGTTACCATAGTAACAACAAACAGAAAACGTTTAATAATGGATCTCCATTTGATTTATTATACATTGTACTTTTTTTTTATTCCATGCTTTTACACACGATTATAATAATTCACATACACATACAAAAATTTTCTTTTTAATGTGTTCATTTTGGTGCGGGATTGATAAAAAATATTGAAATATAAGTAAGTGAGACAAATTTTTATGTGAGACTAGAAGTTTAAAAAGTTTTTTTTTGTTAATGTTTGATCTTATAAGACTAGAAAGTTTAGATAGAGAAACAAATATATACAGATAAGATTCGACTAATGTTTTTACCCGACGGCACAAGGGCAAGATACAAAACAAAAGTTCCAACAAAATTACTAGTACCAGTCTTCGTGGAAATCCCCTGATTACGGAAGGTTTTGATCTTTTGATTATTTAATGTTTGTCATATTTTATATGAGTGCTAAATTTAAATGCTCCGTTGGAAGTGATGCCTAAAAGTTTGCAAGGGTTCGGACCTAGTCTCCATTTCTTGAACCAATTGATTGTATCATTTTTAAGTGATTGTAAGTTAATGATTGCTGATTAATGTAAAAATAATGATTGATGAATGATGATGTGATATGAGGGTCGTGTTATCGGCATATTGTCGGCTCCATGAGGAATGTAGGGTAGGTTTATGACATTAGGAGATTGAGGTCCATATTAAAGATGTCGTGACAAAATGAGTTGTAAAGTAGGGGTGAAAATGGCGAACCTTGGGGAACACATTGAAGAGGGGTAAAAAAATTAGAACATAGGTTTCTACCATAGGCGTAGCCAGGATTTAGTTTCAGGGTGGGTTTTAAAACCAGGATTTAGTTTCGGGGGGAGGGGGGTTTAAGAAAATACAGTAACAGAAATGCACCAATTTACTTTCTAAACTGACACACAAGGGTTCCTAAACTTCACATCTACCATGCTCTCTTGAGAAGAGTCGTCTCTACTAGTCTCTTTATTTCAATATAACATTTATGTATATATTTTGCATATTTCGGAGGGGGTTTGAACCCCCAACACTCTACCACCAAAAAACCTACCTTTTTCTACCAACTGTGGACGTATTTCGACCGTGCTGATGAGAGATAAATCTCGAAACGCGTCCACAGATGGCTATCCACTTAAGGTATCGGAAAGACATGATCTTAAAAACAATGATATTTTTATGGTTTTTGTTGAGTGCCATGAAGGTGGACTGAATGCTGTAAAATAACATACAAATTTCATGTGAGATTTGTTTTGGTAGTCCTAAAAAACTCAATAATTGTTATAGAGCTCCGGAAAGGCTGAATATATTTATATATTCAGGCTGTGTTCCGTTTGTTTTAAAAATGTAAAATAGATTCTAGAAATGAGTTAAAAAGTTCTGAAATTGTAAATTAATTTAATTGCAAATTATAATGTTACTATATGTAGTAAAATACGATTAAATTTTCTTTTTTAGGATTTTATGTGACGATTTATGTTTTATTACGATTATGTTCATTATCCTAAACGTAATTCTGGATAATTATTAGTAATTTACATGTTCCTGTTAAAGTCAGTATTTGTGGCAAATTAACTGGAAAATGTAAATTACTAATAAATATTTAGAATTATTTTAAATAAAAATTAAAACGTTTCAATTTAATAGAAAAAGGAAAGATTAAACAAGTCGTCGCAATGCAGAGTGTTTGTTTAATCGATTTCAAATAATATTTTGATCTCAAAAGTTAAGGTGTATGTATATATAAATTAAAATAAATAAGTGGGAGTCTCTCCCACTACATATTTTCTAAGATAAACGATAGAGAGGATAATCTGTTTATAATCATAACTTATCGCTTGTATTCTCACTATGCAATCGACTCTACTTAAATAAATATATTGAATTTTATTCTTAAAAGTGTATAATTTTGTGTACCAATTAGATAAATAAAAATGAATTTAAACTTTTTTCTATTTTGCGTCCGTAATGGACTCATAACAGAACCCATATGCGTACAGTAATGTATCGACGATTTTTATTTAGAAATGGCATAAAAGTGCGCAAAATATAAAAAATAGTATAAAAAACTCGTTCATGAGGCGTTTTTCGCACTTGTTCATTAGAAAAAACTCCTCGCTTCGCTCGTCGTTTTCTAAACATGGACGCGTGCTGCAAAACTGCGCTTATTGAGAACTCGTTTACCGCACTACCTACCAAACCAAAATGCATTTAAAATTAAACGTTCTCATACTACCGTTTACCACAATACCTATCAAACCGAAATTGTACATTATATTCGAGCACATACTCATCATCAATTTGCTTCATTTCTAGAAGATATGAATTTGAATACTACCTACGGAATACGCAATTTCGATGACTTCCGAGTCAAAATGCGATAAAAACGATTATTCAAATATCTGTACGAAATCATAAATTTTGCCTTGGGTTAGTAGTTATATTTAATAAGGTTATGATAAAAACACACCCGATTTTCGAACTTTGTAATCTGGTTCAAAGTTCGAAAATCGGGTGTGTTTTTATCATATGAGGAATTAATACTATTTGTCTAGAATTGTCCCGAAAATAGTAGTGTTAGTAACGTTAAAGTTTAAATGTATATATTTATTTAATTATTATAGGTTGCAAACTGAGACGCACACATCTCTTACATTACGCCTCTGTTCTCAGTTTGCAATCTACAATACTTAAATATATCCATTTACACTTTTAACTTGTTACATTACTATTTTCGGTATAGGGACTGAAAATTTAGGACTGTCCCGGCAAATTAGGGACGAGAAAATTCGGGAAATTGTATTGAAAAATCACGTTCAAGTTTAATTAACCCATTTTATTGTTTTATGGATCCAAAAACATATTTATTATTACAATAATAATTATTTATATTTCATTCTTTCTTGCTTTTACTTATCCAAATTATCTATCATTATTTTCAAAACGTAATGCCAAATGCTGTATAGTTCGATAAAATATGACTTAGGCCACCCATAGCGATTCTCGTACAGACCATAAAAACCATAAATAAAAAAGATAAAGATAATAAAATATGATTTTAGAATGATGTTATTTCTCCAATATTAACTATTGTTATTAAACTAATTGTAAGCAAAACTCTCATATGACTCATTTAGCAAAATATTCATTATAATAAGTTTTTCGTTTATCTTGGTTTCAAATATTTGATAAATTATATATAAATATCTTTATCTCTAAATATATTTTTTGCTGTTGGTTTGGTACCCCTCTTAAAAACTTAAATGAATTAAAAAACCGTTAAAGCTATTAAAAAACTAATACACCTGTTCCCTAATGATTCCCTAATGTATATTTATAATAAAGGTTAGCCGCTGTATTTGTCCTTCTTCGCGAAGTCTAATATATCTGTCCAATCTAATGCCGTTCGGAAACACTTGTTTTGAAATTTCACTAGAACCAACAAATTACGCCTAATAATTACTTATACAAAAGAAGTTACGCCTAATAATTACTTATACAAAAGAAGCTTCTTCTCCCTTGAAATATTACTCTTTTTACTCATCAGAGAGTAAATACTTTTTAGAGCTGCGAATCCTGTGGAAGTGGTCTTTTTATTATGGGATTATAGCAGGAGTTTACTGTCAAGATGCATTCCTAGATGTTTCACAGTTTTTTTAGGGATAATTTGGAGGTTATTCGGTCGATCTTGAGAAGGGAAAAAAATGGTGTTATTGAATTCTTTGGAACATTTTATTGTCTCCATCCATGGTCCGTTCAGTGTAATTATATAAAGTTTGAAGAATCAGTCCCAGGCGGTGTACAGGTGGCTATAAAACTCCGTGTCATTCGCGTGAAGGGCCACGTTTGTTTGGAGCATGATTGGACACACACATTGAACACTCCACAATTTATAGCATTTTTTATACACATACAGTGTTTCTATAGATATACTACTTGTACATATAGTGTTGAAAATATATATGTAATATCAACACTTTATTTTGTAGTGCCAGTGGAGTAACTTTTTTAGGTTACAATTATAAGTGATGTCTTTTGTTATTCTAGCCGTCTACTGTACTGCATTATGCTTTTGTTTGAACCCAAATTTGCAGTTCGTCAGTATGTTGAGTCTGTTTATGTTTGATTAGACATTTCACAATCTCCTCCCTCACTATATACTGGGCATAATTCGGAAACAGTGGTTAGAGATAACATTAATTAACGTTATCTCTGCTGTGGTGACGAAATCACGTGGATTACTTTCGATAACCAACGTAGCTGCGTAATCTGTCGTATTGTCAGAAATCCAGCAGTCTCATCAAATTGGTAGCTCCATCGATAATGTGGAGAAACTACTAATTTGTTAATTTGGATAAGAGTTCAACATTGAACTCATATTGCTTCTTCAATCTAGCAAACCCATATCGCGGCATACCTGTATCTCTAAATCACTACAAATATTTCAAATGTCTTCACCTATTGGCCGCGGAGGAATTAAATTTATTATCAAAAATATCGACGTGACTTTATTATTTTTATGTGTAAGTTGTGTTGCCCATTTTCCGTCAACTCCAGCAACACAATGATTTCCAAAATCATGTATAGGAGGCTCAACAATGCGTTTACAGAGTATTATATAAATCTCCATATAATATACAATAAATTGATATTTATTTATACTTTTAAATAACGCCGATACGGAAGATGGCTTTGCTTAGCTGTACGTATATACCTTGCTAGAGACGAATTGATTTTTGGATCAGAAAATCGTCGTAGTTTTAGTCTCTGATTTTTGTTTTACATCCATGGGGATTTGTACCCTTCCGTCCGCTTGGTAGAACCAATTTTAAATACAACTTAAGATGAAAATTTTAATTAGCGTGTTACTGTTAAATTTTTTTGGAACAGAAAAATGTAATTATAATCTTCTAAAAGGCTAGATAGTCAAAACTCTAATAAAACCGATATGTAGAGGTTATTACTTTTAAATAGGCACCCATAAAATTAAATTTGTGAATTTCATTTACTTTATATTACATGTATTTTCTAAAAATTGAATAAAAACCTTAAAATCATAAAATCTAAACCTTTAAAATCTGCTTGGATGTAAAACTAATACCAAGACGATTCTCTCATCCAAAAAGACAATTTACGCCGAACAGAAGAGATATATATATTTACAGCTTAACAGAGCTAGCGCCAGTGTTGGCATTATTTACAAGTATAAACATATATCAATTTATAGTATATAATATAGAAGTGTACCATACACAAAAATGAAATCTGTAAACAAGCTATTGTACATATTAAGTTTTATTTCGGAAATAATTGTGTTGCTGGCATTGACGCAAAAAAATGCAACCCAACTAACTCTAATAAACAATACAGCCATACAGATTTGTTTGATAATAAATATCATTCCTCCGCGGCCACTATGTGAAGTCGTAGCGGTTACATTTGAAATATTGCTGGTAAATTTGCAGATTTTCCGCGATTTGGGTTTCCTATGTAGGAGTAGCGATCTATTCAACATTGAATTCATATCCAAGATAATAGTTGGAATCACCGCAATATTGATAGCGCTATAGGGACCGTGCATGTAGACCGTCACGCCAACTGGTGGCTAGAATGTGCATCTTTCGGGCAAAAATAAAAGCCAGCAATAAGTGCTTTTTTTATTTACTGAGTTTTATTTAAAGAAATTTTTAAATAATTTAGAATGTCTGTGTCGATAAAATCTTGTTGTGTCAAAGGGTGTTCAGAAAAATCACGGAGAAAGCGAAAAGTAGATTTACCTGTGAAATTTTATTGTTTTCCTCGAGTAACTGCGGTGCATTGTGGAAGGATGAAAAACGTATTATGTGGATAAATGCAGTAAAAAATTATGTGTAAGTAACTTATTAAATTTATTATTATTATAAAAAAAAAAATTAGATAGTTCTTTAAATACAATCATTAAATAAATATTCTTTGAATAATGTAAACCTAACCCAATTTTTCGTTTATTTCAGTAAAAAACCAAAGGAATGGGAGCCAAATAAACATACGAGGATTTGTAGTGCTCATTTTATCAATAACAGTAAATCGGAGCACCCACTTCATCCATCTTATATCCCTTCTATTTTTCCAAAAAAAGAAAATATGAAAAAAACTACACAATCCTTACGATTTGAGCGCTTCAGAAAACGTCAATTGAAGCAAAATATAAACAATGAGGATTATAATGATTATAATATAATGGAGCAAGATGCGGGAGATCTTATAGAAGCTCAAGAACAGTATCAGAGTGTCATGAATGTTTTGAATGCTTCTCAGCCTAACCATCGAAGTATGTCAAACTGACATAAGTTGTCAAACTGACAAGCGACCGGAATATGAAAAAAACTACACAATCCTTACGATTTGAGCGCTTCAGAAAACGTCAATTGAAGCAAAATATAAACAATGAGGATTATAATGATTATAATATAATGGAGCAAGATGCGGGAGATCTTATAGAAGCTCAAGAACAGTATCAGAGTGTCATGAATGTTTTGAATGCTTCTCAGCCTAACCATCGAAGTATGTCAAACTGACATAAGTTGTCAAACTGACAAACGACCGGATTATTCGACAGAGGAAAACCTTTCATATTTCTTTTGTAATTTGAATAATTGTGATGGCCAAAATACTGCTGCAGTTCAGGTTCATATATCAATAAAAAAAGTATGGATAAAATGTGTGAAGCTTCGATGCCGGTTTCAAAGAAAAATGTTCAAGATTCAAGTTGTGATCCAATTAATTTTGAATTTGTAAAAGCAGACTACCAAGGTTTTCATGGGGTTTCTTCTATCAAAACTGATGAGGCTATGAGTAGCTTAACTGGTGTTACATTTGCTATGATCTCATTAATTTTAAATTTAATTCCAGATGGTAAAACTTTCAAACTTGATAAACAAACGAAATTGTTGATTACTTTGATGAAACTAAAAACTGGTTTGACATTTACTGCGATGTCTGTATTATTCAATATTCATCGCACTACTGTAAATCGAGTATTCATACATAATCTACGTCAGTTAAAAATTGCAATGATAAACTTTATATTTTCGCCATCTAAAGCTGCAGTACAATCAACCATACCAGAATCATTTAAATTACATTACCCTGAGACACGTGTTATTATTGACTGTACCGAAGTTAATACCGAGTTGCCACCAGAACTTAAACACAGAGTTTTAATGTACTCAGATTATAAACACCATCACACAATAAAATTCTTAGTGGGATGTGCTCCAAATGGATTTATAAGTTTTTTGTCAAAGTGTTATGGTGGTCGCTCGGGTGATTGTTTCATTACAAATGACTGTGGAATAATTGATTTAATTGAGCCCGGAGATGTTGTGCTTGCAGATAAAGGTTTCCCTCAAATAAAAACTAAAGTAGAAGAAAAAAATGTGGTCTTTGTAATGCCTCCGTTTTGCCATAAAGACCAATTTACCCCAGAAGAATTTGATGAAACTTATAATATTGCTTCAGTGAGAATACACATTGAAAGAGTTAATCAGAGAATAAAGGATTTTAACATTCTTTCCAGAGTGCCAGTATCACTTTTCCCTTATATTGATGAAATAGTTTGTCATATGTGCTATAATAAATATTGAAAAGCCACTATTTAAGCAGCAAGATCAGTCGACAGCCAAATGAAAAATTAAATAAATTGTAAATATATGAAACATTAAATAAAATGCATAATAATCATGTCAATGTAATAGAATTTTTATTTAAATACTTTACTTAAATATTAAGCACAAAATTAAACATATATATTCCGTAAAACTATTTTACTCTTTTAAATTTTTACCCGTTTTATGTATAACTTTAACACCAGGGCGCGCGAGTTTCGGCGAAAGTGCTGCCTCTATATTTCGTGCACGGTCCCTATTAATCCACTCGCCAATTTCATCAGAGGGCAACTGATTCCTAGCAATACACCGACAGAGTGCGCTTCTACGATAAATCGAAATCTACTCGAACTATTTATACTGGGTCTCGACTTGTCGCAAGAATTGGATATAATTGAACAAACCTACTCAGCGTGTTGTAAACTTGCGTTGAAAATGTTACTAACATTGCTTACAAACTTATAATACTATACTTATTTGTATTGTGAGCAGCGTGCTTACTAACTAAAATAATTGCACGTACGGCTACTTTAGCCAGAAATTTCTATCATTCATTTTTAAATCAATGTATAATTTTGTGTATGTGTAAATTTTACCTTGTAAATGTGTAAATAAAGAACTTTTAATTTGAATTTTATTGGATCTACTGAGCGGACGGAATGGGTTCAAATTGGACGATTTATCCGGAAAAAGCCACAATTTTGCTGAACTTACGTTTGTGGCATTAATATACTTTATGCATTAATATTTTATTGCATGAAGCGGGCAAAGAAAGTGAATTATCCCACATTTTCCTAAGCAACATTAGATGGGATAGTATAAGGGATTTGTTGCATTGAATGTTTTTTAATATTGTCTGTATGCAATAGTAGCCGAATTTCCAAAGTACTTGGTTTTATATGGGTTGGGGTTAGTCTGCTTTTTCGCTCAATGTCTCATATACAGTATTGTGGTCAGATTAATAGCAAACAAATCGCGCAACCTTGGTTGTTAAGTACGGACTCAAAAAGAAAATCTCGATACCGAAACCAAATTTTAGATTTTGTGTTTTTGGTTTAGTAGTAGTTAAGCTAAGAAAAAATAATAACAAAACGTTAATAAATTTGGAAAATCCTGCTGGTACGTCTGTTTTTTGTGAAATTGAGACTTTGAAGTCATTGGTTTTAATAGGTTAAAAGGAATGAGTTAGAATTTAAATAAAGAATCCTAATCTTATCTATCCTTATCAATTTCTCCATGGCAGCTCATTATCTCTCGTGGCAAAATTTGTCGTAACTCTAGAAATCGTTTAGGATAGATATTGTAAAAAGTCTAAACTTTCAAAAAATATGACGATGTGGACAATAATGACACAAACAAAATTTAAGCAAATGTGTGATAATTTTTTAAACAGGTTTTTTGTATCACCTGGATAGTTTGACTGTTGGGACTTATTTGGAAAGTTTTAAAGATGTATATTGTTCTGATCCAACGACTATATGCAAAAATCTCACGGTGTGGGCCAAGAATGTGTATATGCTTGTTCGTCGTATATAAGCTACACTAAATTATTTGCTTTTTTATATTATATACTAACAAAAAAAACTGAATCTTTTTTTTGTAATCATATATGTGCGAACGAAATTACAAAGAGGTAACATAAATCACATAATTACAAACACATTATTAAAGAAAAGAAAAAGTACGATTAATAAATTAAAATTAAAAATTTTAAGTTACCCTCGACACAAAACAAAACTCTTCAAAGTAAGAAAATCAAATTTCTTCCTTGCCTTTTAAACTTCATTAAAGCACCTATTACTTACTATCTTGATGATGAGCGTCGCCGCGTCCGGGAACTGCTAAGTAAATCAAATAATAAAACCAGAATACAAAGAAATAAAAAGAAGATTGATAATGATAATGTATAGATTATACAAGGACCTACTCTGTGTAAGCAACGTACGTAAATAACAAAACAACAATATCCAATCGATTAGTTTTCAGTCTTAATTATTTTACTCCAAAAAATTCAAAAAATAAACACAATCGTCAACGACATCTCTCAAGCAACGCCTCTTATAGAAGTAGTACAGTATCAAAACTCTGCAGGAACTTATTGTTAGTAGACAAAGACAAATATCTAAATATTAAATCAAAAATTTAAAATTAAAAGAAATTAAATTAAAAATTCTGAAATTGTAAATTAATTTAATAGCAAATTATAATGTTACTATATATGTAGTGTCTTAACGAGTAAATTTTCTTGTGTAGGATTTTATATGACGATTTATATTTTATTATGATTATGTTTGTTATCCTAAATATTTTATCAAAAAAAAGATAATAATTACAGAATAGAAAGGTGATTAGGAAAAAAGTTGACATTAATTGTGTAAAGTTTAAACTTTTAAATTTCTGTTAGCAGTAATTTTGGAAAATTACTGGTAATTTACATGTTCCTGTCAGTATTTGTGGCAAATTTTCCGGAAAATGTAAATTAATAATAAATATTTGGAATTATTTTAAATCGAAATTAAAACGTTTAAATTTAATAGAAATTGGAAAGATTAAACAAGTCGTCGCAAGTAGAGGGTTTGTTCAATCGATTGCAAATAATATATTGAACTCAAAAGTTAAGTAGTTGTATATATAAATTAAAATAAATAAGTGGGAGTCTCTCCCACTACATATTTTCTAAGATAAGCGATAGAGGGGATAATCTGTTTATCATAACTTATCACTTGTATTCTCACTATGCAATCGACACTACTTAAATAAATATATTACATTTTATTCTTAAAAGTGTATAATTTTGTGTACCAATTATTTAAATAAAAATGCATTTAAACTTTTTACTATTTTGCTTCTGTGATGGACTCATAACAGCACTCATATGCGTGCGGTTATGCCTCGCCGCGTGCGATACAATTTTCTCAATATGTATTTGCAAATTTTTTATTTTGAAATGGCATAAAAGTGCACAAAATAGAAAAAAAAAAAATAGTATAAGAAACTCGTTCATGAGGAGTTTTTCGCACTTGTCGATTAGAAAAAACTCGTCGCTTTGCTCGTCGTTTTATAAACTTGGACGCGTGCTGCAAAACCGCGCTTATTGAGAACTCGTTCTTTAATATATAACATTCTCATGCTACTGTGTACTGCAATGCCTACCAAACCAAAATGCATTTATAATTTAACGTTCTTAGACTACGGTTTATCACACTACCTATCAAACCGAAATAGTAAATTATATTAGAGCCACTTACTCATCATCAATTTGCTTCATGTCTAGAAGATATGAATTTGAATAGTATCTAGTATATCATACGGAATTTCGATTACTTCCGAGTCAAAATGTGTTAAAAAGATGCTTCAAATGTCTGTACGAAATCATAAATGTTGCCTTGGGTTAGTAGGCACACCATATTTAATAACTTTATGATAAAAACACACCCGATTTTCGAACTTTGAAATCTGGTTCAAAGTTCGAAAATCGGGTGTGTTTTTTATCATATGAGGAATTCATACTATTTGTCCAGAATTGTCCCGAAAATAGTAGTGGTAGTAACGTTAAAGTGTAAATGTATATATTTATTTAAGTATTATATATTGCAAACTGAGACGCACACATCTCTTGCATTACGCCTGTATTCTCTGTTTGCAATTTACAATACTTGAATATACCCATTTACACTTTTAACTTGTTACATTACTATTTTCGGTATAGGGACTGAAAATTTAGTACTGTCCCGGCAAATTAGGGACGAGAAAATTCGGGAAATTGTCGTATTGAAAAATCACTTTCAAGTTTAATTGAACCATTTTATTGTTTCATGGATCATCCATAAGTACATGCATTAATACCATAATAATTATTTATATTTCATTCTTTCTTGCATTTACTTATCCAAATTATCTATCATTATTTTCAAAACGTAATCTCAAATTCTGTATAGTTCGATAAAATGACTTAGGCCACCCATAGCGATTCTCGTATAGACCATAAAAAAACCATAAATAAAAAAGATAAAGATAATAAAATATGATTTTAGAATGATGTTATTTCTCTAATATTAACTATTTTTATTAAACTAATTGTAAGCAAAACTCTCATATGACTCATTTAGTAAAATATTCATTTTAATACGTTTTTCGTTTATCTTGGTTTCAAATATCTGATATGATAAATTATATATAAATATCTTTATCTCATAATATATTTTTTGCTGTTGGTTTGGTACCCCTCTTAAAAACTTAAATGCCTAAAAAATTGTTAAAGCCATTAAAAACTAATACTTCTATAGCTGTTCCCTAATGATTCCCTAATGTATATTTATAATAAAGGTTAGCCGTTGTATTTGTCCTTCTTCGCGAAGTCTAATTTATCTGTCCAATCCGTTCAGAAACACTTGTTTTGAAATTTCACTAGAACCAACAAGTTACGCCTATTTATTACTTATACAAAAGAAGCTTCTTCTCCCTTGAAATATTACTCTTTTTACTCATCAGAGAGTAAATACTTTTTAGAGCTGCGAATCCTGTGGAAGTGGTCTTTTTATTATGGGATTATAGCAGGAGTTTACTGTCGAAATGCATTCCTAGATGTTTCACAGTTTTTTTAGAGATAATTTGGTGGTTATTCGGTCGATCTTGAGAAGGGAAAAAAATGGTGTTATTGAATTCTTTGGAAAATTTTATTGTCTCCATCCATGGTCCGTTCAGTGTAATTTTATAAAGTTTGAGGAATCAGTCCCAGATAGATTTCTAATTTCGTGAAGGGCCACGTTTGTTTGGAGCATGATTGGAATGTCGTTGATGTACAGATGTACATTACTGATGTACTGCTGTGATTGGTCGGTTTGTTGGGTATTTGTAGTTGGTTGTAGCTTTTAGGTGTCGTAGATCATTGTTGATCAATTATATTAGTGTTTTGGATTTGTTGAGTTTTTATATTACGAATAAAACACTTGGGTCTTTTCTTCAAAAATTATATTTGTAGTTTTTTTTTAAAAAGGCAACTCTCCACAATTTCTAGCATTTTTTATACACATACAGTGTTTCTATAGAAACACTTATATTGTAACCTACAAAAAGTTACTGCACGGACACTACAAAATAAAGTGTTGATATTACATATTTATTGAGAACACTATATGAATAAGTAGTATAAAGTGTAGTATAAGTAGTATAGTAGTCCAGCAGTCCCATCAAATTGGTAACGCCATCGATATTGTGGAGATTCCAACTACTAATTTGTTCATTTGGATATGAGTTCAACATTGAACATATCGCAATTTCAATCTAACAAACCCGTATCGCGGCATACCCGTATCTCTAAATCACTACAAATATTTCAAATGCCTGCACCTATTGGCCGCGGAGGAATTAAATTTATTATCAAAAATATCGACGTGACTTTATTATTTTTATGTGTAAGTTGTGTTGCCCATTTTCCGTCAACTCCAGCAACACAATGATTTCCAAAATCATGTATAGGAGGCTCAACAATGCGTTTACAGAGTATTATATGAATCTCCATATAATATACTATAAATTGATATTTATTTATACTTTTAAATAATGCCGATACGGAAGATTTTGCTTAGCTGTACGTATATACCTTACTAGAGACGAATTGATTTTTGGATCAGAAAATCGTCGTAGTTTTAGTCTCTGATTTTTGTTTTACATCCATGGGAATTTGTACCTTTCCGTCCGCTTGGTAGAACAAATTTCATATACAACTTAAGATGAAAATTTGTATTAGCTTGTTACTGTTAAATTTTTTTGGTACAGAAAAATGTAATTATAATCTTCTAAAAGGGTAGATAGTCAAAATTATATTATTAATTATATTATTATATATTACTTTTAAATAGGCACCCATAAAATTAAATTTGTGAATTTCATTTACTTTATATTACATGTATTTTCTAAAACTTGAATAAAAACCTTAAAATCATAAAATCTAAACCTTTAAAATCTGCTTGGATGTAAAACTAATACCTAGACGATTCTCTCATCCAAAAAGACAATTTACGCCGAACAGAGGAGATATATATATATTTACGGCTTAACAGTGCTAGCGCCAGTGTTGGCATTATTTACAAGTATAAACATATATCAAATTATAGTATATAATATAGAAGTGTACCATACACAAAAATGAAATCTGTAAACAAGCTATTGTACCTATTAAGTTTTATTTCGGAAATAATTGTGTTGCTAGCATTGACGCAAAAAAATGCAACCCAACTAACTCTAATAAATAATACAGCCATACAGATTTGTTTGATAATAAATATCATTCCTCCGCGGCCACTATGTGAAGTCGTAGCGGTTACATTTGAAATATTGCTGGTAAATTTGCAGATTTTCCGCGATTTGGGTTTCCTATTTAGGAGTAGCGATCTATTCAACATTGAATTCATATCCAAGATAATAGTTGGAATCACCGCAATATTGATAGGGCTATTAATATATCCACTCGCCAATTTCATCAGAGGGAAACTGATTTCTAGCAATACACCGACAGAGTGCGCTTCTACGATAAAACGAAATCTACTCGAACTGGTTATACTGGGTCTCGACTTGTCGCAAGAATTGGATATAATTGACGAAACCTACTCAGCGTGTTGTAAACTTGCGTTAAAAATGTTAATAACATTGGTTACAAACTTATAATACTAGACTTATTTTTATTGTAACCAGCGTGCTTACTAACTAAAATAATTGCACGTACGGCTACTTTAGCCAGAAATTTCTATCATTAATTTTTAAATCAATGTATAATTTTGTGCATGTGTAAATTTTACCTTGTAAATGTGTAAATAAAGAACTTTTAATTTGAATTTGATTGGATCTACTGAGCGGACGGAATGGGTTCAAATTCGACGATTTATCCGGAAAAAGCCACAATTTTGCTGAACTTACGTTTGTGGCATTAATATACTTTATTTTACTGCATGAAGCGGGCGCAGAATTCCTAATCAACATTAGATGGGATAGTATAAGGCATTTGTTGCATTGAATGTTTTTTAATATTGTCTGTATGCAATAGTAGCCGAATTTCCAAAGTACTTGGTTTTAAATGTGTTGGGACTAACCCCCAAAATTTTTGCTTTCTCGCTCAATGTCTCATATACAGTATTGTGGTCAGATTAATAGCAAACAAATCGCGCAACCTTGGTTGTTAAGTACGGACTCAAAAAGAAAATCACGATACCGAAACCAAATTTTAGATTTTGTGTTTTTGGTTTAGTAGTAGTTAAGCTAAGAAAAAATAATAACAAAACGTTAATAAATTTGGAAAATCCTGCTGGTACGTCTGTTTTTTGTGAAATTGAGACTTTGAAGGCATTGTTTTTAATATTTTAAAAGGAATCAGTTAGAATTTAAATAAAGAATCCTAATCTTATCTATCCTTATCAATTTCTCCATGGCAGCTTATTATCTCTCGTGGCAAAATTTGTCGTAACTCTAGAAATCGTTTAGGATAGATATTGTAAAAAGTCTAAACTTTCAAAAAATATGACGATGTGGACAATAATAACACAAACAAAATTTAAGCAAATGTGTGATAATTTTTTAAACAGGTCTTTTGTATCACCTGGATAGTTTGACTGTTGGGACTTATTTGGAAAGTTTTAAAGATGTGTATTGTTCTGATCCAACGACTATATGCAAAAATCTCACGGTGTGGGCCAAGAATGTGTATATGCTTGTTCATCGTATATAAGCTACACTAAATTATTTCCTTTTTTATTATATACTAACAAAAAAAACTTAAAGAAAAGAAAAAGTACAATTAATAAATTAAAATAAAAAATTTTAAGTAACCCTCGACACAAAACAAAACTCTACAAAGTAAAAAAATAAAATTTCTTCCTTGCCTTTTAAACTTCATTAAAGCACCTATTACTTACTATCTTGATGATGAGCGTCGCCGCGTCCGGGAACCTCTAAGTAAATCAAATAATAAAACCAGAATACATAGAAATACAAAGAAGATTGATAATGATAATGTATAGATTATACAAGGACCTACTCTGTGTAAGCAACGTACGTAAATAACAAAACAACAATATCCAATCGATTAGTTTTCAGTCTTAATTATTTTACTCCAAAAAATTCACAAAATAAACACAACCGTCAACGACATATCTCAAGCAACGCCTCTTATAGAAGTAGTACAGTATCAAAACTCTGCAGGAACTTATTGTTAGTAGACCGAGACAAATATCTAAATATTAAATCAAAAATTTAAAATTAAAAGAAATTAAATTAAAAATTCTGAAATTGTAAATTAATTTAATAGCAAATTATAATGTTACTATATATGTAGTGTATTAACCAGTAAATTTTCTTGTGTAGGATTTTATGTGACGATTTATGTTTTATTATGATTATGTTTGTTATGCAAAATATTTTATCAAAAAAAAGATTATAATTACAGAATAGAAAGGTGATTAGGAAAAAAGTTGACATTAATTGTGTAAAGTTTAAGCTTTTAAATTTCTGTTAGCAGTAATTTTGGAAAATTACTGGTAATTTACTTGTTCCTGTCAGTATTTGTGGCAAATTTTCCGGAAAATGTAAATTAATAATAAATATTTGGAATTATTTTAAATCGAAATTAAAACGTTTAAATTTAATAGAAATTGGAAAGATTAAACAAGTCGTCGCAATGTAGAGGGTTTGTTCAATCGATTGCAAATAATATTTTGAACTCAAAAGTTAAGTAGTTGTATATATAAATTAAAATAAATAAGTGGGAGTCTCTTCCACTACATATTTTCTAAGATAAACGATAGAGGGGATAATCTGTTTATCATACTTATCATACAACTTATCACTTGTATTCTCACTATGCAATCGACACTACTTAAATAAATCTATTGAATTTTATTCTTAAAAGTGTATAATTTTGTGTACCAATTATTTAGATAAAAATGCATTTAAACTTTTTACTATTTTGCTTCTGTAATGGACTCATAACAGCACTCATATGCGTGCGGTTATGCCTCGCCGCGTGCGATACAATTTTCTCAATATGTATTGGCGAGTTTTTTATTTTGAAATGGCATAAAAGTGCACAAAATAGAAAAAAAAAATTGTATAAGAAACTCGTTCATGAGGAGTTTTTCGCACTTGTCCATTAGAAAAAACTCGTCGCTTTGCTCGTCGTTTTATAAACTTGGACGCGTGCTGCAAAACCGCGCTTATTGAGACTTCGTTCTTTAATATATAACGATCTCATGCTACTGTGTACCGCAATGCTTACCTAACCAAAATGCATTTATAATTTAACGTTCTTAGACTACGGTTTACCATACTACCTACCAAACCGAAATTGTAAATTATAGTACAGCACTTACTCATCATCAATTTGCTTCATGTCTAGAAGATATGAATTTGAATAGTATCTAGTATATCATACGGAATTTCGATTACTTCCGAGTCAAAATGTGTTAAAAAGATGCTTCAAATGTCTGTACGAAATCATAAATGTTGCCTTGGGTTAGTAGACACACAATATTTAATAACTTTATGATAAAAACACACCCGCTTTTCGAACTTTGAAATCTGGTTCAAAGTTCGAAAATCGGGTGTGTTTTTTATCATATGAGGAATTCATACTATTTGTCCAGAATTGTCCCGAAAATAGTAGTGGTAAGTAACGTTAAAGTGAAAATGTATATATTTATTTAAGTATTATATATTGCAAACTAAGACGCATACATCTCTTACATTAGGCCTGCATTCTCTGTTTGCAATTTACAATACTTAAATATATCCATTTACACTTTTAACTTGTTACATTACTATTTTCGGTATAGGGACTGAAAATTTAGTACTGTCCCGGCAAATTAGGGACGAGAAAATTCGGGAAATTGTCGTATTGAAAAATCACTTTCAAGTTTAATTAAACCATTTTATTGTTTCATGGATCCATTAGCACATGCATTAATACAATAATAATTATTTATATTTCATTCTTTCTTGTTTTTACTTATCCAAATTATCTATCATTATTTTCAAAACGTAATGTCAAATTCTGTAAAGTTCGATAAAAAATGACTTAGGTCACCCATAGCGATTCTCGTATAGACCATAAAAAACCATAAATAAAAAAGATAAAGATAATAAAATATGATTTTAGAATGATGTTATTTCTCTAATATTAACTATTGTTATTAAACTAATTGTAAGCAAAACTCTCATATGACTCATTTAGTAAAATATTCATTATAATACGTTTTTCGTTTATCTTGGTTTCAAATATCTGATAAATTATATATAAATATCTTTATCTCTAAATATATTTTTTGCTGTTGGTTTGGTACCCCTCTTAAAAACTTAAATGCCTAAAATGTTGTTAAAGCCATTAAAAACTAATAATTCTATAGCTGTTCCCTAATGATTCCCTAATGTATATTTATAATAAAGGTTAGCCGTTGTATTTGTCCTACTTCGCGAAGTCTAATATATCTGTCCAATCCGTTCAAAAACACTTGTTTTGAAATTTCACTAGAACCAACAAGTTACGCCTAATAATTACTTATACAAAAGAAGGGAGACGAATTCTCCCTTGAAATATTACTCTTTTTACTCATCAGAGAGTAAATACTTTTTAGAGCTGCGAATCCTGTGGAAGTGGTCTTTTTATTATGGGATTATAGAAGGAGTTTACTGTCGAGATGCATTCCTAGATGTTTCACAGTTTTTTTAAGGATAATTTGGTGGTTATTCGGTCGATCTTGAGAAGGGAAAAAAATGGTGTTATTGAATTCTTTGGAAAATTTTATTGTTTCCATCCATGGTCCGTTCAGTGTAATTTTATAAAGTTTGAGGAATCAGTCCCAGATAGATTTCTAATTTCGTGAAGGGCCACGTTCCTTTGGAGCATGATTGAAATGTCGTTGATGTACAGATGTACATTACTGATGTACTGCTGTGACTTGTCGGTTTGTTGGGTATTTGTAGTTGGTTGTAGCTTTTAGGTGTCGTAGATCATTGTTGATCAATTATATTAGTGTTTTGGATTTGTTGAGTTTTTATATTACGAATAAAACACTTGGGTCTTTTCTTCAAAAATTATATTTGTAGTTTTTTATTTAAAAAGACAACTCTCCACAATTTCTAGCATTTTTTTTACACATGCAGTGTTTCTATAGATATACTACTTATACATACAGTGTTGCCAATAAATATGTAATATCATCACTTTATTTTGTAGTGTCCGCGCAGTAACTTTTTGTAGGTTACAATTATAAGTGATGTCTTTTGTTATTCTAGCCGTCTTCTGTACTGCATTATACTTTTGTTTGAACCCAAATTTGCAGTCCGTCAGTATGTTGCGTCTGTTTATGTTTTATTAGATATTTCACAATCTTCTCCGTCACTATATACTCGGCATAGTTCGTAAACTGTGGTGACGAAATCGCGTGGGATACTTTGGACAGAGATAATGAGACGTTATCTCTGCTTTGGATAAGCAACGTAGCTGCGCAATCTGTCGTATTGTCAGAAATCCAGCATTCCCATCAAATTGGTAGAGCCATCGATATTGTGGAGATTCCAACTACTAATTTGTTAATTTGGATAAGAGTTCAACATTGAACAGATCGCTATTTCAATCTAACAAACCCGTATCGCGCCATACCCGTATCTCTAAATTACTACAAATATTTCAAATGTCCTGACCTATTGGCCCCGGAGGAATTAAATTTATTATCAAAAATATGGACGTGACTTTATTATTTTTATGTGTAAGTTGTGTTGCCCATTTTCCGTCAACTCCAGCAACACAATGATTTCCAAAATCATGTATAGGAGGCTCAACAATGCGTTTACAGAGTATTATATAAATCTCCATATAATATACTATAAATTGATATTTATTTATACTTTTAAATAACGCCGATACGGAAGATGGCTTTGCTTAGCTGTACGTATATACCTTGCTAGAGACGAATTAATCTTTGGATCAGAAAATGGTCGTAGTTTTAGTCTCTGATTTTTGTTTTACATCCATGGGAATTTGCACCCTTCCGTCCGCTTGGTAGAACAAATTTCATATACAACTTAAGATGAAAATTTGTATAAGCGTGTTACTGTTAAATTTTTTTGGTACAGAAAAATGTAATTATAATCTTCTATAAGGCAAGATAGTCAAAACTCTAATAAAACCGATATGTAACCTCTACATATCTACTACCTTTACTATTACTTTTAAATAGGCACCCATAAAATTAAATTTGTGAATTTCATTTACTTTATATTACATGTATTTTCTAAAAATTGAATAAAAACCTTAAAATCACAACACCTAAACCTTTAAAATCCGCTTGGATGTAAAACTAATACCAAGACGATTCTCTCATCCAAAAAGACAATTTACGCCGAACAGAAGAGATATATTGACGGCTTAACGGAGCTAGCGCCAGTGTTGGCATTATTTACAAGTATAAACATATATCAATTTATAGTATATAATATAGAAGTGTACCATACACAAAAATGAAATCTGTAAACAAGCTATTGTACCTTTTAAGTTTTATTTCGGAAATAATTGTGTTGCTGGCATTGACGCAAAAAAATGCAACCCAACTAACTCTAATAAACAATACAGCCATACAGATTTGTTTGATAATAAATATCATTCCTCCGCGGCCACTATGTGAAGTCGTAGCGGTTACATTTGAAATATTGCTGGTGAATTTGCAGATTTTCCGCGATTTGGGTTTCCTATTTAGGAGTAGCGATCTATTCAACATTGAATTCATATCCAAGATAATAGTTGGAATCACCACAATATTGATAGCGCTATTAATATAACCACTCGCCAATTTCATGAGAGGGCAACTGATTTCTAGCAATACACCGACAGAGTGCGCTTCTACGATAAAACGAAATCTACTCGAACTGGTTATACTGGTTATACTTATAATACTAGACTTATTTTTATTGTGACCAGCGTGCTTACTAACTAAAATAATTGCACGTACGGCTACTTTAGCCAGAAATTTCTATCATTAATTTTTAAATCAATGTATAGTTTTGTGTATGTGTAAATTTTACCTTGTAAATGTGTAAATAAAGAACTTTTAATTTGAATTTGATTGGATCTACTGAGCGGACGGAATGGGTTCAAATTCGACGATTTATCCGGAAAAAGCCACAATTTTGCTGAACTTATGTTTGTGGCATTAATATACTTTATGCATTAATATTTTATTGCATGAAGCGGGCAAAGAAAGTGAATTATCCCACATTTTCCTAAGCAACATTAGATGGGATTGTATAAGGGATTTGTTGCATTGTATGTTTTTTAATATTGTCTGTATGCAATAGTAGCCGAATTTCCAAAGTACTTGGCTTTATATGTGTTGGGGTTAGTCTGCTTTCTCGCTCAATGTCTCATATACAGTATTGTGGTCAGATTAATAGCAAACAAATCGCGCAACCTTGGTTGTTAAGTACGGACTCAAAAAGAAAATCACGATCCCGAAACCAAATTTTAGATTTTGTGTTTTTGGTTTAGTAGTAGTTAAGCTAAGAAAAAATAATATCAAAACGTTAATAAATTTGGAAAATCCTGCTGCTACGTCTGTTTTTTGTGAAATTGAGACTTTTAAGTCATTGTTTTTAATAGGTTAAAAGGAATGAGTTAGAATTTAAATAAAGAATCCTAATCTTATCTATCCTTATCAATTTCTCCATGGCAGCTCATTATCTCTCGTGGCAAAATTTGTCCTAACTCTAGAAATCGTTTAGGATAGATATTGTAAAAAGTCTAAACTTTCAAAAAATATGACGATGTGGACAATAATGACACAAACAATATTTAAGCAAATGTGTGATAATTTTTTAAACAGGTTTTTTGTATCACCTGGATAGTTTGACTGTTGGGACTTATTTGGAAAGTTTTAAAGATGTGTATTGTTCTGATCCAACGACTATATGCACAAATCTCACGGTGTGGGCCAAGAATGTGTATATGCTTGTTCATCGTATATAAGCTACACTAAATTATTTCCTTTTTTATATTATATACTAACAAAAAAAACTTAATATTTTTTTTGTAATCATATATGTGCGAACGAAATTTCAAAGAGGTAACATAAATCACATAATTACAAACACATTATTAAAGAAAAGAAAAAGTACAATTAATAAATTAAAATAAAAAAATTTAAGTAACCCTCGACACAAAACAAAACTCTACAAAGTAAAAAATTCCCATTGTGCCTTTATATAATAAAAAAATTTATTCTAATAAAATTTCTTCCTTGCCTTTTAAACTTCATTAAAGCACCTATTACTTACTATCTTGATGATGAGCGTCGCCGCGTCCGAGAACTGATAAGGAAATCAAATAATAAAACCAGAATACATAGAAATAAAAAGAAGATTGATAATGATAATGTATAGATTATACAAGGACCTACTCTGTGTAAGCAACGTACGTAAATAACAAAACAACAATATCCAATCGATTAGTTTTCAGTCTTAATTATTTTACTCCAAAAAATTCACAAAATAAACAGAACCGTCAACGACATCTCTCAAGCAACGCCTCTTATAGAAGTAGTACAGTATCAAAACTCTGCAGGAACTTATTGTTAGTAGACCGATACAAATATCTAAATATTAAATAAAAAATTTAAAATTAAAAGAAATCAAATTAAAAATTCTGAAAATGTAAATTAATTTAATAGCAAATTATAATGTTACTATTAATGTAGTGTATTAACGAGTAAATTTTCTTGTGTAGGATTTTATGTGACGATTTATGTTTTATTATGATTATGTTTGTTATCCTAAATATTTTATAAAAAAAAAAGATAATAATTACAGAATTGAAAGGTGATTAGGAAAAAAGTTGACATTAATTGTGTAAAGTTTAAGCTTTTAAATTTCTGTTAGCAGTAATTTTGGAAAATCACTGGTAATTTACATGTTCCTGTCAGTATTTGTGGCAAATTTTCCGGAAAATTTAAATTATTAATAAATATTTGGAATTATTTTAAATCGAAATTAAAACGTTTAAATTTAATAGAAATGGGAAAGATTAAACAAGGCGTCGCAATGTAGAGTGTTTGTTCAATCGATTGCAAATAATATTTTGAACTCAAAAGTTAAGGTGTTGTATATATAAATTAAAATAAATAAGTGGGAGTCTCTCCCACTACATATTTTCTAAGATAAACGATAGAGGGGATAATCTGTTTATCATAACTTATCGCTTGTATTCTCACTATGCAATCGACACTACTTAAATAAATATATTAAATTTTATTCTTAAAAGTGTATAATTTTGTGTACCAATTATATAAATAAAAATGCATTTAAACTTTTTACTATTTTGCTTCTGTAATGGACTCATAACAACACTCATATGCGTGCGGTTATGCCTTGCCGCGTGCGATACAATTTTCTCAATACGTATTGGCGAGTTTTTTATTTAGAAATGGCATAAAAGTGCTCAAAATAGAAAAAAAAAGTATAAGAAACTCGTTCATGAGTTTTTCGCACTTGTCCATTAGAAAAAACTCCTGGCTTCGCTCGACGTTTTATAAACTTGGACGCGTGCTGCAAAACCGCGCTTATTGAGAACTCGTTCTATAATATATAACGTTCTCATGCTACTGTGTACCGCAATGCCTACCAAACCAAAATGCATTTAAAATTTAACGTTCTTAGACTACGGTTTAACTCACTACCTATCAAACCGAAATTGTAAATTATAGTAGAGCACTTACTTATCATCAATTTGCTTCATGTCTAGAAGTTATGAATTTGAATAGTATCTAGTATATCATACGGAATTTCGATTACTTCCGAGTCAAAATGTGTTAAAAAGATGCTTCAAATGTCTGTACGAAATCATAAATGTTGCCTTGGGTTAGTAGGCACACAATATTTAATAACTTTATGATAAAAACACACCCGATTTTCGAACTTTGAAATCTGGTCCAAAGTTCGAAAATCGGGTGTGTTTTTTATCATATGAGGAATTCATACTAGTTGTCCAGAATTGTCCCGAAAATAGTAGTGGTAGTAACGTTAAAGTGTAAATGTATATATTTATTTAAGTATTATATATTGCAAACTGAGACGCACACATCTCTTACATTACGCCTGTATTCTCTGTTTGCAATCTACAATACTTAAATATATCCATTTACACTTTTAACTTGTTACATTACTATTTTCGGTATAGGGACTGAAAATTTAGGACTGTCCCGGCAAATTAGGGACGAGAAAATTCAGGAAATTGTCGTATTGAAAAATCACTTTCAAGTTTAATTAAACCATTTTATTGTTTCATGGATCCATAAGCACATGCATTAATACAATTATAATTATTTATATTTCATTCTTTCTAGCTTTTACTTATCCAAATTATCTATCATTATTTTCAAAACGTAATGTCAAATTCTGTATAGTTCGATAAAAAATGACTTAGGCCACCCATAGCGATTCTCGAAAACCATAAATAAAAAAGATAAAGATAATAAAATATGATTTTAGAATGATGTTATTTCTCTAATATTAACTATTGTTATTAAACTAATTGTAAGCAAAACTCTCATATGACTCATTTAGTAAAATATTCATTATAATACGTTTTTCGTTTATCTTGGTTTCAAATATCTGATAAATTATATATAAATATCTTTATCTCTAAATATATTTTTTGCTGTTGGTTTGGTACCCCTCTTAAAAACTTAAATGCCTAAAAAATTGTTAAAGCCATTAAAAACTAATACTTCTATAGCTGTTCCCTAATGATTCCCTAATGTATATTTATAATAAAGGTTAGCCGTTGTATTTGTCCTTCTTCGCTAAGTCTAATATATCTGTCCAATCCGTTCAGAAACACTTGTTTTGAAAGTTCACTAGAACCAACAAGTTACGCCTAATAATTACTTATACAAAAGAAGCTTCTTCTCCCTTGAAATATTACTCTTTTTACTCATCAGAGAGTAAATACTTTTTAGAGCTGCGAATCCTGTGGAATTGGTCTTTTTATTATGGGATTATAGCAGAAGTTTACTGTCGAGATGCATTCCTAGATGTTTCACAGTTTTTTTAGGGAAAATTTGGTGGTTATTCGGTTGATCTTGAGAAGGGAAAAAAATGGTGTTATTGAATTCTTTGGAAAATTTTATTGTCTCCACCCATGGTCCGTTCAGTGTAATTTTATAAAGTTTGAGGAATCAGTCCCAGATAGATTTCTAATTTCGTGAAGGGCCACGTTTGTTTGGAGCATGATTGGAATGTCGTTGATATACAGATGTACATTACTGATGTACTGCTGTGACTGGTCGGTTTGTTGGGTATTTGTAGTTGGTTGTAGCTTTTAGGTGTCGTAGATCATTGTTGATCAATTATATTAGTGTTTTGGATTTGTTGAGTTTTTATATTACGAATAAAACACTTGGGTCTTTTCTTCAAAAATTATATATGTAGTTTTTTTTTTAAAAGGCAACTCTCCACAATTTATAGCATTTTTTATACACATACAGTGTTTCTATAGAAACACTTATACTATACTACTTATACTACATACTACTATACTACTTATACTACACTTTATACTACTTATTCATACAGTGTTCCCAATAAATATGTAATATCAACAATTTATTTTGAAGTGTCCGTGCTGTAACTTTTTGTAGGTTACAATTATAAGTGATGTCTTTTGTTATTCTAGCCGTCTTCTGTACTGCATTATACTTTTGTTTGAACCCAAATTTGCAGTCCGTCAGTATGTTGCGTCTGTTTATGTTTTATTAGATATTTCACAATCTTCTCCGTCACTATATACTCGGCATAGTTCGTAAACTGTGCTGAGGAAATCGCGTGGGTAACTTTGGACAGAGATAATGAGACGTTATCTCTGCTTTGGATAAGCAACGTAGCTGCGCAATCTGTCGTATTGTCAGAAATCCAGTAGTCCCATCAAATTGGTAGCGCCATCGATATTGTGGAGTTTCCAACTACTAATTTGTTAATTTGGATATGAGTTCAACATTGAACATATCGCTATTTCAATCTAACAAACCCGTATCGCGGCATACCCGTATCTCTAAATCACTACAAATATTTCAAATGCCCTCACCTATTGGCCGCGGAGGAATTAAATTTATTATAAAAAATATCGACGTGACGTGACAGCAACACAATGATTTCCAAAATCATGTATAGGAGGCTCAACAATGCGTTTACAGAGTATTATATAAATCTCCATATAATATACTATAAATTGATATTTATTTATACTTTTAAATAACGCCGATACGGAAGATGGCTTTGCTTAGCTGTACGTATATACCTTGCTAGAGACGAATTGATCTTTGGATCAGAAAATGGTCGTAGTTTTAGTCTCTGATTTTTGTTTTACATCCATGGGAATTTGTACCCTTCCGTCCGCTTGGTAGAACAAATTTCATATACAACTTAAGATGAAAATTTGTATTAGCGTGTTACTGTTAAATTTTTTTGGTACAGAAAAATGTAATTATAATCTTCTAAAAGGCTAGATAGTCAAAACTCTAATAAAACCGATATGTAACCTCTACATATCTACTACCTTTACTATTACTTTTAAATAGGCACCCATAAAATTAAATTTGTGAATTTCATTTACTTTATATTACATGTATTTTCTAAAAATTGAATAAAAACCTTAAAATCATAACACCTAAACCTTTAAAATCCGCTTGGATGTAAAACTAATACCAAGACGATTCTCTCATCCAAAAAGACAATTTACGCCGAACAGAAGAGATATATATTGACGGCTTAACGGAGCTAGCGCCAGTGTTGGCATTATTTACAAGTATAAACATATATCAGTTTATAGTATATAATATAGAAGTGTACCATACACAAAAATGAAATCTGTAAACAAGCTATTGTACCTTTTAAGTTTTATTTCGGAAATAATTGTGTTGCTGGCATTGACGCAAAAAAATGCAACCCAACTAACTCTAATAAACAATACAGCCATACAGATTTGTTTGATAATAAATATCATTCCTCCGCGGCCACTATGTGAAGTCGTAGCGGTTACATTTGAAATATTGCTGGTGAATTTGCAGATTTTCCGCGATTTGGGTTTCCTATGTAGGAGTAGCGATCTATTCAACATTGAATTCATATCCAAGATAATAGTTGGAATCACCACAATATTGATAGCGCTATTAATATATCCACTCGCCAATTTCATCAGAGGGCAACTGATTTCTAGCGGTTCACCGACAGAGTGCGCTTCTACGATAAAACGAAATCTACTCGAACTGGTTATACTGGGTCTCGACTTGTCGCAAGAATTGGATATAATTGACGAAACCTACTCAGCGTGTTGTAAACTTGCGTTGAAAATGTTGCTAACATTGCTTACAAACTTATAATACTAGACTTATTTTTGTTGTGACCAGCGTGCTTACTAACTAAAATAATTGCACGTACGGCTACTTTAGCCAGAAATTTCTATCATTAATTTTTAAATCAATGTATAATTTTGTGTATGTGTAAATTTTACCTTGTAAATGTGTAAATAAAGAACTTTTAATTTGAATTTGATTGGATCTACTGAGCGGACGGAATGGGTTCAAATTCGAGGATTCATCAGGAAAAAGCCACAATTTTTCTGAAATTGCGTTTGTGGCATTAATATATTTTATTTTAATGCCTGAAGTGGGCAAAGAAAGTGAGTTAACCCACATTTTCCTAATCAACATTAGATGGGATAGTATAAGGGATTTGTTGTAGTGAAGGTTTTTTAATATTGTCTGTATGAAATAGTAGCCGAATTTCCAAAGTACATGGTTTTAAATGTGTTGGGATTAGTCTGCTTTCTCGCTCAATGTCTCATATACAGTATTGTGGGCAGATTAATAGCAAACAAATCGCGCAACCTTGGTTGTTAAGTACGGACTCAAAAAGAAAATAACGATACCGACACGAAATTTTAGATTTTGTGTTTTTGGTTTAGTAGTAGGTAAGCTAAGAAAAAATAATAACAAAACTTTAATAAATTTGGAAAATCCTGCTGGTACGTCTGATTTTTTTGTGAAATTGAGACTTTGAAGTCATTGTTTTTAATAGGTTAAAAGGAATGAGTTAGAATTTAAATATAGAATCTTAATCTTATCTATCCTTATCAATTTCTCCACGGCAGCTCATTATCTCTCGTGGCAAAATTTGTCGTAACTCTAGAAAACGTTTAGGAAAGATATTGTAAAAAGTATAAACTTTTAAAAAATATGACGATGTGGACAATGATACAAACAAAATTTAAGCAAATGTGTGATAATTTTTTAGACAGATTTTCTGTATCACCTGGATAGTTTGACCTTTGGGACTTATTTCGAAAGATTTAAAGATATGTATTGTTTTGATCCAACGATTACATGCAAAAATCTCACGGTGTGGGCCAAGAATGTGTATATGCTTGTTTATTTCATATAAGATACACTAAATTATTTCATTTTTTATAATCAATATAATGGGTTAGTTTATTTTTGTTGTGTAAGTTACGTATATATTTGCGGTCAATCGACCGCAGAGCCCTAGAGACCTGTTGTTTTGTGTTCACGCATCGACTCGAAATAATGGAAATTCTATCCAAATCTTGGAGTTTATTATTTTTTTGAATTAAAATGGATAAAGAAACCCTACTTTTGAACCGAGGTGATAAGGTGGAGATAAAGTAAATTAAGAATCAGAATTAGTCAGTCTCCCGGATCATTAAGTTCAATTTTTCTTAACCCCTTCTACTTTGAGTTTCCGGCCACATCTTGTCATACGTTATTTTTGTACTATTCAAGTTAAGGGTTAAATAAAATAGTGATTATCATTATTATCTTGGGTTCGCCGAGTTGCACCATACCAAATTCCATTTCGTAACAGTATCATACACAAAAATGGAACTTGCAAACATGCTATGGAGCCTACTGAACATGATTTCCGATATAATTGTATGCTAGAATTGCCAGGAAAATGTACAACGCAACTCGCACTGACAACAAATATTAACCGGACTATGCAACCAAAAATATGCTCTTAAAAACCACGTTAGGCCCTTAAAAATGCTCTATAACCAATAAAAATATACCTCTACAAATATATGCTCTTAATTTGATATAAAATATATGAAAAATTGTTAAATTCTAGGTATTTATTATTACTAGATTAATAAAAATTACTGTTACTTAAAGATCTTTTTTTAGAAAAATAAAAAAAAAACGTAATTACAGAAGATGCAAAAAATACAGCTAAACTCCTAAATGAGTTTAGGATTAAAATTGATATTTAAAAAAAAACTTAACAACATGATTTATATTAAATTTTGTTAAATATAATTGACAAACAAATGCTTTAAAAAAAAACTTTTTCTATTTTGCGTCTGTAATAGACTCATCACTAATATGCGTGCGGTAATGGCTCGCCGAGTACTGTAATATTTTTAGTTAGTTAATTTATTCAAAGTTGGCACAGAAATTCAGAGCTGTCAGTGATTTCAAATTTTCGGCGAGATAGTTTTGAGGTTATGTGATGTGTGGAATCACAACAAAAATTTGCTCATTGAAATTCAAAATTCCGAACGGTATGGTAGATCGCATTTAAATTCTATATCTTCTAGAAATGAAGCAAATAGACGATGTGTAAGTGCTCGAATCTGTTTTACAATTTTGGTTTGGTAGGTAATGTTGTAAACAGTAGTATGAGGACGTTATTACCCTCTCTAGCGTTTATCTTAGAAAATATGTAGTGGGAGGGGCCCCTACTTATATTTATGCATATATATATATATATATATATATACATATATATATATATATATATATATATATATATATATATATATATATATATATATATATATGTGTGTTGTATTGTTTTCTCGGGGATTCCGCGTTGATGCTGAGGGTTGGCTCTTCGTGCGGGTCAACCGTTAGACGCATACTAATGCGTCTAACGGTTGACCCGCACGGACGCATATATCTCTTGAGAATGGCGAATGTTAGTTCGCCGAAACGTCGAGAATCCGGTTCTTTTCAGAGCCAACCCTCAGCATCAACGCGGAATCCCCGAGAAAACAATACAACACAGGTATCTATCCGCGAAAACCTCAAATACAACATATATATATATATATATATATATATATATATGAATATCATCATCATTTGTGTTCTGCTATGTGCAGGTTCCATTATGCCTCCTCCTCCACTCCTCTCTATTCATAGCCTTTCTCTTCATATCCACGTATCTTTTACCTTCTTACAGATCGTCAAACATTTTCATTCTTCTTCTACCTCTACTCCCTACACCTTCCACAGTTCACTCGATTAATTGTCTCAACTCCCTCTCAACACATATGCCCAAGCCACAATCTCTTCCTTTTTAAAATAGTCTATAAAGATCTTTCTTGTTCTTTCTGTCCATGTCTTACATGCGTACAACATAACACTCTTACAAAGATCTTTGCTATTCTTTTTCTTAATTTCAGATCGAGCTTGCCACACAATATCATACTTTTTCTTATAAAAGTTTCTTTGGCCATTCCCTCTCATGTTTTTATATCTTGCCAGCTGCTCCAGTCATTCGTTATAGTGGTACCTAAATATTTATATTTGTCAACCTGTTTCAGCATTTCACCTTTCATAAACACTTGCATATCTTCAGCTTCCCCGATCTTCATAACCTTTGTTTTTTTCTGATTTATCGCTAATCCGTATTGCCCTTCCATATCTTCGAGTTACTTGACTAATACCTTAGTATCTTCTGTACTTTCGGCGAACAGTAGTGTGTCATCAGCAAACCGTACGGATATAACTCTCCTTCCTTATCTTTTATCTTTCCAACATTCCGACACCATGGATTATGCGTAAATATTGAGCAGGGTGGTGGATAAAGGATATCCCTGTCTCACACCCTGGCCCAGATCAAACCAATCTGTAAGCTTGCCATCAACTCTCAAAGCCTACTGGGACCTACAGTCCCAAATACAACTGTCTTATCAACCTTCTCTCCTTCCAGTTCACCCCTTTTTCCTTCAGAATTACTATTAAATTTTCCCATCATACACAATCAAATGCTTTTACCAGGTCGACAAAACACAAACTTAGATCTTTTCCTTTTTCAATGTACCTTTCACCTATTGTTCTTACACATCCAATCGCATCTCTTGTACCCATTCCTTTTCAAAATCCGAACTGTTCATCCGCCACGTTTTCTTTCATTATTCTCTCGAGCCTTTTATTTAACACTCGCAATAATATTTTCGGTGCATGTCCTACTAGACTGATGGTTCTGTGCTCAACGCACTTCTTTGTGCCTATCTTTTTAGCCAGAGGTATCATCAGGGGCATCATCAGGAAGCCTTCTGGCCATATTCCTGATTCATATATATCATTACATAAAGATGTTAATTCATTCATTCCTCTTTCCCGAAGACACCTCAATATCTCCACTGGAATCTCATCCACTCCGGCAGCTTTTCCTGCTTTCATGTCTTTCATTGATCTTTCTACTTCTGCGATCATAATGCCAGCTCCAATGTTGTCTGAACAGACCAAGTCTTTTCTTTCCAGTTCTAGTACCCTTTTCTTTTCATCCGTTTTATACAGGTCTTTCATGTATTCTTCCCATCTATTAAGGATTTATTTCTCGTCTTTCAATACTTTTCCGTTCATGTCCTCTACTTCATTACTACAAACTACTCTTGATGTTCTATCCCAAGTAATCTCTTTTATTTTGATGAAAACAACGTCATGCCTGCCTAATCTTCCATTTCTTCAAGCTCAAGTTCTTCCATTTCATTACAAAGGTTTTTCAGCCACTTTTTCCTAGCTTAATCAGTTTCTTTTCTTAACTCCGTGTTTAGCTTTCGATATGTTCTCCTTCCTTCATCTGTACAGAATCTTTTGTACCTTCTTCTCTCGTCCATCTTTTCTATCATTTCCTGATTTATCCAAGGTTTTTTTGATCTTATTCCTTTCCTATAACCAAACCTTCTGTTCAGCTGTTTTTATTACTCTAATTTTAATTCTGTTCCACTTTCTCTCAACATCTTCCTCATCTTGTAGCGGCTTAAGATTCATTATCTCTTCATCCAGCAACTTTCCCACCTCTTATTTGTCCATACTTTTTAACTTATATAAGATTTTCTTTCTATCTGTGCCCATTTCACCTTTTTAAGCCTAAGTATGATTTCCGCCATAAGCAGAACATGATCACTGTATATATCTGCACCTGGTAATCCACACGCTCATTTCTCTCCGTTTCTGTATCTTTCTTCTACCAGAATGAAATAAATTTGACTTCTGTAACGATTTCCAGGCGATCTCTAAGTGTACAGTCTTCTTTTATGGTTTTTAAACCATGTGTTGGTAACTATCATTTTTGTTTCTTTGCAGAAATCTACCAGCCTATCGCCTCTCTCATTTCTCTTTCCAATTCCGTACGTGCCAACTATTCGTCCTTCTCTTCCAGCTCCTACAACAGCATTCCAATCCCCCATTACGATTTTACAACAGCCGCCTCCTTCCTCCTTCATTACATCCTCTATCTTTGAATACAAATCTTCTACCTCCTCGTCCTCATGGTCTGCATTAGTTGTCATGTGTACTTGAATGACTAGTATATCCTTTGGCACTGCGTTCAGCTATAAAGCTATCACTCTATCACAGCCATAGATCACTTTGGTTACACACCTGGAGCGTTCCTTACTCATAAGCAATCCTACTCCGTTTTTCCCTCTTTTTTTACCACTGAAGAAGAACTATGCACCTTCTACAAAATTAGTACACAAACAGTTTCTAGGTTTGAGCAGAATCGCGATAACTTCGGAAGAGGTAAATATTTTCAATTTCCTTTTCCGATTTTGGGAAAATAATAAAATTTCCTTTAATTTGAGATGCTAGCTGTAGAAATTAGTTGGGTTTTAAGTTAACTATGTGGCTGCAAACAACCGAATCATCTCGCAAATATTAGGGGAGCCTGTTTATTTTGAAACGGGGAAATATTTGCAATTTCCATTTTCAGTATTGGGAAAACAATGAAATTGCCTTTAATTTCAGGTTAGTATTCAGGTTAGTATATATCAGTTAATTAGTAAACAAACTATTGCTATGTTTCAGCAAAATTGCGATAACTCCGGGAGCGCGAAATATTTTCGTTTTCTGTTTCCAAGTTCTAGAGAACAATAAAAATACCTTCAATTTAAGGTATCAGTTATCACAGTCGGTTTGGTATTATGCTAAATTATCTTGATTAGAAAATTAGTTAACAAATTACTGCTAGGTTTTAGCAAAATCGCGATAACTTCGAAAAAGGCAAATATTTTTATCTACGACCACTATTATAATTGCCCAATATTGTACAGTTCGTGGATTATGTAAATACATCTTACAACACACGTATGTAACAGTCCGCGATTAATGTTATTTAATGATTCAATAACACACTAGTGCGTTTGGTTTACAATTCGTTGATTGGTTGAGAGCTGCTACTATCATTAATATAGGCAACCCAATACATTCCGTTATTTGTCAAAAAAATTAAACGTCAAACTAATACATAAACACTATATATTTTTTTCAATTATAACAATTAAAGTCCAGTGATGTCCAGTGATAGCGAAATAGAAAATGCTACTCCGCCCGAAATTGTTGAAAAAGCGAAACAAGCTGCCCATAATTTGGTACGGATTAAATCTCGGGATTGATACGAGGATGCATATAGAAAATTTATGGACCGGAGAATGAAGCATAAAGTTAAATCCTTTTCAGAAAATGTTTTATTAAACATTGATGAATTATCTCAAACAGTGATCTTCACTTTGGGCAATTTATTGAATGGTTCGGACATCAATTAATATAAAGCACAACATCGACATTTCAAAACATTCAAAGTTAATAGCTTTACTAAAGAGAAAATCTGATGGATTTAAAAGCAACAAATCAAAAATTTTAACCATTCAAGAAATTCAAAAGTTTCCTCAATAATTCACCGGATAACAAATATTTATTGATGAAGGTATTCATTACTTTTTTATCTTATAATGCTCTCTAATGGGCATAACGACATTTTTTTTTATATAATTTTAGATTATTCATATCATTGGCATTAGTGGTGCCTGCAGAAAACAAGAACTACAAAATGTCAAACCCTGCCATATAGAAGACACCGGAACATCTCTGATCATTAAAATTCCTGATTCCAAAACAAAAACTTAAAGATCTTTTGTGCTAGCGAAAGAATTTTACCAAACCTGTAAAAAATATATTAACGTACGCCCACAAAATATGGACAAAACTCAGTCTTTTTTTGCTAAATTTTCAAAATGAGAAATGCACTAAGCAATGGAATAAATAAAGTTGGCTCTATTCCTAAACAAATTGGCAATTATCTTCATTTGCCGGAAGAAAATCTTTCTTTTTACAGGACATGGTTACAGACGTTCGTCAGCCACCATTCTTGTGGATTCCGGTGGTGATTTATTGTCACTAAAAAGGCATGGTGGCTGGCGTTCGTCTGCAGTAGCAGAAGGCTATATAGACTGCTCCATGAAAAATCAAAACGATACTGCTACAACACAGTAGGTATTAATAGGTATTAATGAAATTAAACAAAGATTATAAATTATTAAGTAAATATAAATTATTTCATTTGACACTGACACTGCGTACATTGTGTTGCCTATATCGATGAATCCACTATATCAGTTACATCAAACATAATTTTCTTATTAAATAGAAAAAAATAGTGTGGTCGTAGATAAAGTATAGTACATAATTCGAGTTGTAAGGCAATTACGTACTCGCGGAATTACGCGCTCCCCGCTACGCGGGTCGCGCGTAATTGTTCCGCTCGCACGTAATATGCTTCTTACAACTCTCATTACGTAATATACTATTAATTTCCGTTTTCATTTTTGGAAAGACAATAAAATTACGTTAAATATGAAGTATCAGCTATCAGAGTCGGTTTGCTATTAAACTAATTATGATGATTAGAAAATTAGTAAACAAACTGTTTCTAGGTTTGAATAAAATCGCGATCATTTCCCAAGGGGTAAATATTTCCCTTTTCCGTTTTTGGGAAAATAATAAAATTACCCATAATTTGAGGTGCTAGAAGTCAAAATAAATGAGCAACACTAAAGTTGGCAACACTGATTCTCAGATGCATATTGTTATTACCTCAAGTCCATGTGTCAGGCATGTGTTTGTTTCTAGGTTAAGTTGACTAATGTTTAAAATTAATTTGTTCTAAAATGACGAAAGCTCCTAAGAAAAATACGTGGAAACCTGTGGAGATTGATGGAGCACTTCTTAATAACGATTTTGATGGATTAATTGGAATTGAAGAATGTACGGATTATGATTTGAATGATTATCTTCCATCCAATAAGGTTTAATCTTTAATAAAATTATAGTTTTAATTAATATATTTACAGGTGCTATGATAGCAGTATATTGCGATTTTCTGTTTTGAATTGATTGTCTTAGGCCAGAGGTGGGTGAACTATGACGAACTACTTTTGCCGACCTCACCCCGCCGTGAGCTACCTAGTTTTTTACTGTGTGAAAAAAAAAAACAGGAATAGATTTTGTAACCAAATAGGATCTTGTAATTGATCGTATTGTTCTTCCTGTGTGTCTAAAAATATTTTAATTGCTGGTATAAAGATTAAAAATCTTTCAAGAAATTTGTGTATTAGGCAATGGTATCAGATAAAATCCAGGAATTTTTTTTAAACATTTGTATAAAGTTTCTTCCATTAACCTTTCTGTGCCGAGCGGGGTATTTTGGGTACCCCAGATGCAGTTTTTATTTAATATCTTTCCAACTTTTTTTGAATTATTTTTTTCCTTGCAGGTAATCCTAAAAAGTATATTACCAAGCCCTTTTCTAATACAAATAATCAATTTAATTTAAAATTTTCCACGAAAAACTCAAATAAATTAAGTTACTTCTGTTACCCCGCACAGTCTGCAGTGTATCGAAATCCTATGTACACAATTTATGTCTCATCGTATCGCGGGTCAGCTCAATATGTGAACCAATTCTCATTTTAGGTTAGTGTTAGTATTTACTTTGCTTTGTGGTAGTAAGTTTGTGTGAATTAGAAAATGACTGAAGTAGGTGAAGCTTTTTTTTATAAAACTTGGTACAAGAACTTGCACTCTCAAACGTTGTAAACAGGAAACAAAATAGTCAAAATTTTCACAAAACTGTAAACACTGCCATAGATTTATTTCTCATGAACAGCAATGCCACAGTTCCAGAAAATCCTGCTGGAGAGATTCAACATTATACAATTTGAAGATGCAGTTTTTGTGCCAGATTAAGGAAAGACTTAAGTATCATGTAGTACCTGCAAAAAACCCATTTGCAACATACACAGAGAAGAAAGTAAAACATTTTTATGTCCTGACTAAAAATAATAAGTTAGGGCAAATAATAATTTAAGGTATAAATTAAAATGTTTTTCAACAATAAACATACGATATTTGAAGATAATTGAATTATTAGTGTATTATTGTATAATCTTGCAAACAATCATGCATAATTTACACTATTACAATAAGTTCTTATAGCATTTCAGTGGGGTATCATAGTTACCCCAGACTGCCTGAAACATAATTTTTTGTAGCACGGCTCCAGAAAGGTTAATGCAATCAACAGCCAGAGTGCTTGTGATCAACTAGTGTATCGCTATCGACTGTTTGCCCACTTCTGTCTTAGGCCATGCACAGTAGTATGTGGTGTGTCTTGTGAGTTATATACTAGGTGGGCCATTGAAAACGAAACAGAGGGATTTTCAGATAGTTATAGATTAATTTAAAAAAAACGCTCGAACACGTCAACTTTGTTTGTGAGGGCTTTGTTGCCAAATCACTTAACCCCTTCGCACTGGGACCACAACCCCTATAATTTTAAATGGCACGGTGAGGTAAGTGATGGGGGTAACCTCATTTGAAAGCCTTTTTTGCCCTGACTACTAAACAGTTAACATTTTCTGAGTTTATCGATTTGTTGTCGAGATTATTTAATTTCAAATGAACGCGTCCTTCGTTGAGTGAAAGGGTTAAGTGATTAAGTGAGAAACCATCTTTAACCATCTGAAAATCCCTCCGTTTAATTTTCAATGGCCCACCTTGTATAGTTAAAATTTGTAACCATAGTATAATATCTGTTTTGTGATATAATTACATACTAGAACGTATACCATAAAATAGCTAATGCAGGACTGATTTTGTATCAAATTATGAAATTATAATTATCCTAGATAGACAAGTAATAACAGACAGAATAACATATTGATGGATAAAAGAACTAAGACTTCTAGTTATAATCAAGGCTAGACAGACAAATATATTTCAAATAGCATCTATCACCCAACGTAATAGTAATAAAATGAAATGGTACTGCTAAAAAGTTATAAGCAAAAACCTGCTTCATAATGCACCAGAGTAAAGTAGTAGTTCAATTTTTGTAAGATGGTTTTGTAGATGTTGTGTTGTTTGGTGGGATGCAAGCAATATCATCAGCGAATGTGGCTGTCATAGTGTCTGGTGTTGTAGGCAGGTCTGTGGTGAAGAGAAGATACAGAATTGGCCCCTGGGGACTGCCTTGTGGAACCTCTGATTTGATAGGATGCAATGATGTATATTCGTCTTGGATTTTAACAAAGAGATAGTGGTCTTGTAGGTATGATCTTATGATTAGGAAATGATTATGAGGTAATTTCATTCTGAGTTTGTACAATAGTCCAGGGTGCTAAACTTTGTCAAATGCCTGACTTATATCCAGAAATGCTGCTGAGCAATATCTTCTCTTTTCCAAGTCTTCAGTTATCATTTCAGTTATTCTATGCACTTGTTCTTTGGTGGCATGCGTTGTTGTGAAGCAGAATTGGTATTTAGGGATTAGCTCATTTTCTTCTAGTCTGGGTTTTAGTCTATTTAGTAAAAGTTTTTCAAACACTTTGGAGAGAATTGGCAGTAGGCTGATTGGGTCTGTATGACTTGACTTCTTTGGGAAGTTTAAGTTTGCATTTTGATTTGCGCTACTTTCCACTTTAGGGGAAGGTATCCTATTCTTAGGATGGCATTAAATTTTTTTGTGATGGCTTTAAATACCTTGCCAGGTAATTGATTTATCATTCTCCCTGTGCTTAGGTCGTATCCCGGTACCTTTTTTGGTTTCAGGTACTTTATTACAGTCTGATTTCTGTGACTTTAAATTTTGTGATAGGTGGTCCTTTGTCCTGCACTATTTATTTGTATATTGTACATATTAGTACATAGTCAATTCTTCTTCTACTGTGGCATCTCTAGGGTAGGGTTCAAAGACACTCTTCAAGTGGTTCACAAAGCCTTTTCTTTATCGCTTTTTGCCCAGGAGCCGTTTTCATTTTGGATTGGCAGAACGTGTTCTAGTGGTTGTTTTATCTTTTGGGTAGCCTTCCATAGTGAGTATCCTATCACAGCAGTGGGTGTAAGGTTTTGCAGGTATTTTTGCACTTCCTGGTTCTTGTATTCATTTAGTAGCTTCTTTAATTCCTTTGTAGTTGTCATTTCTTTCTAAGTCGCCCTTTTTCGGTAATTTTTTCCATAATATCCCCTGGGTATTGGATGTTAATACTTCTTTCTGTCACTTCTGGTGTCGAGCTCTAGGCTACCTGTTGAAAGGCGATAGTTAAGTCTTCGGCTGCCTTCTCTATATCTCTATTTTCTTTGACAGGGATTTCAAGTGATAGTGTTTGATAGTGTGGATATTGTGATAATTAAAGGTTTATGATCGGAGGACTCTGAAGAATAAATTACCCCAGGGAATTGTTTTGTCTCTCATTTTATTTAATGCGTACACAAACAACCAACCACAGCCTCGAGGGTACAAAAGTTTAATTTACGCTGACGACCTTGCCCTCGCTGCCCAAACAGAACAGTTTGAAGTCATAGAGCATATAGTCAGCCATGCCCTAGAACAGCTTGGTACTTACTATGACAGGAACCAGCTCATACCCAATCCTAGTAAGACTCAAGTATGTGCCTGCCACTTGAAACATAAGCAAGCTAGTAGAAAACTTGAAGTATTCTGGAATGGTTCATTATTAGATCAATGCTTCCATCCCAAATAACTAGGTGTTACCTTGGACCGTACACTTACATACAAGGAGCAGTGCCTTAAGTTGATGCAGAAGATCTCTTTGAGGAACTGCCTCCTATGTAAACTGTCAGGGACTAACTGGGGTACTCATCCTCAAACATTAAGAACAACAGTACTGGCCTTATGCTATTCAGCAGGAGATACAAGCAGGAGATATTGGTACAACTCAGCTCGTGCAAAGCAGGTTGATGTTGCCTTAAATGAGAGCTGCAGGATCATTTCAGGCTGTTTGAGGCTAACTCCCATCAATAAAGTCAACTATCGGGCAGGGATCGCTCCACCTTATATCAGACGTGAAGTGGCTGCAATCAATGAAAGGAGTAAATCATCTACTATGACCTCACACCCACTCTTCGGATATCAACCTGCTGAAAAGTGATTTAAAACGAGGAAGAGCTTCCTAACAACTACTCAACCATTGCAAGGAACAGCAGCAGCAGCACGAGTTGCCATGTGGAAGGAGAGAACTATCTGTCTGAATGGATGGAACCTAAGGACTGCTGGCCACACAGAGAACTGGCCAATCTGGAAGTCCCTGAACAGAGTACAGGTGGAAGTTGCAAGATCATGGGACGACTTATTTATGTGGAATTTTCCAACCAAAACTATCCTATGCGATTGTGGAGCAGTTCAAACTACACAACTACACAGCTCTTATGCTGTCTGTTGTGCCCATCCAGCTGTACAATGAGAGATTTGACTTAAGCTAATCCAACTGCTCTCGAAGTGGCTAAGTTTTGAGCTGGAACTTTTTAAAATTACAAACTTTATTTGTGTACTTGTGCCCATTTTATGTATCTTTCATGTTTTATGTTTTGTAGTTCTGACACAAATAAATAAATAAATAATTCCCTTCTGTCAGTTCTTGTAAATCTTGATCCCCAGTCTACATGTTTGGCATTATAGTCGCCCCCAGATATGAATCGGGTACCCAGAGTGTTAAAGAAGTTTTCGAATTGTTCCTTTTTTATTTCGTGTTTTGGTGGGGAATAAATTGAGGATATGGTTAGGGGACCTATCCAATCTTCAATAGTTATAGTGGTTGCTTGGAGGTGGTCCTTTCTATATTTCTCCTCTTGGTGGTACTTTATTTTCCTTGCTTTTATTTGATGATAATATCCAATCCTCCATGAACATTTTCAACTGGAGGTCTCGTATGGTAAATACAATAGGGATGCTCATATAGCTTTTCCTGTAGAAGTAGAAAAATAAAAAGGTAGAAAATTGATCATAATTATTAAGATTAGTATATTATGTTGCGCCTAAATTTTAATTTAAAATTAATTTACCTCCACCCCTCACACATGCAGAAAATTGATCAAAGCAAGAAAACATAAATGATTTGAACTAGCTTACAAAAAGTGAATGTATAACTGGCGATTGGCTCGATCTAGCAAAATCAGCATAGTTTGTCTGTATACACGTATAATTGGCTTAATCTTTTAAATCAAATCATTGAGTGTTGTTTAAATATTCCAGGAGTTTTATTACTATATCTGTTGAGTGATGAAATTATAATTCTCAGTTGTTAAGAACTCATTTACCTGGGTAGCAGCATAGAGAAGAGCAACACAGACAGGACAAGACAGTGAAGATTACATGTACAAATAGACAAGTTTAGAAAGATAACAGGACATAGATCTAGAACAGAAGTTATATTTATTATTTGTTTTTACAAAAAGAATTTAAATATTTTAGAGAAAGAGGGTTAATGGAAACAAAGACAAATCTGATATTTCTTCTAAAAAGAAGAAAATCTTGAAACAATGTGATGTAGAAGAAGTATGTGTGGAAGAGGAAAATGCAAAAACAAATGTGAATAAGAAAAAGAAGCCAGTGTTGAAAATGAATATAAAGGATCAGGATTCAAATAAAGATACTGAAATAAAGAAATCTAAGAAGAAAAGACGTAGGAAGAAAAAAGTTAGTAACAGTGTTGAAACTATAGGAGATACAAAGGAAGCTGAGCCTGAATTTCCAAAAAAAGTGGAGAATAATAAGAAAAGTAATGAGAATGTTAAGCAAAAGACAAATAGTTCAAAGAAGAAAAATAATACAAATGTAGTTTTAAATAGAAATATTGAGTTGGAAGAGGAAAATACTGAAGATGATTCAGAAGAAGAAAATGTTGAATTTGATTTAGAAGAACAAAATGATGAAGATTCAGAAGATGAAAATGTTGATACAGAAAAAGTTTATAATGATGATAGTGATGAGAGTCTTGAAATTGAAGAGCTTTATGCTGATAGCGACGAATGTCCGGAAACTATTGAAATTGAAGAAACTGACATGCAGGCTTGGAATATTATTCCTCTACCAGACACAATAATTAAAGCTTTGCAGGAAAAAAAGTTTTCAGAACCAACCGAAATTCAATCTTTGACATTGCCAGCTGCAATATTAGGTAAATTTATAATATAAGTCGAATTAGTTTCTTTAAATACTTTTTCTATTTTGCGTCTATAATGTCATTAAAGCACTCATATGGGTTCGTTTATGGATAGCCGAGTGCGATACAATTTTCTCAATATGTAATTTTGTATTTAGAAATGACATAAAAGGGCACAAAATAGAAAAAGGAGTACAAAAAACTCGTTCATACGGCTTTTTTCGCACTTGTCCATTAGAAAACTCCTAGCTACGCTAGTCGCTTTTTAAACATATAAACCGCGATTATTGAACTCGTTCTTTGATATACCATTGCATTATGAAACTTTGAATATATAATTTAATTAATTTTAGGCAAGAGAGACATATTAGGTGCTGCAGAAACAGGTAGTGGAAAAACTTTAGCTTTTGGCTTACCAATTTTATGTGGAATTCTGAAACATAAATCTGATTATTCTAAAGAAATAGAAAATATGGAAGAATGTAATTCATCCAATGGTGAAGACGATTCTAGCAATAATTTAGTCTTAAGAGAAAGTAATGATAATGAAGATGATGATGGTGAAGAAGATGATGGTGGAGAAGATGATGGTGAAGAAGATGATGGTGAAGAAGATGATGGTGAAGAATATGATGGCGAAGAAGATGATGGTGAAGAAGATGATAGTGAAGAGGATGATTATGAAGCTGTTATAAAAGATAATGATGATGATGATGAAGAAATTGATGAATTTGAAGATAGAATAGTCATAGGAGATGATTCTGATAGTAATGAAGATAGTGATTTTGAATTGGATAGTGAAGAGGAGAAGGTAGTAGAAGAAGAAAATGTAGAAGTAGGTTCTGATAGTGATGACACAGATTTGAATAGTGAAGACTCTGATTTTGAAGAAATTGTAAATGCTTTTGGCTTACCAATTTTATGTGGAATTCTGAAACATAAATCTGATTATTCTAAAGAAATAGAAAATATGGAAGAATGTAATTCATCCAATGGTGAAGACGATTCTAGCAATAATTTAGTCTTAAGAGAAAGTAATGATAATGAAGATGATGATGGTGAAGAAGATGATGGTGGAGAAGATGATGGTGAAGAAGATGATGGTGAAGAAGATGATGGTGAAGAATATGATGGCGAAGAAGATGATGGTGAAGAAGATGATAGTGAAGAGGATGATTATGAAGCTGTTATAAAAGATAATGATGATGATGATGAAGAAATTGATGAATTTGAAGATAGAATAGTCATAGGAGATGATTCTGATAGTAATGAAGATAGAGATTTTGAATTGGATAGTGAAGAGGAGAAGGTAGTAGAAGAAGAAAATGTAGAAGTAGGTTCTGATAGTGATGACACAGATTTGAATAGTGAAGACTCTGATTTTGAAGAAAATGTTGATGGCGTAGATGCTGAAGGTAACGCAGAATCTAAATAAAAAATTATTAAGACATAAGGTGTACTTGTGGTGTAGATTTAGTGTTAAAATATATTAGTAATCATATTTTTTAATTCACATTGATTTTTTAGGTATGGGATGTGTTGAATCTATTAACAATATTGAAGTAGCGGAATCACACCCAAAGAAACCTTTATATGCATTAATTCTCACTCCAACAAGAGAATTGGCTGTGCAAATAAAAAACCATTTGGTTGCTGCTGCTAAATATATTGGTAACATATAATATTCAAATTTTGCACAAAATCAACAATTTTCTTTGTAGATGTTAATGTTGCTGTGGTTGTTGGTGGAATGGCTGCTGTCAAACAAGAAAGAATTTTGAAAAAAGGACCAGAAATTGTCGTTGCAACTCCTGGAAGATTGTGGGAACTTATTCAACAAGGAAATGAACATTTATCACAAATTGATGATATTAGGTAATTATGGTCTTAATAATAATTATCCATTACAACTTATATTGATTCATGATTTTTATAATCCTGATTATGATGATCTCCTAGCCGACGCGGCTACAGCGATTTGTATTTGATGGTTTCCTTTTTCTCATGTGCGTTCAGGTGACTTGCGTATCCCTGTTTGCTGATGAAGGTCATATCGCAATGTGAGCAGAGGAGTTAGTCGTTTTCATTAAATGCGTATATCTGGATTCGTTTCTGCCTTTGTTTAAATAGGTCACGTTTAATATCTAGGCTTTCTAGTCGCATTTCTTTAAAGTCTTATTTTTGTATTTATTTGATGTCTCCAATAAGTGCGGTCTTTTGCATTTCTTTCCCATGTGCTGTGCCGTACATTGCATTTCCGCATGTTTGGTTTGGCCCTGTCCTTGTATCTTGCCGTTTGGCCACCTACTTTTCTTTCACCTTGAAAAAGCTCCGAGAACATTGTCTTTTTAGGTAGGCGTTAATTTCTCATTCCTTGGACATGTCCACACCATCCCATCTGCGTTTTAATTAATTGGGCTTCTATACCAAGAATACCGGCTCTGCGGAGTACGTCGGAGTTTCTGATGCACTCATACCATTTTATGTTCATAATTGCTCTTAGACAACGAAGGTGGAATTTGTCTATTTTAGCAATGTGTCGTCTATAAACGCACCATGTCTCTGCATCGTATAATAGTGTCGGTATTATGGTAGTCTGGTAGACTTTAACTTTTATTCTGGTAGCTACATCATGGATCTTAAATATTTTTTGCCATAGTCTTCCATAGGCTACTGATGCTTGCGCATACGCTTATCTGTTTCTTGATCAATTTTGTTCATCAGTGGTTAAAGTGCTCCTGAGGTATTTGTTGCTGTTGACTTCCTTTAGCTGATTGCCATTAATGTGTATGTGCATGGGCCTGTCGGACTTGTTAGTAGGTACTTGTTGCATGACTTCTGTTTTGCCATAGTTGTTTTTTATCCCAAAACGTTCACATGAGTTAATGAGCCGTATTATAATCTTGTAGGGCTGGTAATGAGTCGGCTATTAGGCAGGCGTCATCTGCAAAGAGTATTTTGGTGATTCGGGTAAGTTATGTTTTTGTCAAAGCTCTTAGTCTGGATATGTAAAACAGTCCCCCACCGTATCGGTATTTTATGTGGATGGCATCAAACATGTCTTTAAGGGCGTGCCTTATGACGACACTGAAGTAGAGTGCGAAGTAGAGTGTCAACAATGTTGGTGCTAGAACGCATCTCTGCTTGACTCCGGTGTGGACTTTGAAGTCGGTTGACAGTGCTCCATTATGTACCCATTTATAATATCATGTCAATGTGTAGTTGTTGTACCATATTTAGGAACCTTCTTGGACACCCTAGCTTCCTTAGGACTATCCATAATGCTTCCCGGGGATCTCGGTCGAATGCTTTCTCCAAGTCGACGAAAGACATGTATATCGGTTTGTATTGTTCCACGATTTAATAATTTTGATTATAAAAATGGTGTAGTAACAGTGTGAATTTATGGGCATTTGAATCCAGCTGCCCGGTAAAACCTGTGAAGGAGCAGAAGTATGAAAAATGGTGGAACAAAAATTTCAAGAACAAAAATCAAACCAAGCAATATGGAAATTGGCTAGAATACTTCGAGGTGCTCACCACCTACAACAAAGAGATCAGAAGCGCAAAAAGGAACAATTTTAGGACCTTCTGTGAAAATATAGAATCCACCCTAGTGGCAGCTAGATTGCACAAAGCAATAGCGACGGATAGAGTGGAAATGACAGCCACTCTTAAGAGACCGGACGGGAGCTATACGGAAGACTAAGAGCAGAGAGTTCTACTACTAGAAACTCATTTTCCGGGATGTAGAAAGAGATCGAGAGTTTTACGCAACCGCGGAGACCAAGTCGGGTTGACTGGAGAAAGGCCGCGTCCCTCGGTCCGGTCCAAAAGGGAAGGGTATAATTAATGCCGTATCTTCTAAAAATCTTTAGAAGTAGTTTAGCGCACCAGAGCTATATAGAAAGGCTAAGGTGGTATTCATACCAAAGGTAGGGAAGAAAGACACCACTCAACTGAAGTCATTTAGAGCCATTAGTCTAACATCTTTCATGTTAAAGACAGTGGTGTTATGATGTTTACTGTGTAGATATCATATTATCTTCTACCCATTATGTTATAAGCAATTTGGAATATTTTGGAAAGCAACTAAACAATTAACAATGTTTAGATACTTTCTCAGCTTCCGGCCTTGTTTGAAAAATGCCATTAACGCTAATCACACGCAAATAACATTCAAACCAAAGTAACATGATCTACAAATCCCTTACCGACTTTCTTGCATAAATACAAGAAATCCATCCAATCCAAGGAAGTCGAAAGCAGAATCACAGTAACACCCCGTACAACCAAGCAAACGCTTTCTACCTTTGACTCCGTGTCCACCACACTAAGAAATATCGACCAGGAAAACACAACTGGTGAGTTGGAACCTCAAAACCATTTCGCCAATTACGAATCTTGCAGCAAGGAAAGATCGTCGTCAGCTCAAGACCGCGAGCAGACCCTCATTCTTCTCAAGCAAGAATCATAACATAGGTAACAGTGGTGGTTCTTGACCATCGCAACCATAACATTGGTGACTGTTGTGCTCCTTCGGGAAAGTACCCAACCTCCATCATAACATTAGAGATGAACGTGGGATCCCATCGACCCATCAGATCCCATCCCATTGTCCCATGGGATGGGATGAGTGGTATGAACGTCGCGTGGTATGGAATGGGATGGTCAATTTTGACAATTGTGTATGGGACGGAGTGGGACGAGTTTTGATAATCTAGTATATCTAGTTCGTGCATAATTAATGACTCCATAGTATGTCCAGCCCAGGAGATTTCTGTGATAATGATGTAGTTCCTGAAACGTCTTACGATTCGCTTGCAACGAAAAAGAATTACTCATTGTCAGATAAAGAAATTAAGGAAAAATTAAATTCGAACGAGTTATCGGTAAGAAAGTCTGATCCGAAAAGAAAGTCTGCTATATGGGAAAATGGGATGAATGGGACTGGCCGTACGTCCGGGATGGGATGGGTTGGGACGAAAATTTTAGGTTTGTTGTACGAGACAGTGGGACGAAAATGCGATGGGATGGGACAGTGACTGGGATCCGTCCCACGGGATGGGATCTGGAATAAGAAAGTCGTCCCATGCTCATCTCTAGTGTGAATATCTCCATGAGTTAAATGTGCACAAAGTCAGTGTAGTAAACAAAATATTAGCATATTATTTTGTAGTATTAAATCAATATTAAACTTTTGTTATAGTCAACATTAATTTGTTTATGTAGATATTTGGCTATTGATGAGACTGACAGGATGATAGAACGAGGCCATTTCCAAGAGTTACATCACATCTTGGACAGGATAAATTTGAATGAGGAGAAGAAAAAATTACGACAAAACTTTGTGTTTTCAGCTACACTTACATTAGTTCATGAATTGCCTAAACATGTAATTAAAGGAAAGAAGCGTGCATCAGATATGACTGCTGCCCAAAAACTGAAAAAAGTTATCGAAACTCTTGGAATTACGAATCCTAAAATTGTAGATATTACAAAAGGAAAAGGTACGTTTTATTTATAGTCTACTCTTGTAGAAAATATTATTATTATAGTCCAAGTCAGTGTCGTCAGTCTAGTCTAGCTGTTTATAAATTTTGTAGGTACATCAGGGACATTAACAGAATGTAGAATATCATGTTCAATAGACCACAAAGATTATTATGTCTATTATTTCTTGCAAAGACATCCAGGTCGAACATTAATTTTCTGCAATTCTATTGGCTGTGTGCGAAGACTTAGTACATTGTTTGATCTTCTTGGCTGCAAACCCATGCCTTTACATGCCTCTATGCAACAGAGGCAAAGATTAAAGAATTTAGACAGGTAAGAAATTTATATTCTTATTACCTAATTGTTAAAGTTTTTATTTTTCCAACTTATTAAAGCGGAACATAGCTTAATAAGTTGGTATGATTGTATCTATAATTAGTTTGGTTTGACCCTAATATTGAATTATCATTTTTATTTTTTATAGATTTAGAGATAATGATAATGGATTGTTAATAGCAACAGATGTAGCTGCTAGAGGATTAGATATTCCCTCAGTTGAACACGTAATACATTACCAAACACCTAGAACTAGTGAAAGTTATGTACATAGATCTGGAAGGACAGCTAGGGCTTCAAAGGAAGGAATTACGGTTTTATTAGTTGAGCCAACTGAACTACCCAACTATTTAAGATTATGCAGAACATTAGGAAAATGTAAGTTTAGAATTAATTAAATGATAAATTTCATCATCAGCTTTGGTTCCACAACCCATTATGGGTCTTGGCCTCCTCTAGAATGTTTTTCCATTCCAATCTATTCCAGGCCTTAGCTTTCCATCCGGTCACCTTCATTGCTATTAGATTCTCCTGCACTTGAAATGATAAATTTACTTACTGAATTATTCAGAAAGCACTTAACTAAATGATTAATTTATTTATTTGTTGATTAATAACTGTTATAGCTGAAGATATTCCTCTATTTCCTGTTCAGGAAAATTATTTGAGTTCTGTTAAGCAAAGGGTTAATCTAGCTAGAGAGTTAGATAAGTTGGAACTGCATGTAAAGAAAACTAATTCTAAAGCTGGGTGGTTCCAAAAAGTTGCTGAAGATATGGATATCATCGTAGATGATAAGTATCCTTTTTATAATTTCAAATAGAAAAAATGAAACCGGAAATGGCAACATGTTGATTCTATTTTTATGAAATATTTTTCTTAATTTTAATATCAGATCATTAAAATATGATGTTAAACAAGCGAAGGAATGCAAGAAAGCTTGTGACTTTAAACGCAAACAATTAATTGCGTTATTAGAAAAACCTGTTTTTCCTAAAGGCTTTAATATCCGTTATCCCTTGTTAGGCAATTCGGATGATTTACTAAGAATTCAAGGTGAAGCGAAACCTCAAAGCGCCGTCGATGTTATGAAAAATGCCATGGAAGAAAAACCTTTGAAATTCCTAAGGAAAAAACCAAAATCTCTCTTTAAATCGAAGATCAAGAACAAGGAGGAAAAAATTGTGGCTAAAGATTTAATGAAAGCTAAAAACAATAAGAAAAAAGGTAAACAAGGTAAAAAGTTCAATAAGAAGGGGAAAAAATAAAATAAGAATTTAAATGCCAACTAAAACTTCTCTATTATTTAAAACAATAACAACCTTAATAAATATTTAAAAACATACTTCAAAACACCCTAAGATTTTTTAGATTATACTTTGTTAAAATCGATAGTTTGTTTAGTCTAATACTCCTAGACTATCATAGTAAGGTAGTAAGAATTCCAATAAGTCTCTGTAGACCTCATTTGTGTAGCAATGTTCTCTAAAACTACCTGGGCCATCATTGTATGCTAAATCTTCAAAAGTTGCATCTTTTCTTTGAGCAGCTCTCACCAAGGGAGCTACACATGCTGCAGCCATTAAACCTAAAACATAGAACATTTTTATAATGGAAAACAATTCAATTTACTAGTATTTATTCTTTGGTATTTTTGTGCAGTCTATTTATCTAATTCTATTCCTTATTTCTTGATGTATTTACCATAAAATGCTCTTCTTTCAAAGTCCAGTTTCAGTTCTTTTCTTGTTGGGATTTTCTCCAAAGGATATTTAAGTGAAGCTAAAGCAGTCACAAGTTGAACATAGTATGCATCTAATAACTCGTCCAATTTTACTCTGGCTTCTTGGGATGGACTTGTTGCATAAAAATAGTGTAAGTCCACAGTTGGAGTAGAATATTTAACCAATTGGAAATCCACCTGAAACAAATTTATGAATTAATGAAAGAGAAGTAAATTAATGAAATAATGGCTGAAAGTATTCGCTCCGTGCAATTCTGCGACAAAACTGCGCCACCCGTGGCCAAAAAGACAACTTCGTCTCCTATTCAATACATTTTTTTACCGGTTAACTGAAGGTTTTGATCTCTTAAATGTCTTTGCTGAATTGTCAAATAAGATCGAATTATAACTTTGGCTTTCTGGATTATCGGACTTTTTATTGCCAGCAAAATGAAAACTACAAATTCTTATTTGGAATCCAAAAGCGGCTAGCAAGATGCTATTTGTATATTTACAACCAGCAGGGAAATCACTTTCAGACACACTTTGAAATTTTCTAATCACTTGATAAATAATGATTTTCAGTTATTTGTACCATTTTCAAGGATAAAATATTTTTCAAGGTGAAAAACTTAAGCCTACCCAAAATAGATATGCGCTGCAAAAAAAAAAAAAAAATCTAGGCAAAAATAAAGTGATTCGGAAACCTACTTGTGTCTACAAACAAATTAAAATAAAAAGATTCTTATATGAAAGCAATTAATTTATCAATTTATTATTTAAGCAATCAATTTATTTATTTATTAATTATCAAAATCCGTCCCATACAAAATTGTTGTCCCAACCCACGCGACGTTCATACCACTCATCCCATACCATGGGACGATGGGATGGGATGAGATGGGTCTATGGGATCCCATGCTCGCTTTCCAGTAGTTGGCAGCGTCTATCGCCGTCATTTGCCACAAATAGGTCCTCCATCGTGTTGTCTCGTGGCCTCTCCCATGTTGCGACATATGAGAAGGTGGCTGTCGCTCTGAAGCCCCCCGTATTTACACAGCTCGTCATCCACAGGCATTGCCCATCTCATCCTGTTCGATTTGCAGCGCGTCACTTCTGTCCTTAGTCTATTCAGTGATTTCTATATCGCGTATGGTAAAAGTTTTCCCGGTGGCAGCTCCTCTCTGGGTCCGGTCCGCAGGTTTAGGTTCTTTCCATAGTTCTATGCGGCGTTGTTTTGGGCATGTCTGTAGTTGTTGCGTATGTTGGCGAAAGCTCTTCCATGATTTGAGTCGTCGCCTTTCTGGTTGTTGGTCGTTTAGAGGGTGCTGCCTCAGATCTCTCCGATCCGCTTGTGCCGCTCTGTTTCGGATGCTACTTTGCGTCTGACGTGTGCAGGAGCAATTCCAGATAGATAGTACAGCTTCTCGACCGGTGTCGGTCTCAGGCAGCCTGTTATAATCCTGCACGTATCGTTTAAGGCCACGTCGACATGTCTTGCGTGAACCGAGTTGAACCGAGTACCGCACTGGTGCCGCGTACTCGGCACCGGAGAAACTTTGAGCAAGGGCCGACTAACGCAGCACGTCAGGCTGTGCAATGTTGTCCCCATGTTTTGCCTGTGAGCTTCCGAATGATATTATTCCTAGCACAAACTTTGGTCTTTGTATTCTGGCAGTGTTTTTTGAAAGATAGTGTGGGGTTCAGTGTTACGCCCAGGTACTTTGGAGTGTCGCATGTTTCGAGTTCTTGTTCTCTGCATGTAATTTGCAGCTTCTTGCGTGCGTCCTTATTTCTCAGGTGAAATGGACCAATCTGGGTTTTGCTGGGGTTCGGCTTCAACTGGTTTATGTCGTAGTACTTTGCCATGTTTTCTAAGGCTGTAGTTCGCAAGGCTGTACTCCGCAAGAGACAGATGTACCTTGGGGCTCACTGCTTGAACACAGAGGAGCTGCAGGCCTTGAATCCCACCCAGATCCTAAAATTCCTAAAGGAATTAGGATTAGAGGAGCCGCTCTAAATGGGTAAGTACACCAACGCTTGGAGGAGGAGGGTGGGTTACAATAGATCTATAAAGGTCGCAGTACAAGTCGTCACTACCATATCTACAATCTACAAGGCTGTAGTTAGTTTATTCTCGAGTTCTTCGAAGCTTTTCCCTTGTGCGGCGGTCATCCGCATAGATCAGGCAAATAGTTGATCAAGGGCCGCATGCGGCCTTTGGCGACATTTTATGCGGCCCACGAAGCATTTTATAATTTACTTTATTAAAAAATATATATCTATGTATAATTAAACAAATTGGTTTGCACAAAAATGTAGGTTGGTTCCGAAATTGTGTCGTGCCAAAATATTACTTCACTGAGAAAGCAATTACAAATTTAACCAACATATTCCAACATAAACATAACTACAAAAACTTCTACCTTCTAACTTCCAATCTTCTTCTTTAGCCATTGTTGGTAGGTCCATCGTTTGGCGTAGGCCTTTCTCAATTTTTTCCAACTTTCCCTATTCTCTGCTAGTTGGATCCACGATAGTCCGGGTGTTCCTATGAGGTCATCATACCATCTTATTCTATGATCTCCATTCTATGATTCGCCTGTCCCATCTCATCCTATCACTTGTTGCATCGTAACCATCTTCATTTGAGGATTATAATTTTCTCTCCAATATTGCTGACCTTAATTATTGCTGTACCTTTTCGTAATCCCCATCATTGACCTCTTCATAGCTCTTTGTGCCGTTTCTAGTGCCAAATGTCATCACATGTAAAATGCACTGATCAAAAACTCTCTATTTAGGTATTGAGCTATTTTCTTATTTCACATGATGAATGATAGTTTGGCGAAAGCCATCCATCCCAGCCTTATTTTCCTTCTGTTTGGTTTGGTTGATAGTTAGTTTCTGTGCTTGGTACATTTATTCTTACACCTTTTTGACCTGCTGTCCATTATTGGTCCTGTCTATTACTGCTATTATTGGTTCTTCTGTTCCTAAGTACATTATCTGGGTTTTTGAAAGGTTCATTTTCAATCTGTTTGTTGGTCTGCAATTATTGTTGATCTAACAAATATTCTCTACTATGATCCAAGATAATAAAATCGTCAGAATATTTTAGATTTTTTCCTTTCAGAAAAAATGTTTACTGTTTTTCCAGTTAGTTTGTCGTTCCAGTTAGTTTGCTTAAAAATCTTTTATTAGCTTACCTCTTCATTCTTGTGTCATTTCCACCGTGATATTCTCATCTCCAATTACTTTATTGGATTTCATGTTGTTCAAATTAATTATTTTTTTAATGCGGCCCGCGATTAAAATTTCATCCGTAATGTCTACAGCCAAAAGATTTACCCACCCCTGGCATAGTTGAAACGACGTATGTTAGTCGGTTGGTTGGTCATTTGTCAAGGAGAGATACAATCAAAAGATATACAAAGTTTAATTTAGTAGAATATATCGCATTAAATGTGCCTTCAAATTCAATTTAAGCTGTAGCTGTAGTACATAAAATACATGTAGCCAACAGAAATGTGTCACAAATATTGTAAAGACAGAAACTGATTACGTGTCAAATAGATGATTTGTAAAACTTTCTATGAAACGACAATGAACATTCAAAAATATTTTGAGAAAAGAATATATAAAAGGTGAACAGTTTCCACGGTTTAGACAAACTAAGATTTCAAAACTAACAAATCTTGGGACTAAAACCATTCATCAGAATAGAATCTTGTCTAGAATTGAACAGGAACAAGTGTGTATAACAATCAGTTTGGAATGTGTGATACTGCAGATTTAAGAAACATCTTAGGCGTTGGAGGAAGATAACGAAACAAATTTTGGAACTGGCTTAAATCTCGACGTTTTTAAAAAAATCAGATTTGGCAGAAGGAGTTCTATAATAGATTTATGAAGCTGCTTTAAATACCTTTACCTCTGCCTTTAAATATAAAGGGTTACAAATTAACAGTGTCCTGATTTTAAACTGCAATTATCAAAAACCAAATAAGTTAGAAACCAAATTTTTTGTTGAACATTGTAAAATCTAAAGTTTAATAGCAAGTTAAATGCTTAATCCTAAATTAACAATTAATGCTTAAAAATTACATCGATCAGATGACTTACGTTTGCTTCGATGCATGACAGATCGATACAATAATGATACTGATAATGATGATGATGATACGCATTGCACGTTGGCACATTTCTACCTAAATCTCACCAATAGCTTATCGCATGTTTCGTTTTCTACCAGGATTTCAGGTCGGTTCTGATAAACTTTAGATTCAACATGACCCCATAAGAAAAATACTGTCGCAATAACCTTTTGAGAATGCAAATTCTCTACTCTACTTCGAATATAACTCGCGAGTTTTCGGTAGATCAGTAACGCAAATTTTGTTTGTTCCTCTACCCATCCAATTGAAAATGTGCTACATCACTCATAATTATTTTGTTGACAAAATTTTCCCCTTTGCCATAAATCGATGGGCTGAATTCTAAACGGGAGTTTCGGTCTATTGGAAAAAGTTATTGGGCTTGATTGGAATTTTCTTCAATTCTCTTCCTAACTTGCGAACTATTTACTTCTGTTCTATCAGTTTTTTCCTCTTTGAAATTTTAGTATCCTTAAGAGAACCTGTTCGACGATATTTTTCGACGAATCTTGCAATTGTCCTGCAATTTGGCGGCGCTGGAAACTTAAACTGTTGTCGAAACCATCGGTGGGTTTGAATAGTGGAGTTCGTTCTAATAAAATGCTCTACACAAGCAATACTTTGTTCAATCTGCCAACTTTCCATATTGTGCATATTTGAAGCTAATATAGGGTCTTTCAGTAAGAGGTTTCATTTTTGATATGTAAAAAAAACGAGTATTTTTTAAGCGAAATCATCGGATATTTATTTCTAAAGAGGAGAGTATGTCATTTGAAATGGAAAACAATATTAGCCAAATGGCCTCCACGGCTACGCTTGCAGGACTATTCTTTACATGAAATTTTCCATCACCAATTCGCACATTTGCGGCCGTGTCTCCTCGATAACTTCACGAATTCCATCTTTGAGGTCTTGAATCGATTGTGGGCCATTGGCATAGACCTTATCTTTTATGTAGCCCCAAAGAAAAAGTCTAGGTGTTAAATCACAAGATCTCGGTGGCCAATTGTGATCGCCTCTTCGAGAAATCGCACGGTCAGGAAACTTTTCACGCATAAGAGCGATGACATCGTTACTTGTGTGGCACGTAGCGCCGTGTTGTTGGAAATAAACGTCGTCCACATCAATATTTTCCAATTAAGGCCATACAAAATCATTAATCATCGTTCGAGGGCGCAATGCATTCACCGTAACAGTTGCTCCAGCCTCATTTTCGAAAAAGTAAGGTACAATTACCCCGCCAGACCAAAAACCGCACCAGTCACACGTTGAGGATGGAGAGGGTTTCCAACAATAATTTTTGAGTTTTCCGGGTTCACCAAATGCGACAATTCTTATTAATGTAGCCTCCGAGGTGAAAATGAGCTTCATCACTCAAGATTTTATTGAAATTCCGGATCAGTTTGATGCATTATAAGGACCCAATCCGCCTAGACACGACTTTGCTGATAGTCGGTAGGTGTGATTTCATGTGTTAACAGATCTTTAACAACCTTTAGACCTTTGGTCTTTATGCAAAATACGGTGTAATGTCGTTCGTGGAATGCCCAATTCAAAAAATCGACTAGAAATGGCCAAACTTGAGTTTTCCTAAACACTATGGGCAACAACACCAATATTCTCAGTTGTTCTTGAGCATCATTAACTTGTCAATAGCTCAAACTTTCCACCAGTTTCACAATTGCTTGGCGAGAAGGTGCTTCACGACGACCCAAAATGCTTTAGTTTTGCGAACTGTGACCGCGAAATTTTCACCAGTTTTGTAGTGAATTTTAATAATTTCAATGCGTCGTCTGTCAAGTAGTTACAGGTTAACTAATGACAATTGTTAAAATGGCTGGATATTGAACATGAAACTTCTTATTGGAAGACTCTTTATAAAGAAATGTTTATTACCGTCTGGCAAGCTATTTTTAGGGTTCCGTACCGAAAACGGAACCCTTATAGGATCACTTTGTTGTCTGTCTGTCTGTCTGTCAAGACCATTTTTCTCAGGAACGGGTAGAGGTAACAAGTTGAAACTTGTATCAAATACTCGGGTCTGCGGTCTTTTTGCTCTCAGCTGTGAAAAAATCAAACTTGTAAGTTAACGCGATCAAAAGATATGACCGTTTATGTCGCATATTTTGCGATTTGACAAGGGAATCAAAACCTATAGGGTACTTACAGCACATGTAAAGGGAAAAATCTGAAAACCCTAAATATGTAGTTTAATTACAAGAAAAATGCGAATTTACTATTAGAAACTTATGAAAATACACTAATGTGTTGCGTGGTATTGTCAAGCTACAGAAGCATATGGGTTGCATAGAGTTAGGTCCTGCTAAAGATACCTTACTTAAAAGTTTGTACGGAACCCTCGGTGCGCGAGTCACAACTCGCACTTGGCCGGTTTTTATTTTTGCTTTTTTCACATTTATATGAAGAGTAAACAATTGGGAGTAATTTGAATAAGGCAGATCTTTAAATATCTAACGTGGAATGCAAAAGTGTTAAATGGATTAAAAACAAGTATTTTTTTCGGGGAATTTTCCATTCGACTAATTGCAAGTCGGTGAACTTTCTAGTCGGGGAATTGCAGTCGGTGAACTTTCTTATCCATAGCACCTCCAAATTAAAGGCATTAGCTCTCTTTTTGATAAAACGAGTAAAGTATGTTTTAACAGACTATAGGTTTAAACTTCGACCTTTGAAGGAAACAGTAGCATGAATTATTTACATATTTCTTATCCATAGCACCTTCAAATTAAAGGCACTAGCTACCTTTTTGATAAAACGAGTAAAGTATGTTTTAACGGCCTATATAGACGATAAACGATAGCATATTTTATGTGGAGTTAAAAGTGCTTTTTCCGTCAGTAAAGTGTCAAATGCCTACATAATGGCAACAAGAAAACATTAAAATAATATACTATTGCCATTATTTTATAACTACTTCCATGAAATATTTGAAATATTATTTTTTCTTGTTGAATAAATAACTTACGAATTTAAGATCCTTGAGCCTTCCATTTTCGTGGTAAGAGAATAACATATTGTTGGCCCACATGTCACCGTGATTAAGGACGTTGAAACCATCAATCTCCTTGGATCCCGCCCGAATGCCACGCTTCGCAGCATCCACCCCCAGCCTTTCCAATTTTCTAGCGTATTTTTCACAACCTACCAAATTTATTTTAACATGAAAAAACATTGCTTCAATCTGCTGTTTCTATTATTAATTTAAATAGACTAATATATAGTTGCATATTTATTTGTAATTTTCAAATATTTATATTTCATGAAAAATATGTTAGCAATTGACAATTTTAAACGGAGGAGAGGAGATAAGAAACATTAAATCTAAACAGAAGACGAGTAGAGATCTCTAACTAGAGCTAAAGTATGCACAGACTTAAACAGAAAGAAAATTTAAACTTATTTTATTTTAACAGCTTAACTAATCTGGATTTAAATAAAATATATTTCTATTTTCCAAATTAATTGTTAAACTGTTAAATGTAGAATTTCCTCTTTGCTATTAAATATATTAAATTTGCTTAATAATAATAAAAAAAAACTAATTAAAATATATTTTCGATACGATAAAGTTAAGGAAATTTCACAAGATCAATTTTGGTGTAAAATAAAATATTTATTATTTGTCTAGTTTTGTCTGTCTAGTCTTAGATGTTTAGTCTTGTATGTCTAGTCTTAGATGTTTAGTCTTGTCTGTCTAGTCTCATCTCGCTCGCATTTTATGTCTAGTCTCGTCCATCTTTTTCTTTTATATGGAAAGTTTGGATTTATTCGCAAATACAATTTACAAAAATCAACACTACAAAAAAAAGGAGAACATTCCTTTCGCGTCGCACTTTACACTGGCATTCGCTATCGCATTTCTTCAGTGTAAAGGTTGTCCGTTCTAATTCCTGCTGTCTTTCTCTTTACTTTCAATAATCTTCTGAACGACGGTATACACTTCTTTCCATGACTTCTCCGATCATGTTAGCCCTTTCATCATGTACGTATTAAAGCCCTTCCAGAAGTATGCACGAAGCTCGTTCTATCTTCTGTCCAGTTCGAGCAATTAAAAAGCGTATGGTTTACACCGTCTACCTCCACGAAGTAATCCGTGTCCGCTCTCCTGCGGTCATACAGGTATTTCCCTAAAACCCGTGGCATTAAAAGTTATCGGGGATGTCGTTCTTTTAGATGTTAAAGTACTGCTAAAGTCTTCTTTGGCGCCAGTTGAAACGCCAGTTGCCAGCCTTCAGGCTGCTCAAGCCAGTTTAGCACTCCTAGCTGTATCCATTAGGATGGATTCTTATTTTGTGGTTACCACCATCACCACGTCGTTAGCGAATTACAGTAAGTTTATTCCCTTGGCCTTTCACTTTTCAATAAATCGTCATAAGTATGTTCCACAGAGCGGGGGCCAAGACTGATCCCTGTGGGATATTTTTGAAATTTTTCCTTCTTCCTTTAGGATGAGCTCTCTTCGATAGGTATGTCACAAAAAATTAATAAGGCTAGCCTTTATTTTCCTCTTTCTTAATTCATTTAATATTTGTTGCCATGACGCACTATTGAAGGCATTCTCCACATCGAGTGTTATTTCCGCATACAGTGTCCGGTGCCGAGCTGAGTAGGCACCAGCTTCTCTGGCAATTTTAATCACTTTTATTATGGCATCTACTGCCTGTCGACCTTTTCTAAATCCAAACTATTTGTCAGACAGATCCCCTGTTTATTTAAGTTCTTTTTGTAGTCTGGATAATATTAACTTTAATATAATTTACTCTTTATATCCAAGAGGCAGATTGGTTTAAGAGATGAAGCATTTTCTAAAGGCTTTTTTACCCTTCTTTAACAAAACAAGTTTTGCTCGCTTCCACTCTGCCGGGAACTTCGCCTCGGCTGCCAGTTTATTATACACGGCTAATATATAATCGGGTCTTTCCGCTGAAACTCGCGTTAGTAGTTCTACTGGAATATATCCTGGCCCTGGTGCATTATTGTTTTTCATTTTCTGGCAGGCTATCTGCAGTTCATCCGATGTGAGTCCACAAAAATAGCGTCTTTATTAAAAATAAAATTTACTTCCTCGTGGTCTGTGAAAAGGTGATCAACTACTTCACTGTTTCCAAGGTCAATTTCAATGGCGGAGTTTTTATTATCGATTTCCAAAATCGCATCGTCAAAGAGTACCGGTTAGTGTATTCCTCTGGACGTGAATGATATGTTTCCATCATTATCAGGAAAGTCTAGCGAGTATGTCATCATGGCAACTTCTCCTTTTGTTTTGTTTTGTCGTTTAAGGCTGAGGCCGCAATACGGTTTTTTCTAGCGAGCGGTTAACCGCTATAACCGCGAAACCGCTCTAGAAGCATACACTACCCTATTAAAATTAGTCGCGGGAAAAAACCGCAAGTGAGGCCACTTGTATTAGCTTACTTGACTCACAAAATCACAGGATTATAAACCGGGGCGGTTTAGCCGTAGTGCGGTCTAGGCCTAATACCGTTTATACCTCCAAATTTATTAATAGCTGCCTCGACTGAATTGTTTTTGGTTTCGTATCTGTCAATGTCTTCTTTTTTGTTCTTTCTCTTGACAATTTCTGTCTTTTGGCATTCTTCACACATACTTTTTTTGGTGAGTTTTGTTATTTTCAGCTCATGGTGTAGTTCCATAGATTTCACTTGTTTCCGTAACTATAAATTTCCTCGTTCAATTTCGACTCACTTTCTTTTCCAGTTTCATTTGCTGCCTCTGTAAGCCAATCTTTCAGTCTTTTGCTCTGCACTTGTTCGGCGCGGAGTGATATTTTTCCCGTTAATTCTTTTAAACCCTTTTTTTGATTATACATGTCTTTGACTGTGTTGTCCATCAACTTTATATGTGTAAGCAGCTTTTATAGAATATATTGAAACACAATTCCTTCCCTCTTGATGACCTTTGGATTCACTTCTGAATTCTGGGACCCCGAAGTTGGTTCACCTTGCTCCATGTTTTGGTTTTCATTTGATCCTTAGTCTTATCCATCGCGTATATGTAGTCATATATGACTTGCCTTATGTTTCTGTGCTCATATGCTTAGTTATATTTGTCTAACTTTCTCTGCCTGTCTAGTCTTGGCTGTCTATTCCTGTATGGCAAATCTTATTTGTCTATTCTGGTCTTCTTGGTCTAGTCATGTCTGTATGGTCACGTCTCTCTAGTCTTGCCTGTTCAATCTGTTTATTCTTTTTTGTATAGTCTCATTTGTCTAGTCTTGACTAGTTATGTTTATAGTTATGTTCTTCTCGCCCATACTCTCGCGTCTTTTAATCTTGTTTCTATACTGTTGTCTAATCTGTAGTCATGTTTGTCAAAAGTTTATTTAGTATTGTCTGTCAAACCTTGTCTAGCTCATCTTGTTATCTTTTCTTGAATATTGCCTGTCTAGCTTTGATGTTCTAGTCATGTCTAGCTAAATTGTGTTATAAACTTTTTTATGTTGTATAGTATTTACAACATAAAAAAGTTTATAACACAATTTAGCTAGACATGACTAGAACATCAAAGCTGTGTTTTTGTTGCTATGTTAGCTATGTTTTTTATAAATTGAACGCATTCGTACCTGGCCAAGTTTTGCAGTATTCAGTGAGAGACTTGAATGCTTTGGTAATCCATTGAAAGGAAACCTCATCTTCTGTAAATAATCCTTTGGAATAATTTTGGACAGTCGTTGGATCCTAAAATTAATGAAATAATGGAATTAATTAACTAGAAAATTGTACATAATAGGGATTAAAAGCTCTTGTTTAAGGTATATTCCCACACGTCGATGTCCTGATTACATTCTTACCATTGCGTCGGTGTTAGTAATAAAATATATCATATAATTGATTTTTAATTGATTTATATACACTCATCCAGTGCAGTGCTGTATTTTAGAGGTCAGTACCTGAATTGTATCCGTTTCGTTCCGTCATATTTCACATTTTGTTTTATATTATATGATAAACTTATTATTATTATATGATTAAACTTATATTCGTAGCTCTATAATATTAAGTCTTATTAAGAAACACAAAACAAATCCATATTTTGAATTTTTTTGGATCGGGTTCGTGGAAAAAAATAACACGAACCCGAAAATGAATTGCTAGAAAATCTAAACATCGTTTACAACAAGATTACTGCCAATCTTGTTGAGAACGTGCCAATCAAGCAGCTTTTACAAACAAACAACACTCCCCCACATTAGATGACATTTTAATATGCTTTATGTAGCTGACATTTTAATATGATTTACAGGAACGAACAGACAATTAAATTCCTTGTTCAACTTTATTAATACCATTGACCCAAACATAGCATTCACAATAGAAACAGAAATTAACAAAGCAATCAATTTCCAGGACCTCACAATATCTCACAACAATAACAACATACATAAATTCATTTTTTGTAATCACAAACATACACACACGGACATCACAATACACGCAACCTCTTTCCACCCAATAACACAAAATCTATCGGCATACCAATCCATGGTACATAGACTCATTAACACCACAATGAGTATAGACAATTTTGACTTGGAAAGAAAAAAAAAAGAACAGAATCATCACCATAGCTCTGAATAATGGATATCCAATAAACATATTAACAGAAATATTAACCAAATTCCAAAATTCCAAAACCCTCGATTCAATCTACCCCAAAACGAAACCTATCAAACATCCACAAATTTGGGCAAACTTTCAAACAATATAAGCAGGATCATTAAAAAATCTACAGACCTAACGATTGCCTTTAAAACAAATAACTCCATTTAAAAACATATTAAAAATAATAAGGTCAAACAGATAAAATGTCAAACTCGGGTGTTTATAGGCTAACTTGCGAAGACTGTGATAAAGTCTACATAGGACAAACAGGGAGGGCATTTGGTATCAGAATAAAAGAACACGAAAGAAGTTATATCTCCAAATAAACTGATTCTACTTTCGCCTACCATTGCGTCGATTACACGAATCACAAATGTAATAATAAATTTGATCTATTACATACTGAAATAAAAAATAGAAAACTTTACTAATAACGTTGGGTGAAATTCATATGTGAATCTTCAATAATAGAAGTAGATAAATTAATAAGTTACTATGTTTCAATTCACTATTAAATAAATGAATACAATTATAGATACAAACTGACCTCCTGCACTTTCATGCCACGAGAGACCCTGTGGATTGCTAAAAAAACTGATAGTTACAGGCTAACCTGATTTTAACCTGATAAAATTAATAATAATGAATATCCCACGACGCGTTTCTGCCTTTTGGCTTCATCAGGATGGAAAACTTTACTAGAAAGTTTAGAAATTAACAAACATCATCTTAAATGATCAAATAAATGTAAATAATTCTTCCCTATTAAACCCGAATCTGTAATAACTACCCTCCCTTCTAATTTGTTTGTGTATATAAGAAGCTTGTTAGGGTTCCGTACCGAAAACGGAACCCTTATAGGATCACTTTGTTGTCCGTCTGTCTGTCTGTCTGTCTGTCTGTCTGTCTGTCTGTCTGTCTGCCTGTCTGTCTGTCTGTCCGTCTGTCTGTCTGTCAAGATCTTTTTCTCAGGAACGCGTAGAGGTAACAAGTTGAAATTTGTATCAAATACTCGAGTCTGCGGTCTCTTTCAGCTGTGAAAAAATCAAACTTGTAAGTCAACGCGATCAAAAGATATGACCGTTTATGTCGCATATTTTGCGATTTCACGAGGGAATCAAAACCTATAGGGTACTTCCCGTTGATCTAGAATCATGAAATTTGGCAAGAAGCAGTGTCTTACAGCACATGTGAAGGGAAAAATCTGAAAACCGTAAATATGTAGTTTAATTACAAGAAAAATGCGAATTTACTATTTGAAACTTATGAAAATTCACTAATGTTGTCGTAGTGGTATTGTCAGGCTCCAGAAGCATATGGGTTGCATACAGTTAGGTCCTATTCTATGTTTATTCTGAATTTTCTTTGTTTATATTCGTTATGCATTTCATCACGTACGCTTCATATACATAATATATACAGGGTATATATTATGTCTAAATTTTGCTTTTTTATAACCGACATGCGACATACTCAAGTCCCGTAACATCCTGTATATATTATATTTCGTCTAATTTTTCTTTATAATCTACATAATATGTTGATAATCTACATAATAATACTATACTATACAAGTTTGTACGGAACCCTCGGTGCGCGAGTCACAACTCGCACTTGGCCGGTTTTTTTTTTTAACTTTTGCTATATATCATCAGCTAATGAAGCCACATTGTGGTGAAACACACGTAGTGTTCTACAAATAAATTTTGAAACGTATAAAACTATTTTTTATTATAATTTTTATTACAATTATATTTTTTCAACATTTTTTATTTATATATTATTTATTTATTTATTAAAGACTTGTATTTACATTATACCAAGGAGTTAAAAAATATGATTAATAAAATTATTATTAATATAATTATTATTAACAACATTTGCTAAGTTTTCACCTAAGTTTGGCTTTCTTATCGGTTATAATCTCTTCATCACAGACAATAAAATCAGTTTCTTCTTCTTTCGAATAGGCCTACTTTGGACCACGTTTGTTCAACTGTTGGGATTTGACCTTTGCCCAGTATTGTCGCATCTTCTGCCGGTGTAACTCCTTTCTCTCTTCTGTCCAGGGGTACCTTTCCTTCGAGGTTTTTCCTGAAATCCACGGACTTCCTTTAGGGTGCGTCTCACAGACTGTCTGCTTTTGAGATCTGTTATTCCCAGTTCTTTAATATCCTTCTCGGTCTCTGTCAACCAAGTGGTACGAAGCTTCTTGTTTTGCCAGAAGGTAAACAGACGGTTGGTTAGTCGGTTTGGAGGCAATCTTGCAATGTGGCCATAGAAAGCTACCCATCTTTTCCTTGCACAGTCAGAGAGCATCTCAATATGTTCGTAGAGTTCAGAGTTATGTCGTCTTCGGAATTCCCTATCTTACTTTACCGGACCTAGGATCTTCCTGGGGATTCTCCTCTCTCTGATTTCCAATTTCTCTATTAGACCCCTTCGGTTCAAGGAAAGACACTCCATGGCATATAGGGCTTCTGGTCGTAAGACTGATGTGTAGTGCTAAAGTTTCAGGTTGCGTGACAGGCATTTCTTATTGTAAGTGTTCTTAGTCAGTCGATAGGCTAGTTCTAACTTCCTGACTCTCTTGGATAATGATGCTCTTTCTGATAAGTTGGGTTCAATCCATCCGCCGAGAAACTTAAATTTCTCAGTCCTCTTGATGTTTCCCTGTTCTAGTAACATCTCTCTGTTTGCCTCTCTAATGTTGGTGAAGAATTCTGTTTTCTCCAGCGACACAGTTTACCTGCATTGTTGTCATCTCAAGAGAATCAGCAAACAGTGCCATGTCATCTGCAAAGGCCAGGCAATCTACAACCAGTCCATCGTTCTTACGTCCCAGGTAGATACCACTCTGAGCACCCAAATTGTTCAGTTCCTTTAAAATCAGTTTCATTATTCGCAGACACTTTTTTACCTAATTTACTATTAATAAAACGCAATAATTTTTGCTATCATTCCAACATTTTTTATCACAAGCACTTTCATAACTATTTTTGGCAGATTTAATTAATTTATTTAAGTGTACAATCTACAATGTTACTTTTATCACGCTTCCAAATATTATATAACCGGTCTTTAGTTTTATATGAATACCTTTGGTAATCAAATTGGAACGAGGTTTATTAATGCACTTTTTCTTGTTGATTACAAAAGTATAATCCTTAATTAACGATTTTATTTTATCAAAAAAATATCAATAAAATAAGAAATAAAAACAAATCTCAAAAAAATATCAGTTCTTATTGTTGATATCTATTTTATAACTGAAGCTAAATTATATTTTCTTGACTGTATATAAAGTTGATAAATAGAGGCTTCCAATTAGAATGAACAGAGAAATTACCACCCGATTGGAAATCGGCTTTGATTCATCCGCTTCACAAAAAGGGGAGATTTTACTGATCTAAACAACTAGCGTGGAATTTCTGTCGTCCCGGTAACATACAAGATTTTCTTCAAGGCGTTTAAAACAAGGGCAGAAAATTAAACTTGGAGAATACCAGGGTGGCTTCAGGAAGACCCGATCCTGTGTTGATCCTAAATCTTAAAAATGTACTTGCGTACTCCGTGATGAGAAACCGCAAGGTGGTCGTCACCTTTGTTGATTTTCGGGAGGCCTACGATTCCATTGATAGAGAAACGCTTAACAAAGCGCTACAAGAACTAGGGCTATACAACAAAATCCGAAAACTCATCCTAAAAACCTTCACCAACAAGGTTAAATTTAGATTTGAGATTTCAGAAAGCTTCGAAATAAAAACTGGAGTGAGTCAAGGAGATGGACTTTGGCCACTTCTCTTCAACTGTGTTCTTGAAAAGGTTATGAGAGAATGGCGCAAGGAACTGATCAACTTGGGTGTTCAGAGTGGTATCTACCTGAAGCGTAAGAACGATGGACTCGTTGTAGATTGCCTGGTCTTTGCAGATGACATGGCACTGATTGCTGCTTCTATTGAGATGACATCAAGAGGACTGAGAAATTTAAGTATATCGGCGAATGGATTGAACTCAACTTATCAGAAAGAGCATCTTTATCCATGGGAGTCAACAAGTAAAAACTAGCTTATCGACAGACTGAGAACACCTACTACAAGAAATGCCTGTCACGCAACTTGAAACTTAAGCACTACACATCAGTCTTACGACCAGAAGCCCTGTATGCCATGGAGTCTTTTTCCTTGAACCGAAGAGGTCTGGTAGAGACATTGGAAATCATAGAGAGGAAAATCCTCAGAAAGATCCTAGGTCCGGTAAAGGAAGGTGGGGAATTCCGAAGACGACATGACTCTGAGCTCTACGAATATTTTGAGAGGCTCTCTGACTGTGCAAGGAAAAGAAGGGTAACTTTCTATGGCCACGTTGCAAGATTGTCTCCAAACCGACTAACCAACCGGCTGTTTACCTTCTGGCAAAAAAAGAAGGTTTTTCGTACCATTTGATTGACAGAAATAGAGAGGGATATTAAAGAACTGGGAATAACAGATTCTCAAAACAGACAGTCTATGAGACGCACCCTGAAGGAAGTACGCGGATTTCAGGAAAAGCCCCGAAGGAAAGTTTCCCCTTGTACAGAAGAGAGAAAGGAGTTACACCGGCAGAAGATGCGACAATACTGGGCAAAGATCAAAGACCAACAGTTGAACAAGCCTGGTCCAAAGTAGGCCTATTCGAAACAAGAAGATGAGTTTCTGCCTTTTGACTTCATCAATATAGAAAACTTTACTTATTACTACGGCTCGGATAAATATGCATTAAAAATTACAAAATATGTACATATAATATGGACCAAAAAATCTAAAATATAGAAAAAATATGGACTTATACATAACAATAACTTTAAAGTATAGTTTAATGAAAACACAGTTTAATGTGAAAAATAAATAAGAAACAATTTTATTCGCATTACGTTTCATTAACAATATTGAAATTATCGCAGTAAATACTTTTTCAAATTTTCAAAATTAAAACTCTGTTTGGTCGAAATAATGCTTTGTACTGGCTGAATGATCTTTCAACATCACAGGATCTCACTGGAGCATAGTTAAATTTGCACAATTCTGCAAGTAAGTGGGGCACGTCTAGGTTGTCATCTAATCTTCCGCCCAGCATGCTGTTAATTTTTTTAGGGTATCAAATCCTTTATTTTATTGAAATTTCATTTTTCTTTAAACCCGTCAGCAACGAGGCCTTCAGCTTCAGACACTTTTTTTTTCTATTGTATTAATAATCTTCAGGTTGTCATTCAATGATGTTCAAGGATTTTCTATTGCCTTTATATGGTGTGATAAAAAACAATAATTGCTTTTTATGTAGACCAAATCGTTAAGCACCGCCTCATCTTAAAGAAGTTCTTTTGAGACTAAAATACTAGCAGCCTCGTCTTCTAATTCATAAATATTTGTTTTGATTTCATTAAAATGTTGATTGTAGTATTTAACTGCTGTCAGCCATGTACTCCAACGTGTCAGCACTGGCTCCGGTAGGAAAAGAAGGTCGGGATACATCTCTTTAAATTTGGAGATCCTGTTTGCTGCTTTCGGAAATATTTTCTTCATATTTGATACTAAACTATCAACCTTTTTAAACTGGGACCTTATGTATTCGACCATCTATGCATGTTATAAAATGATATAAAACTTTAATAGCATCAGCTGCTTTAACCTAAGCTTTAATATAAGGAGCAGCATTGTTCATGTTTAATTTCATTAGAGCACAAAACATCCATAGTACAATTAAAAAGCTTCGCTGATGTTTGGTGATCGCATTTATGAAGTTATTCACATGCCAATAAAAAGGATTTGCTGCATCTGTCTTCAAATAGACGACCAATATGGGAGCCATCTTGAATAACTTCACGAATCAAAGCTAAACAATCTTCATAAATGCCCCTTACAAAATTTTTCCTTAAATTTATTCTTCCTTATAATATTTACCTTATGTTTTGCAGTAGATGCATGTTGCGATATTAAAAAAACATTGCTCAGCCGATATAGATTTTTCACAGACATTACAAAACAATACTTTTTCATCTGTACTTCTCATTAATTTTTCCAATTTGAACCGCAATGGTTGTTTATTCTTGGGCATTTTTATTCAAATAAGTAGATAGGTTTAAATAAAAGCACTGTGTAAAAACACCATATTGTAGCAAGCGCGATTTCTATTTCCGTCGTAAAATATTTTTTTTTGTAAAATATGGACTTACCTTTGAAATATGGAAAAATATGGAAAATAAAGATTACATTTTCTCGTTCCAAATATTTTGTGTAGGAAATTTATATATAATTAATATAATATAATTTGTGTGGAAAACAAAATAAAAACAGAAAATAATTTGAATTAAAAATATGTATTTACATATTAATCCGGGCCTTACTTATTACAAAGTTTAGAAATTAACAAATATAATAAAAAATGCATCATCTTAAATAATCAAATAGATGTAAATAATTCTCCCCTACTAAACCTAAATCTGTAATCACCACCCTCCCTTCAAATTTGTTTGTGTATATAAGAAGCTTGTTTTTTTAACTTTTTCTATATTTCATTAGCTGATGAAGCCACATTGTGGTGAAACGTATGTGGTGTTCTACAAATAAATTTTGAAATGTATGAAACTGTGTTTTATTATAATTTTATTAGAATTATATATAACATTTTTTTTCAACATTATTATCAAGAGCCACTCATTTTTGCTAACTTTGCACCAATGTCCGTGAAAAAAGAACAAGACTATTACTAATCTCTTCATCACAAACAATAAAATCAATATCATTATTCGCAGACACTTTTTTACCGAATTTACAATTTACAAAACGCCATAATTTTTTGTCAAGATTGCAACATGTTTTAGCATCAGCACTTTCATAACTATTTTTGGCAGATTTAATTAATTTATTTAAGATTTGACAGAAAGCATTATATCCATTTTTCAAGCCACTGTTACATTTATAATGTTTCCAAATATTATATAACCCTTCATTAGTTTTACATGACTTTATAATACCTTTGTTAATCCAATTGGAGCGAGGTTGATTATTGCACTTTTAATTGTTGGTTAGAAAAGTTGAATCTTTAATTAACGATTTTATTTTATCAATAAAAATATCAAACATCAAACAATAAAATATAAAAAAAAATAATCAAATATCAGTTCTTATTGTTGATAACTATTTAATAAATGAAGCTAAATTTTATATTTTCTTGACTGTATATAAAGTTGATAAGAGGCATCGAATTAAAAACAAAACTATCTTTACTTCAGAAATAATGTTGAAAGAAGGCATGTTTTTCAAGTCTTAAGGGTAACTATCCCCCTTAATGTAAAGTTCATAAACTAGATCTGCTTCGAAGGGAAGCATTTATTTAATTTGCCCATAAAAATTTCTTACTTTTCCGGCACCAAAACAAAAATTTCATTTTGTTGGGTTGTTATTGATATGTGTAATTAATCCATTCAATTTTAGCTCATGCAAAAAAAAAATGGAAAACGAAATATGTATGGAAATTGCTTTAACGAAAACTATTTGTTTTTTAAATTAAATTTAATTTATTAAACTGCAATTCTTTCCAAAAATTCTAAATTTTTTCCAATTAAAAAAATATATTTTTTTAAATTCGAGATATTTAGAAATCGGTTGAAAATAAATTTTATAAGTAATCATTTATTTTAAGTTGTGAAAACATAAAAACCGAGACAGTAATTTTCCTAAATCAATAAAATTTACAAACCAAAATTGTTTTGTTTCTTTTTCGATTGTGATTACATGTTTGATCTTATTGATACAAAATACAATTTGCGGATCTATTAGTCGGGTCAGTGTCTTGATATATCCTGCGAAATGTGGTAGTAAAACTTTGTGTATTTGTCAATACAAAATTATTGGACATTAATTAATAAATGATTTTGAAATTGTTAATAAACTATAATAGTTGAAGATTTATAATTTAATTTTCTCTTTTATGTGAAAAATGATGGCGTACAAGAATGTTATCTATCCTAAGTATGAAAAACCGTTTCATTTTTATCTTTCTCTGATTATTTATTTGGTTTCCGTTTTTGTGGTGAAATTAATTATTCAAACCGCAGGTGTGAACATTTTTTAATAATGTAAATAAAAATAAAAACGGATATCCCTACCGATAACGATTAACGGTTTGTTCGTTTTAAAATAAACTATTAATCTAATGAGGATTTGATTTATAAATTTTATGTAATAATTTAATAAAGTTGAATGTTGGTTTTATAGAGATTACAATATAATTTTCAATATTGATTTTTTAAATATTGATTAACCAAATAAGTGATGCAAGTGATAAGTGATTTGGTTAATCAAAATCATCCGTTCATTCATTCATTCGTTCATGTTTTGAAACTAAAACTAAAAGCATGAAATGTAGACAGTCTACCTGCTCTATGTATGGTCACGAAAATAATTCGAATTATAGACGAATTATACTTCTTGTTCGTATTCTTTTGTTCAAATGCAAGAGAAAACAGTAAATTTGATTATAGTTTTGTGATCTGATTCTGAAAGAAAATCAAGAATTTGGAAGTGTTATATAAATAGAAATGGGAGGTTCTAATTTATGAAAAATTCTTATTTCGGTTTTCTGATACAGTACTCTACGACTACAATACTATACACAACTCAACACGTTATTATATTTTACAATTTCACTATTTGGGTTTGTTGAATTTGAGGATTTTATAACTAAGAAATGAAATACTTTGAGTCTTTTCTTCAAAAGTTATATTTTTGTAATGTATTTTTTTGTAATATATTTCGTTAACAATGTTATCATCATTATAACTTATACTGATAATACAGAACAGTTATACTGATGATTAAAGGGCGGATTATATGCACCAAAAACACAAAATATATGCGCATATATATGCATCGATTTTTAGGAAATATGCACCCAATTCGACCATATATGCAGTACAATATGCAAAACTTTTTTGACAGAAATAGATGAAGAAAAGATAAAAATAATGGTCAATTCACAAACTATACTTTTTTTTACAACATATTTCTGTAACAATTGATAATCAAATTTTCAAAGTTTTCTAACAGAAAATTTTGTCTCCTGTCTGAAAACAAATGTTTATAAATCAAAAAATTTATTTCAACATATACAGAAGTAATTGACGCATTTTTTTAACTATTGCTAAATTAATATCCTAAACTATTTCACCTTTTAAGTTTTTGTTGATATTTTTTAATTTTATTGTATCAATACCTCATTTACCTCAGTACCTCATTTTATTGTATTAGCTTTACATTTTTCGTGTATAGATTCACCTACTCTACCTTTAACTTTTAAAAGGATTTCCATAATTTCAATTTCTCAAATAAAATTCTTCTATAATTTCAATTGATTCTGATAGAGGCAAATCTTTTGTTTCCAACCTGTAAATAGAGTTTGAGACCATGCAATAGTTTGCCTTAATAAATGCAAGGTGCTGGGACAAATCCGTACTTTTAACGTTACAATGACATTAACATTTTTTTTTGCAATTTTCCAAAGCGGCCCTGGAATCATTGATTTCGAAAATTATATTTTTAATACCTGCAAAGTTATCAGAATCAAAATTTGCTGCGTCTAACCACATACCCCTCCTGGTAATTACAGGTTCAGGAGGCAATCGAACGTTCGGAAATCGCTCCTTATAAAATTGGACTCTCAACGATTAAATAAACAAAATTATTGCCTAGTAGTTGTCTAATTTCCAACATTATTTGAATATAATAAGAATTTACATCATTTTTTGTATATACTATGTTTACAATATTATTGTAAAAAAAATAAATTAACATTATTTAACTTCTTCAATGGTATATTAGTAATTTTGTTGATGGTCGGTATGTATTTTCAGAAATAAAATAATAATAATAATAACGACGCAAGAATATGCAGCTTTTGGTAAAATATGCATGAGCATGCCCAAATATGCAATATATGCAATTACTAATTAGCGTTAATTAACTCTAATCAATGTAATTCGTCCACGTAATTAACTATATTTATATATGCAAAAAATAAAATATATGCGCTTTGCATATAATCAGTTAAGGGCGACGACTGATGATGTTAACATTGTAATATTACAAAAAATACTTTTGTAGAAAATACTCAAAATATTTGATTTCTAACGCTATTTAACATTCCATTATTTCAGAATAATGTAATCTGCTCTATGTACTTTTAATTTCCATTAAATTGCATTTTTTTAAATTGCTTGTAAAATTAGTGTAGACGTAACATAGGTAAACTGGTTTCGACATCATGCGATTTTCTAAATTGTGGAAAATTCTTGGTTAATGGGAACTGTTATATTGCGGTTTCTGTATAACACGCAATGTTACCTACGTGTAAAATGATTGAAGACGATATTTAATGTAGAGATAACAAATTCTAGACTAATAAATACAAAAGGCAATTAGAAATTTCTCTAGATCCACGCTTTGAAATTGGAAAAAAAACTTCAGAAAAAGGCAAAAGTACACATATACTGGTATATGCATGTATTTACCAATTTGATAGGTAAATGAGTGTTTAAATCAGTGAGTTCAGCTTCCTTCTTATATGTAGTTTTACTGCAAATATAAACATTTTCCAACGTAAATTTGTAAAACATAAAAATATTAAACATAAATAAAATACGCTTCTATATTAAGGTTAAAATGTGATTGGAATAATTTATAAGTACTATTATTTTATTATTATTTTTATTTTATTTAAAATATTATTTTTATTTTTATAAATATTATTTTATTATTTTTATTTTATTTAAAATATTATTAGTAATATTATTTTAAAGGACTATATATTATATAAATATAATTTCTTTCTATTTTAAATTAAGTGAATAGCCGTATGCAGGCGCCTTTCGAGATTTATCCCCCATCTTTGCAGCTTTGCTGTTTAAATTAAAAAAATGGTATACACTTACATGAACTTGGAACCAATATTATGAACCTATGAACCAATATTATAGAGCTACGAACATGTTGAATAAATTCATATATTCAAGCTATATTTCGTCTATATAATAAGTAGGGCAACGAAAAATATTCAAATGCATATATTTTCTCATTATACTTATAAAAGAATGGACTAGCCAGAAATATGTTTCCGAGTAAAATATGGATTTAGAGCCCCATTCGTAGGGGCATATTTTTGAATATTTCACCAATAAGAGCAAACATTGTATATTAGCTATGATAAGACATATTTCGAAATAACTGCATATTTTTAGTGCATGTTATGCTCAATTTGGTTAAAATATTCATATTTATTGCTCTGATTTTTGACGGAAATCACAAGACGCGTGACATCGGCCAAGGTAGGTATTCTCATAATTTTCTTAAATAAAATTGGAATTGGATTCTTGTCATTGGTCATTGGAATTTTGGTCCACGATGAAGTGATCGCAGAGCAAAAATTTATATTAAATACTGCAGTGATAGACAAGGAAAATCATAGCACTACTGCTAGACTTTTTGATAATTTAATAAAAATTCTGGGTGAAAGTTTCAATCGGGATTCGATTTTACTCTTTGTATCAGATGCCGCTCCGTACATGGTATGGCTCCTCTACATTATGGCTCATTGTGGGCCATCATGATGGTCACCATTATTATGGCCAATTATGATGGCCTGAATGGACGCATCCACACACATTGGTCCATCTAGATGGACCATTCTAGATGTGCATGAATAGGCTATAGTGGGCCATACTTTGTTGATAAAAATTAATTTCAAATTTTGAAATTTATAAAGTTAAAATTGAAATTTATAATTTCTCATAAGAAGTTGCCTAGTGGCTTTGTGTTTGGCCAACACGTATAATTATTACGTACAGATGGTTACACATAGTTACTTTTCTTTCGGGTTCCAAATGCAAGACTCTAGACTACGGATGATAATTCCAGTAAGTGTATTATAACTATTGTAAATTGAGAATTGTATTTACATAATTTGCGAGGAGCTTCGTTATTAACGATTTAGATTTGTATTGTTTAATTATACTCTTCAATTTGTAACACATTGGTTTCAGCTGAACAATACGAACGAATCGAAATTCTTAATTTTGTATTTTGCAATTTTTTTTTTGATATTTCTTTTGTTCAATACTAATTACTATTATTATTATTTATTAAAATTGATGACTTACGTTTTCAACCATAATCAGTGAAGCTGCATGAAACGTCGCAATTTTCTTTAAAACAAGCAAACAATGATCCAAATCAAATCCCATTCTTCTGGAAGCCATTTGAAATCCGGACGGTTTCAAATCTTCAAGAACTAACATGAAATTTGGTGTATCAGTTGTCAGTAAGCATCCCGAAGAGAAATATCCATTCATTTCAGGTCCTAGAAAATAAATGTAGATCGAGTAATTTTAATCTTTATATTTCTTTATTATTATTCATTATTTTTATTATTTATCATCTTCAGATCTAAGGAAATTGGTTTACCAAGAATTTTGTAAATCAATGGAAATGTCTTGCTGAACATTTCCATTTCAGTTTTGAAGAAGTTTAATTCAATTGTCCAATCTTCTACGATGGTTCCTCTTGTTTGGATTTTAACAATTACTGATAGTTTTTGTTCAGGTTTACTGGAATAAAAAAAAAATGTGAATTATTGTGGATGGCCGTGGATTGCAAGTTATTGTCTAAATGTTATAAAATAAATAGTTTGAAATTCAAGTTCAAATTATTTCACATATTTCATCACATGTATGTACTTTTGACCTAATTTTTGAATTTCAAACACGTTTTTCTTAGGACACACTAAATTGATATCACATTCTTTTCCATTAAAGTGAAAGTTAATTGACTATTTTGAAACAATATACCGGGTGTGTCCGAACTCCAAAGAGAAACTTTAAGGACTGATTTTATGATCTAAAATAAGTATAAAACTTAATACTTATGGAGTCAAAAACGCTTAGTTTGCTAGATAATAAAAAAAGCGGAAAAAAATTCCTTTAAAGAAAAACGAATAACACTACATAATACTTAGTGTGAAGCGATTAATTTGTTAATTATTAATTATGTTAATTATGTTATTTTTAACATAACCAAAAAATAATCGGTGTTTCTTTTCCGTTGCGATAAAAGTAAAAAAAAAAAAAACAATTTACCATTACTATACGAAAATCACATGTCCGTTTCTCAAATTTATTCTTTCGAAGAACTAGCAGATTTAGCTTAGCTTATGGTGCTGTTAACGGCAACGGCCTTGAAATCATCATCAAATTTTTGCAGCAATTCATCGACGTCTTCAAAGACATGGAAAATTTGAGAGTTCTACTACAGATACAGAATGTGATAGAACGGTTCGTACTGCGGCATTAGGCGAAAATTTCTTGGATGTTGTTGCCAATAATCCGAGAAATAGTGTTCGAACTTTAGCACACGAACTTGTAACCAGTGCATTAATAGCCTGGCGAATTCTTTAGGAACAGCTCTTACACCCAATTGGAATTCACAAAATCCAGGCACTGAATTATAATGACTTTGCTACACGGGTACAATTTTGTCCTGTTCAAACAGTATTGAATCACCGATCAGGCTGCGTTTACAAGGGAAGGAATGTTGAATAGGTATAATATGTACTTGTGGGCTGAAGAAAATCCTCACGCAATTCATGGTAGAGGTTATCAACATAGATTTTCCATTAATGCTTGGTGTGGGACTTTTGGAATCCATATGATAAGTCCATTTGTATTGCCGGATCGCTTAACGGGGGCGGCCTACGCAAATTTTCTGGAGAATGATTTCCTCCATGGATTAAACCCGGTCGATGTACAGCTGAGACATGAAATGTGGTTTATGCATAACGGTGCACCAGCCATTTTAGTTACCAGACCCGTACATGTCTCGATGCAAGGTATCCTGATACATAGATAGGCGAGAACGGTCCGATGCCATGGTAGGTCTGCTCCCCAGGTCTGAATTTCTTGGATTTTTTTATGGGTCATCTGTAAACCATGGTATACGAAATTCCAGTCAGAGCACTTTAGGAGCTGCTGCCACGTGTAACTGAAGCGTGCCGAACAGTTATAAAAATGCCTGACGTTTTTGGACGCGTTCGTCGTTCTTTATTGCAACGGTGTCGGCTGTGCATTGAACCCGGGGGGCGAAATTTGGAACAATTTTTGTAAATCGTACATAGTTCTTTTTTTCTTTGTTTTTTCCATTGTTTGTATTACTGCTAAAACTTTTTTGTCAAGCTCTGAAAAACCGATTTCGACCGTATATGTATTATGAGTTTTATGCTTATTTTTGTTCGATCATAGAATCAGCCTTGAAAGTTCGTCAGTGGAGTTCTGACACACCCTGTATAACATCAATTACTAGCCTTAAAATCGATCAAAATTAATATTTAGAAAGTAGTAATTTAGATAATTTTCAAGAGACAGAGATGATAGTTAACTTTTAATTGTAATTACTATTTAAAATTATTATATATATTAAGTACAATATATAAGTAATTTAAGTATAATAATATAAGTAAAAATTTAAACAGATGTAATATTTAAATCATTATTTAAATACTGTATTGAGAGCCCAATCTCCAATGTAATTTATGACTTTTATGATGTTTTAATATTCAATAATTAATATCCAATTAATTCTAAAGTTTCAAATATTTTGAAAATTTTCATAATCTTTAACAACTGTAATATGTAGAAAAGTGGAAGGTACTGATCATAATATTTAAGTATACTTCCGATCATAAAACAAGGGTCATGTGAAAGGTTCATTTTCATTACTTGGAAGATCAAATCAGAATTGTTCATTTTCATTTACAAAAATTTTCAAATAACTTGAAATTACGGAGTGCCTCTAATTTTATGCTTGGCAGTGTAGCTAGATAATGTTAGATTCGTAGATCAGCAAAATATGGATATTCTTGATTGAATTGAAAGATCTTTGACTTCTATTTAAAATATCTGTTGATGTCATAGCAAATTATTTTGAGATAATGTAATGAAAAAAAGTACATTTTATGTAGGTACTCTCCATTTCATATGTAGCTGACTGGGCATTGCTAACGTACGTTTAATTAGCACCGAAACTGCTGTGCCAGATAACTTTTCCTGATTATCAGTTACCGTATTAGTCTGAATATAAAATAATACCGTATTAGCCTGAATATGATGTTTGAATGTATAAAAGTCCATCCCGAAATAAAGGGTCACAGTATAATAATAATAATAATAATAAAGGCCTTTATTCGTAATAAACAAAAAAATATCAATAAAACATGCAATCCATTGGGCGAGGTTCAGTTCGCCCTGCCTACAATAATAGTAGACAAGACGTCTGTTCAACTAACCCAAATAATTAAACTAAAAATAGCCAAAATAATGAAAATGAAAACATAATAATAACATAACATAGAAGTAATAACATAATAATAACATAACGATAAAATTAAAAAAAAAATTGTATTATATAATGAAAAGAGACGAATTTTTTTATTGAAAGAAAATGCTAACCAAGCCAAATAATTACTACAACTTTCCTGAATATAGTCCATTTACAATTAGTTACTCACACAATTCTTATAAATGAGTTTCTTAAAGCTAGGTCCGGACAAGCTAAGGATATTATTAGAAAATTTATTTAACATATTAGCAATGCTATACGAGAAAGAGCGCTGAAATAATTGTGTTTTATGCTGTTGTATTGTAAGCTTACCCTTAAACCTAATATTAATGTTATGCACATCTGTACGAAATCTAATTTTCTTGTATAGGTATATGGGAAATTTATTTTTTATTATTGCGTGGTAGTGGCAAATCGTGTGCATGTAACGTCTTTGGCCCATGCTTAACCAATTGTTATCTTTAATTTTATACGTGATACGATCGTATCTTTGTATGCCAAATATGAAATAGACTTTTTGAATACGTTTTGAATCCGTCTCAGTTAAACATGGTCCATAAACGGCATCACAGTAATTAAAGTATGATAGTACAAGTGCATCACATAACAACGATTTAACATTTGTGTTAAGCACATGTCTATTTTGATAAATTAGCTTTAAACTGGAATAAGCTTTTTGAATACATTTGTTTACATGAGTTGAAAACCTTAGATTATTGTCAATGTAAAGACTTACATTTTTCACCACAGAACTAAAATGAATATTGTGGCCATGAACATTTATTTGATGACTATATTGCTCAATAAATCGTTGTTTTTCCAATTTTCCTCCAAATACCATGGCAACTGTTTTGTTATAATTTAATTTTAAACAATGATCATTACTAAAGTCAAAATTTATTGCGGTGACTGCTTGCGAAGATTCGTCTGGATAAAAGCATAGAAATCAGCATAGAAATGACTACTACAAGAAAGAAAGGCTAATGGAAAATGCGAGGTATAGAATGTAAATAATCTCGGGCCCAATATTGAGCCCTGTGGGATACCATTAGTAACATTTAAAAACCAGAGTTTTCTTTATTATAACACACTAATTAATTGCATTCTATCCTGTAGGTAATTTACCATAAGATTAGTAGCTTGGTCTTTAAACCCCACATAATTATACATTGCTTTTAAGATGTTATGATTTACTGCATCAAATGCTTTAGAATAATCCAATACAATTAGAATGGCTAGCTTTACTTTATCCAGGTTACTTATTATATCATCTGTTATATTCATCAAAGCTGTATTACACCCCAAACCCTTTCTGAATCCAGATTGTGAATCAGGTAGTATTTTATTATCGTTAAAGTATCAATGAGTTTTTCAAAGACTTTAGATAGAGTTGGGAGAATACTAATAGGGCGCAAGTCATTGAAAGTAGACGGGTTGCTAATTTTAGGTAATGGTATCACACGGGCTTTCTTCCACATACTAGGAAAAATAGAATTAGATATGCTAAAATTTATAATATGTGTTATATATGGAAGCAGAAATGGAAGACACAATTTTAACGTCAAAATATTTATTTCATCCAGCCCTGTAGCTGTACTTTTTATTGTAGAAATAACTTTTAAAACTTCTATTTCTGTTACTCTTTTAAAATTGAAACTATTTTTATTTTTTTTATTATTACTGTAAAAATGTATTTGATTCTGATTAGGTGTTAATTTTGGAACAGCATTAATAAAATGATCATTTAAAGCATTAGGGTCTGATAAGTTTGGTGGTAACACTAATTGTTCTAGAACTTTATTACTAAAATTTAGTCGTTTTAAGTCAGCCCATAAGTCTTTAGGTTTCTTATTTTCGAAAGAATTCTGATAAAAAGCTTTTTTTCTCTCTCCTTATTGCCAGTGTGAAACCATTTCTCAAAACTTTGTATTGTGACCAATCAAAGAGGTCTCTAGTTCTCGTAAACTTACTCAAAGCCCTGTCCCTATCCCTTTTAGCAGCTCGTAAAGTATCCGTAAGCCAAGGAGCATACGGCTTAGTTATTCTATAAGTTACTTAGGGCGCATGTATATCGAGTAAAATATGAATATTTTTACATAGAAAATCAACTTTACAATCTACATCAGTTAAATCATAAATATTTCGCCACGGTATTGATTGTAAATCACTGTAAAATTGTTGTTTGTTAATATTTTTAAAGTTTATGACTGTTCTAAACTGAGTTCTTGTTTTTTTTTAATTTATTGTCTATTATACATAAGACTAATTCATGATCACTGATCTGTACAGAATTCACGCTAACTGAATTTACAATATCTACGTTTGATGTTAAAATATAATCAATCAGTGTCGATGTGGTTCCTGTTACTTGAGTGGGTTGGTTTATAATTTGAGAAAGTCCGAGTGTTTCGAAACAGTCAAGTGCTGAATCAGTATCAGTATTTCCAATTTTTAAAAGATCGATATTTAAGTCGCCCACACAGAACACATGATCCACAGATACAAACAAAGAAGAAACTGTGGTCTCAAATGTTGTTAAAAAATCATTATAGTTCACATTCGGAGGTCTATAAACAACCCCTATAGCTAAGCATAAATTCGATAATTTTATTTTTATCCACAATTGCTCAATATCTAGAGACGTGTGAATGATAGTGTACGGTACACGATTTGCTATGTAAAATCCTACACCCCCACCTCTACCTTGTCTGTCGTTTCTAATAAAACTATATCCATTAATATGTACAGCAATATCAACAATTGTATTATTAAGCCATGTCTCACTTGAACCTAACACGTCAAATTTCCTTGACCGCAGTAATTCGCTTAAATCATTAAAGTGTGCAATCAAACTTCTTGTATTCAAATGAGCTAATTCAAAAAAATCAGTCATATATCTGGATTGATTATCTTTTGTTATAAATAATAGGTGAAATTAAAAAAAGAATAATGTAGTTGAATAATATAAATTTTGGCTTTAAGTCGCTGCTTTTAGGACTCCATATATACTAAAATTATATACATATTTGTTGTGGTGCTTACAATTTTTCGTTTTAATTAATTTAAATATCATTCACTGTTTGAATCCGTTTTTTGAACCTTTAATATTTACAAAAATATTTCCCGCCAAAGTCCAACAGTACTTTACTCCGTATTTTGTGAACGTTTTTACGTATAATTCTAAATTTTTGTTAGTGAGAAATTCGGAAACCACTATACCACTGTTTTTTAAAAGTTTTTTTGCTCGAAAAATATCATCGCGTTTCCATTTATGCACTAATCGAATGGATATCGGACGAGGCCTAGAACGGCCCTCAACAAACGGTCAAGAGATATTTTAACTTTAATTTTGTGTTTATGCTATTTATCAAATCTTGCCGTAGACTAGCAGGATCTGGTTGTTCGGGAATACCGCTGACTATTAAAAAATTTGATAAGAGTTTTTGTTCCTGTTCATCGTTTTTTTTTTCTCCTGTGCAGCCAGCCGTTGATTTACTCCCCGCAACTCATTTTTTATCAACTCTATAGCATTTTGTGTATTTTTTTGAAATTCACTTACTTTATACATAAGTTCATTCGAATCTAACACTTTACTGGAACGTTCCGAGTTATCCGTTATCAGGTTTTTTAACTCCTGCACGTTTTGTAGCATTGATTCTTCTAGTCTATGAACCTGGTTCGCTAGATCTTCTTTGGACTTTGAATCTCTGCGGCCTGGGTTATTACTACGAGTTGTACGATTGGGACCCATTGTTATGTAAGTCTTCCAGCAAAAATATTATATTTAACGGGTAAAATACCACAACTTTATAAAAATTTTAATGGAGCCGAAATACAACACGTTTAACTTGACATATGTCAAAAATATGATAATATAATAAATATAATAATATTATAATAATCAAAAATATAATAATCTTGTATGATCCCTTTAATTACAAATCAATCTGTCTGTATTCAAAGCCAATTTTCATAAAAATTTGAGACAGCTTTTCCGACTCGATTATCAAGTTTCTTGGAAAGCAATAACATGCTGGCAAACCGTCAATACGGTTTCTGGAAAAGTAGCACAACTGATACTACTCGTTGGATAGTGTTAATTTTATAATTATGACCAAAGTCAAGGATTTGAATCTTCTGATAACAAGCTCCTTCCACAAAAAATTGAAGATATTTAGTCCTAGGCACAGACCAACAGTCCTTGTTTGACCACATTAACCTATTTTAGACCGAGAGGTCGTACGTTCTTGCATTATCCGCCGCCTCGCGGCATGTAACAATCTAACCTAGGTTAAACCATCAGTCCTTGCTACTTATTTTTATTTCAAGAGTTAGATGCGTCACCAAGAACTGGGTCAAATTTTTCTTGCATCAAAGAGACCGAAAGGTGATCGTAAATACTTGAAAATCTTAAAGTGAACTAAAGAAGTGTGTGGTACCCCAAGGCTCTCTAATGGGACCAACTCTATTCTTGATATTTATTAATGATCATTATTATCATTATCATTATTATCAATGCAATTATATTTTGTACGCTGAGGATACCATTTACAACATTTTAATATCTAAACCAGACATTAAACGATTTAATTAAAAGTAGCAATTTAAAATCAGAAACGTTAGGAGGATGATCTATACATCTTTAACACGGTGACGCCGGCATGTACCACCGGTGGTATACGCATGTCCGCTACATTGGGCGGTATGAGCCACCGGTAGTACATGCTGTGCTGCCATTTCATTTTAATAACAATATCTTTCCCAGGTTTAACTGCTTTTTTTTTAAATTGTAAACAATTTCGTTCATTATGTTTATAAATTTATTAAGACGATTAGCTGTCACAGCCGTGAAATTGTTGCGGAAATGCAGGTATTTTAGTATCTGCAGGAAACGATCTCGTGCCAACGTTTGTTGAATTTGTATATTCGAACACATTTTAGTTTTTGGCTAATACAAACGAATTTCAGGCAACTGTGCTATTCCTGTAATAAGCATAATCACAAGAAGCTTGCGTATTTATTGCAATGATACGTTTGTTAATGTTTTAGATTTGCATGTTCTTTTCCATGATTAGCGTCAAAGATCAGGCATTGAGTTTCATAGGGATCATTTTATAATCAACATTTGTTGGCAGCAACTCCTCAATGAATGCATATGGCGCATATAGCCTTGGTGCATGTGGCACATTTACCGTAGCCACTAGATGCCATTTGTTCCCATGGGCGTCCGCACGAAAAATGTTAAAAACATCGGCAAAACCCCGCCCAATAAAACAATCAACGTGTTAATGGCGTCAACGTGTTAATGGACTTCACGCAAAACATACTTCATGATTATAGTTTGCTTCTAAGATTTGATCAAAAATCAACCAAAGGGGCCGAATCAATAAAATTTCTAGGAGTAACACTTGATCAAAAGCTAAAATGTGACATCGTGATATAAAATAACATGTTCCACATTAAGTACTGTGTGATATCTGATTAGAAACCTCAGGGAATGTGTAAAAGATTATATTCTGCAAATATTTTACCACGCCATCGTTCAATCTAGCTCGTCATACGGTACTGCAATTTTGGGGTCAGCAGCCAATATTGAAGCGGTATTTAAAATTCACAAAAAGATATTACGAGCTATGTTCAATCTACATTCTCTTCAATCCTGACGGTCTTTGTTCATCAAGCACAATATTTTAACGCTGCCCACCTTTTCCCGCGTGCCAATAAAAATTTACAACGTGTCAGCTGTGACACGCGTGCCATAGGTTCGCCACCGCTGGTCTAGGAGTTTTCAGACTAACTAGAGATAAACTTGCGGCCAGTTCATGGTTTGTGTTTTCAAGAAAAAGTAAAACAATTTGATTCATTCATAGAATTTGAAATTCAATAGGTGATTTCGAAAAAAGATCGTGAAATTGAAATGATTGAGGAGTGATTTATCCAAAAAAATGAATTTCTTTATGCAACAAGAAAAAAGTTCGTTGCCGCAGGAAGGTCGAGGATTCTAAGGCGTCCTTGACATTAAAAATGTTTAGTCCCGTTGAAAAATGCCAAGCTTGGCAAATAACTAATGTTTAGTTAAAAATAAAATATATTAATTAAATTAATTAATAAAAAAAATTTATTAATAAAAATCAACATATTTTTATCAAAATGCACTAAAAAAGAACAATTTTTAGTTAGTGGCTATACATAAAAGCGTGGCCAATATAATTGGTGTATCCAATATACACACAGATGCAAAAAACCTGGTCATTGGATTATTTTTTAATTTGTTTTAAAGATGTTGTTTACTACTTCGAATTAAACTTTTAATGTTTTACAATCAAAGAGACCTTCAGGATGTAGAAAAAAACAACATATGATACTTATCAGTTTATTCTGTGACCATTAATAAGCGAAAACTATAATGTACGTATACACGAAAAAAAAAAATGCATTTCTGCAAAATAAACCTAAACAGAGATTGATAATGAAAATTTCAGTTGAATGAGATTTCAATACTTGCCTCTTTGAGGCAACAAATGAGCTCACAAATATCATTTTGTGGAATATTCTGCCATTCTTCCTGGAATGCCGAGCGAAGCTCGTTTATTGTGGTTGTTGCAACTCCACGTCCTTTAACACGTCTGCCCAGTATGTCCCAAACATGTTCTATACGATTTCCATCTGGGGTACATGCAGATCAGTTGAATTTTCATATTCCAACTGCATCCCAGTATTCTGTGACGCACCTCGCAGAATGCGGATTCGCGTTACCCTGCATCAGAATGAAGCCATCGCCGATAAATGGAGCAAATGGGACTACGTAATTTTTTAAAACCTCCAATATAGCCTTGTGCAGTCAGCGAACCTTCATATATGATAACCAATTCAGTACAGGCATCCATTGATATTCCTGCCCATACTATCAGGGAACCTCCACCATATCTAAGCCGAGGCTTAAAGGTGCATTTCCCAAATCGTTCCTGTTCCCTGTTCGTCTGCAAACTCGTTCTATTCCATCTGGCGAATGTAGGCAGCTTCTAGACTAGATTCATTTGTGCTAATGTACCATTTAAATGTTCGCGAGAAAATTGGAGTCTGGCTTCTCGGTGACGTGAGAGTAATTTTGGTCCAGCTGCTGGTCTACAAGATTTTAGGCCGGCTTCTTGCAACCTTCGACAAACTGTCCGTACACTCATAGTTGTACCACGAGCGTGATAGAGTTGGTATCTGTTCTGCACTGAAGTCACATGACAATCTCGTAGAGAAGAACGAACGATAAATCGGTAATCGATAGCAGTTGTTTTTCGTTTCCTGCCAGATCCCGGCCTCAGAGTATTTATGCCAGTCTCCCTAAACCGCTCAAGTGCTCCTTGGACCGTAAAAAGACATACATGAAAGATCTAGACCCATACCGCTTGCTTCTTCTATCTGCCACAAGAGCAACAGCTTTTGCACCATCTTTAGTACCTAGAACCATAATCAACACCCCAAGCTGCCATCAGAATGATAATTAATCGAAAACGAACAAGTTAACCCTGTAAACACCTTGATCCTCTGTGCACAAAGTCGAATGAGCAATAGGTAGTGAAGAACGCATACCTTTAAATTTTATTTTCGCTTATTAACGTTCATTAGATAAACTTATAGGTACCATATGTTTTTTTTCTACATCCTGATGGTCTCTTTGATTATAAAACTCTAAAAGTTTTATTCGAAGTACTAAAACCACTTAAAAATTAAAAAATTAATCAATGACCCGGTTTGTTTGCATATGAGTGTAGTTTAACGCTTCAGGCATTAATTAATCACTAATATCTAAACGGAACCAATATTTTCTCATTTTTAACGCATAATAATAAAAAACGTGGTTCTTACAAGTTATTTTAATATATTTTATTTTTAATCGGTGTTATTTTGCACACATAATTATCTACCATTTTTGACCCTGAGGAATATAAAATAATATAAAAATACTTGATTAAAGTGAAACTAAGTCTATAATGTCTTAAAATATTGCATAATCCTCTAGTTTTGAGCTATGTTAAAAGTTTTATTTTGAACTCATCAGGGAAGCTAGTTTAAAATTGATTGCGAGAATCCCTCCGGACGGAGAAGAAAACGGACGCACAACAGAAAAACTAGAAAGGGAGTTACAGATTGTTAGGTCGTTTATCTTAGGTCGACCGTTAGGTCGCTTCTGTTAGGTTGCTTCGAAGTGTTCCATGGGCGGCGCAGGAGAGGGTTATTCTTCTTTTGAATTCTCATGTTTGGTTCTTTCTAGTTGCGTATTTCGTAGTTTGATTTAAATTTTCTTGATTTTCATACCCCCAATACTTTACCTTGATATTACACCTACACCATTATTTTCTCAGTTAGTTTCCATAAAACTTAAATCAAAAAGTCCAAAATATGCGAGCGAAAATCAAATTTGAGAAACGCATTGCCATTGGTCGAATCGAAATATGCTCTGTGCACGTGCACGTTATGACATTTATCGGTGTGGATATAATATAAGGTTCTGTTTTGCTGTGAAATATTTCTGTAGTGTTTTCCATTACCTAGAGGGATTTTGGTATAAAGTGAGGTTATAAATTATCAAGAACAATGACTGAAAGCGATTTTTTATAGCACAATCGGACAATCTACCAAAAATAGGTGCTACGAATGCAAAGATGACAACTTATTTTGTATCTCATGCGCATTCGTAAAATATATAGGTAAGGTGGACAATGCACCTCGATTGGAACTATCAAACACATTTTCTGGTGTACATATAATAGTGTTTCTGCATTCTAATACTATAGTTAATTTGTTTTAACAATGCAGTAACTAGAAATCTGATTTACACTATGAGAAATGTTCAATCTGGTTTCAAAATTTGGCGCTAAATTAATATGTAGTTACTTGAATATAAAATTGTTTTTGAATTTATTAATGGTTTGATTGAATATCTATTAAATACACCAAATGGCAATAATAGTAATAAAATACAAACAAATAAATAGAGAAAAAATGCAAACATTTTAAATGGTACAAATATCAGGTGACAACAGCTCACGAAAAAAATATACTTTAAATTTAAAATTAGTTTTTAGGAGTTAATTATTTTTATCTTTAAATTTAAAATTGAATATTAAATTATATATAAAATATTACTGTATAATATAGAACTTTATTAGCCGTAGTATAATTTAATGTTCTTCTTCTTCTTCTTCTTCTTTCGAATGGGCCTACTTTGGACCACGCTTGTTCAACTGTTGGGCTTTGCCCTTTGCCCAGTATTGTCGCATCTTCTGCCAGTGTAACTCCTTTCTCTCTTCTGTCCAGGGGGTAACTTTCCTTCGAGGTTTTTCCTGAAATCCACAGACTTTCTTCAGGGTGCGTCTCACAGACTGTCTGTTTCTGAGATCTGTTATTCCCAGTTCTTTAATATCCTTCTCTTCTCGGTCTCTGTCAACCAAGTGGTACAAAGCTTCTTGTTTTGCCAGAAGGTGAACAGACGGTTGGTTAGTCGGTTTGGAGGCAATATTGCAACGTGGCCATAGAAAGCTACCCTTCTTTTCCTTGCACAGCCAGAGAGCATCTCAATATGTTCGTAGAGCTCAGAGTTATGCCGTCTTCGGAATTCCCCATCTTCCTTTACCGGGCCTAGGATCTTCCTGAGGATTCTCATCTCTCTGATTTCCAATTTCTCTATTAGACCCCTTCGGTTCAAGGAAAGACACTCCATGGCATACATGGCTTCTGGTCGTAAGACTGATGTGTAGTGCTTAAGTTTCAGGTTGCGTGACAGGCATTTCTTATTGTAAGTCTTCTTAGTCAGCCGATAGGCTAGTTCTAACTTGCTGACTCTCTTGGATAATGATGCAATTTCTGATCAGATGGGTTCGCCGATATACTTAAATTTCTCAGTCCTCTTGGTGTTTCCCTGTTCTAGTAACATCTCTTTGTTTGCTTCTCTGCTGTTGGTGAAGAATTCTGTTTTCTCCAGCGACACTTGAAGACCCACTTTGGCAGCCTGTTTTCTGAGGCAGTTTACCTGCATTGTTGCCATTTCAAGAGAATTAGCAAACAGTGCCATGTCATCTGCAAAGGCCAGGCAATCTACAACCAGTCCATCGTTCTTACGTCCCAGTTAGATACCACTCTGAGCACCCAAATTGTGCAGTTCCTTGAGCCATTCTCTCATAACCTTTTCAAGGACACAGTTGAAGAGAAGTGGGGAAAGTCCATCTCCTTGTCTCACTCCAGTTTTTATTTCGAAGCTTTCTGAAATCTCGCCTCTAAATGTAACCTTGGAATGGGAATGGGTGTTGGTCTCTCTAGGATTAGTCTGCGGGTTTTGTTGTCTAGTGCTAGTTCCTGGGGTACTTTGTTAAGCGCTTCTCTCTCAATGGAATCGTAGGCCTTCCTAAAATCAACAAAGTTGACGACCACCTTGCGGTTTCTCATCTTGGAGTATGCAAGTATAGTTTTAAGATTGAGGATCTGTTCAACACAGGATCGGCTTTTCCTGAAGCCCCCCCCCTGGTATTCTCCCAGTTGACTATCCAACTGATTTTTTGCCCTTGTTTGTAACGCCTTCGAGAGAATCTTGTATGTTACCAGGACGAGAGAAATTCCACGGTAGTTGTTTAGATCCGTAAAATCTCCCTTTTTGTGAAGCGGATGGATTAGAGCAGATTTCTAATCGGGTTGTAATTTCTCTGTTTCCCAGATGTCCTGGATGATCTCGGTTAGCTTGCGCACGGAATTGTTTCCAGCACCTTTCCACAGTTCAGCAACGATAGAGTCCTCTCCAGCTGCCTTATTATTCTTAAGAAGTTGAATGATCTGGCCAACTTCTTCCAATGAAGGGGGAAGCGAGTTCGGGTTTGGTGTGGTTTGTTTATAGTCGAAGTCTTCGCTGGGTGGGTCACAGTTGAGTAGATTTTTAAAGTACTGAGCCAAAAGGTGGCCGTTGTCCTTGTCGTTATAAGCCAGTTTGCCTTGTGAGTCTCTGAAGTGGAGGCTTGGCGGAGCGAATTTTCTGAGTGCCTGCTTAAAGGTTCCAAAGAAATCTCTGCAATTATTCTTAGCAAAGCTCTCTTCGATTTGGGTTACTTGTTTTTTTGTGAAAGTTCATTTGGTTCCTTGAATTATCTTGGCTGTAACCTTTCTTTGTTCCAAAAATTTATGCCAATTTTCCTTGGTCTTTTTAGAATTCCACTTCACCCAGGCTATCTGTCTTTGGGCTATAATTTAACGTTCTATTATATTTGAAAATTATTCGTAGTATTATATTCATTTAATTACTTACATATCATCAAATTCTACGCCCGTGTCTGCAAATGTATGTGAAAAGAGAGAGATGAGTAGAGAAAAGGTTGAGAAATATCGTCGGTGTGACCTTCCACTCGATTTAAGCCAATCAGAGGAAAAGGTCAAATGAGCCCTATCTTCCTTAGACTATAGACAATATCTATAAAATGTTTTTAAATGTTTTTTGTTGAATTTTGACATTATTATACGTTATTATATCGCACCATATAGCCTTCGATATCTGTTTATTTATTTATATTAGCTCTTCAAGGGAGGTCGTCTCTTCACTTCTCAAGTCTTCTCTGCTTTGCATCTGCTGTATTGTGTCTTGGCTGAGTTTTCCTTCTTGTTTTCAAAGATTGAATCATGAAGCAATATTTATTATTTAAACTTTTCTTATCTAATAAATTTTAAAATATCGTTTAATAATTTACAGTAAAATTGGGTTGTTGAATTCGATATCGATTTTTTTTATGTATTTTAAAACCATATTATAAATAATTCGGATGTTCGATACGAAAAAGTTCAATTAAACATAAACAATTTAAAAGTGATAAAATTTTGAAAATAATCACGTGACTCCAAACGCGCCATAATTTGTTTGTGACGTCGAAAGGGTGAAACTTCATTCTAACATTCAAACATAATCATTCTTTATAAAATCGTCGTTTTAAGATTTTTTCGGCGCACTGTTTAAAACCTTAGTTTAAAATTAGTTTCGACGTTTAACAATGTGGTACATGTAAAAACATTTTTTAAGTAGTTCTTTTTGTAGTACTCCACACGATGGTACGAAACAAGCACAATAACTTTTAATATTTGACATATTTGATATGTCTACTACAACTACTGTATCAACAAAGTCATGCACGGGTAGAAATTACAAATTTTACTTCACAACGGTAACCGGCCTGTTTTCGGTTCAAAAATTAGTTCAAAAATATATTTTCAATTTGTTATAAATTTTTAATTTCAACGAAAAAACAAACAAAAAACTGTTTTGTTGTAAAACTTAAATATGAGCTTTCGATTTATAAAAAAAAAAAATTTGTTGAAATACCCAATTACACAATTTCGCAAAGGTCAAATTTGACTTTTTACTTGTTATACTTGAAATTATCGGGTGCATTTTTTGCGAGTTTTAGTCGATTTCGATATTGTATTTGGTTGCAATTCTTTCCTTTTCGAGATCTTTTTCGCGTTTTGAGGTTGCGATAATGTCTAGAGTACGGCAAAGTGAAAACTATCGACAACTGAGTGAATTCGACAGAGGTCGCAATATTAGCTTACATGAAGGTGCTTACTTGAAAATAACCGTCAAACGTCGAAACTCGAGTCGTGATATGTGTAGAAATTTATATAACTGTGAATAATAAGTTATATAATATTTTTACATAATATAAGTGTGGTAAAAAACAAAGTGAATTTTTCAATTCAATGTAAGTATGGATTACCACGTAGTAACTGTCGCAACCATCCTATTCATACATGAAGGTGATTTATCATTCAGAGAAATTGCTAATCGGCTTAACCCTAACCACTGTCGTAATCCTTTGTAGTGTGGTGTTATAAAGCATGCTCTACAGAAGGTCAAGAACGTCGTGGAAGAGAAAGTGAACGGCCAAGACAGACAAATGTGGTCTAGGACCGATAAATCTCCAATTAATGGCATTAAGGGATCGAATCTCAAGATAAAACCAATAGTCGATCGTTTGGAAAAGATGGACGTCCTGTAACCCTTCTTACAGTTTACCGATGAATTACAGCTTTTGTCTTGCAGTCCTATCGACCACATCTTGTGCTTCCGCTGACGGTTCGTTATCGACAGCAACATTTGGAGTGGTGTACCTTACGACTGAATTGGGACGTGGAATGGCGTAGAGTGGTCTTCGATGACGAATCCCAATTCTGCTTGGGAATGCACGATGGTCGCATGAGGGTCAGACCTAGACCTGGAGAACGTCGTCATGTGCATTTTTCTGTTGCGCGGCATGTGCACCACATAGTGGGGGTTATGGTATGGAGTGCTATTTTTTATGGAAGCGGGTCTAAGTTAGTATTCATCCGAAGCAATATGAATGCCCACCGATATGTTGATGAAGTGGTAGAACATAATATCCTTCCATTCCTCCAGGAGCTGCAGGATCCGATTTTCCAACAGGATAATGCCCGTCCACACATTGCAAGGCATTCTATGAAGCGCTTCGAAGAGCGCTTTTGCCCATTAAACATGTGTGGGACATAATGGGTAGAAGGCTCAAGCAATTAACCCATCCTCCACAGATACTAGAAGCAATACTTCGATACTAGAAGCAATACACGGAGAAATCGAAAACCTGGTGGAATCCATGCCCAGTAGGGTGCGGCAGTGTGAAACTAATATGGGTTGTCCAACACATTATTAATAAAAAATCTTTTGTTAAATTTCTTTGAAATTTTAATCAATGACACTTACACTACCTCTGTCACAGATATTATGTCACAGAGTAAACGAAGACTTATTTTTAGATAAATTTTTTCTCAAATATTTAAGACATAACAATAGACCAAAATAATTACATTGTTTAAAAAACATGAGCGTTTAAATATTTCGAGATTTAGTTGGATTTTAATATAAATAATTATGCATTATTTTTTGTAACTTTATATTTCAAGTCGCATTATTTTAATTTTATAAATGAATTTTGTAAAAAAAAATCATTAATCAAATTAAAACAATAAAACTGTAAATGATATTTTAATATATTTCTTAGAACGTAGACTGGTTAGACTGGTACGATAAAAAGAGCAAATATTATATTTAAATATCTTAAAATTATTTATTTAAATAGCCTTCGAGCAAAATAAGCGTCTTAAAAAATACCTGGTTTTTTGGAGGCCAAAGTCCGAAAACGTCTTCATTTACATACTGAAAGGTTTTAATTCGTACATGGTATTCCACACTGCGAAATAAGTAGAAATTCGTTTGTGAGAGCTCAGGTCAGTATGGAGAATGCGTCAGGACGTGGTAACTATTTTTCAGTTTTTTTTAGTTTATACTGGGTTTTTTGCACTACATGCAGCCTTTAATTGAGAACATGCCTATTGGTTTATACAGGGTCCATTTAGACAAGATTTATCTCCATTTATTCATTTTCACGGCAGTGAAAGTTTCAGTCTGCAGTTATTGTTTGGTCAAATCTTAAGAAACAATAGTAGATGATACCTTTTGCAATCCACTAAACTATAACCATAATATTTTGACAATGTGGATATCACTTGGTTCACTGACACTGTTCAGATCGATTTCTGTTGTCATATCCATTCTTCGTTAAGCTCCTTACACACGTGCACACGATACAAAACTAGCGCATAGTCCTGCTATAGTTTGACTATAGCTGTGTGACCGCTTCGTATTCTTCTTCTTCTTCTGGTTCCTATCCGTTCCATTGGCTATCATTTCGACTGTGTTGTTCCTATCACTTACAGCTCGGAATAATTCGGTAGATGATTTTGAGGTCTAGGCTGTGAGATTTTTTAACCCGGATATTCTTCATCGTCCAACACTTCTCTTCCCTGGTATTTTGCCTTGAAAAATAGACTATAGGAGATGGTACTTGGCGGTATTCCTCATGATGTGTCCTAGGTATTAGATTTTCCTGATTTTCACGGTGGTTAATACTTGTTTCATTTTTTGGAGAACCTAAACATTTGTGACATGGTCTGTCCATGGTACAATATCCTTCTGTACAGCCACATTTCAAAGGCCTCTAACCGTTTACATAAAGACTCTGTCAGAATCCACGTCTCAGCACCGTAAAAAGAGTATAGAATACATAACAACACAAAAGCCTGATTTTCGTAGTCATTGTCACCCCACGATGTTTGAATAAATTCCGCATCTTATTAAATGTTCTCCGGGTTTTTCTAATTCGAGACCTCCCTCCTCAGAAGGGTCTTATTGATCATTTGTGGTAGTACCATGGTATTCCATATATACATATATACACACATGTACATACTTATGCACTGGTGCTGGTCTATATATAGTTTGCATGCCGATACTTTGTTTTTACTAATGAGCATCACTTTTGTCTTCTGATGGTTTATATCTAAACCATATTCATGGCTTTTTTGAATAACTTTATCAATGATATGTTGTAGGCTTTCTTGACTATCCGCAAAAAGCACAGTGTCATCGGCATATCGAATATTATTTATCCAGTTACCATTTAAGTGCACTTCCATCTCAACATCCTCTAGAGCTTCTTTAAAGATATATACCGAATAGATGTTAAATAACAATGGACACAATATACTGCCTTGTCTTACACCTCTTAGAATATCTATATCTTCCGTGTTCTCGTTACCCAACCTCACTAAGCAGATTGATTCCAGTACAAGTTCACAATTGTTTGAAAATCATCTAAGCCAGTGTTTCCCAAAGTACGCGTACCCCAAGGGGTACGCGAACGGTTTAAAAGGGGTACGAAACGATGTCCCAAAATATTCATTTTTTTTATGTGTGCCAAAGTGTATATAAAATGAAAATAGTATATTTTGCAACTAGGGCGGTAAGTTGTCAATTGCCCAAGAGAGCGAAATTGGGCTCACGAACGAAGTGAGCTCTCGTTAGTCGCAATTGACAATACCGTACGAGTTGCAGGAATTATTTTTTATTACTCATGCGAGGGGACGTATCTTACAAGATTGGGCCATCCAAAAGAAAAAGGAAGTAAAAACGGAGAATTTGATTTTTCAATTGTCTCCGGTGGTGAGAATTCGTCATAAAAACTCTCCTCAGTCTCCGGTATCACCATAGAATTTACACTCTTATTATTTTAAAACGTTTTCTTTAATTTTTATATGGTAATGAAAAAAATGTCACATTCACGTCACTTTTTTAATATCAAGGTTTTGATTGTGTTTCTTTTATTTATTCGATTGTTTTTATGTAACTTATCGATTTTTATTGAATATTAGCGTGTGCGAAGCATAATTTGAATTCGAATTGACAAACGGCCATTTGTCACACCCAACAACGGGCACCAAAATAGTACTTGTACCCGCATGAGTAATAAATATAACAATATTTAAATTACATCAAAAAAATAGTGCATCAAGCATTACTTTTTATAAAGTGTTTGAAATCTAAAAATAATTCAGCTTCATCATCTTTGATTATTAATTAATACAATACAACCAATAGATTATTTTACTAACTGCTTACGATAAAATGATTGCAGATTGTAACTGTCTTGATTATAGATTATAGAATGAGTGGACTCATAAAGAGTAACATTTTTCCTAAGATTTGTAATAATTTTAATGCGATTTTTCCTTAAAAAGTCACCTTTAATTCCTTGGATGCGGATCAATAAAACCGTTTTTTATTCACCAATGAAATAAAATTTTTATTTCGCTAGGGAAATAAAAGTAACTATAGCAACGCATCAAAATAATTCACTTGTGGGCTCCGCAAATATAACCCTAAATGTTGACTTCACTCTTTTTTGATCCCCCAATCACAAAACTTATTACACATTTGTATAAGTGTCTTGATTTCCGCGGGAGTAATCTTTCCGCAATTGCGTCATCATTTAACAATTCTTAGGATGTATACATTTATGATTTATAAAACACAAATTAATTAAACACTAAACAAGATTTTGTCGTACGAATCAACAATTTTATCGTTGTCATGATAACAATACAATAATGGGCGGACGACTTCGATGCTTCTCTTAAAAAAAAAACCAAACTTTTCTTTGAATTTAACTTGTTAAATGAAAAGCAAAATTAATTAAAAGTTTGTATGCACTAGCGGATGAAATTAAGCTTTAACTCGCGAATTTAAATCTCGTTAAACCTTAATTTTATCCGCTTGTATAATAAATAACTATATTTTTATCTTTGAAACACCAATCTGGAGACTGTATATTACGTAAAAAAGACAACTACAGTTGTTTTTAATAATATATCTCAGAAATTTTCTACTAAGGGGTACGAAGTGTTTGAAAGGGGTACACGTGGATGTAAAGTTTGGGAAACACTGATCTAATCGATTTTTTTCTAAATTTTTTTATCATCTTATGATGCCTTACTCTATCGAAAACCTTTTGATATTCAATAAAACAGGCATATATACCGCAGTTCATATAACGGCACCTTTGAAACAATGCTTGAATGCTAAATAGGGCTTCACGTGTGCCGAATGCGTTTCTAAAACCAAATTGTGTATAAAAAACTTGTTCTTCACATATTTTGTATATTCTGCTATGAATGAATTTCAGAAATACCTTCAATAGTAATACTAATTATAATAGTATAACTATTCTTATAGTTGAACTATACGAAGCGGTCACACAGCTATAGTCAAACTATAACAGGACTATACGCTAGTTTTATATACCGTACACCGTGTGTAAACCTCAAGAAAGAATGATAGATGATATCTTCCACCAAACAACTAGAGATTTGTATGATATTCTTAGAAACAGTCCATTTTCATGGTACTAACGGAGCTAGAGAAATAACACGCTTTTTAAATTAGTTGTAAAATACTTAGTTGCTTCAACATGAGATTTGTTCATAGTCCTAATATATTCAAGCTATATTTATCTTTAGTAAGTTTGTATGATTGTATCTATAATTAGCATGGTTTCACCCCAATATTCAATTATCATTTAAATCAATAATTGAAACTAAGTTCCGGTTTTTCTAAACACATGTCAAATCAAAACCTAACCTCGCCAGGCAGGCAAAGTTCCCTCTAAGCTGCGCGGGGGCGCGGCCGAGCAGTAATTTTTGGAAAGTTGCGCAGCGGTTTTTGTATTCCGCGCACAATGGGCTCATCTTGGCAAAAAAAGTTAGAGGGTCAAACAAGTTTTTGAACATTCTCATTCTATAATCTATAATCAAGACAGTTAAAATCTGCAATCATTTTATCGTAAGCAGTTAGTAAAATAATCTATTGGTTGTATTGTATTAATTAATAATCAAAGATGATGAAGCTGAATTATTTTTAGATTTCAAACAATCGAACATTTATGTCAATCGAAATTTCTTTTTTTTACATCAACTACTTCATCCAGCGTTTGCTTGGTTTGTTTTATGTTGACACACGACTTAAGTCCTCGTATACTTCATTAGAGAACGTGTGTCTACAAATCATTGCCTGCGTTTCGACGTGGATTGTGGCAAAATTACCCACATACAAACACAGCACACACCACAGCACACCTACACCTACTCTGTTTGACCTACAAAACAGAATTTGGAGGTATTTTGGAGCTAACACAAACAGACAGAGCTTCTATCTTGGAAAAAGTCATTATTTTATCAAGAAGTTTAATCTAGACATACGAGAAATGGTTATGTTTACATCGGACGAAGCGAGTGAATTTTTCAAAAAGGAAATACCTCAACATACTGAACAACATTACGTTGCGCAAAGAGAAGATTTGGGTTTGGATGATGCATGAAAACATGTATCTTTATGCAAGATATTGAGACCTTGCTTAGTACAGTTTACACCATGTTCAATAGATCAGGAATTAAAAATTTGAAGAATTGGCTGTTGTTATGGATCGAAATTCGGTAGCATTTAAACCATTCAACGAGGTGCGTTTGTTATCTCGTTATTTTGCAGTGGATGCTTTGATTAAAAGTTGCGAAAAACTATTGCAATGAACAAGTCGATGAATGTAATGATCCAATTTGTAAATATTGTTTGAAACTATTAAATAATCCCAATATACTGTGGAATTGTTTGTTCTGAGAGATGTCGTATGTAAAGTTAACTGAGATAAAATGTTTTTTTGGAGGGACAATGTTAAAAATATTTTAGCAAATGTATTCAGGCTGTGTTCAGAACACAGCCTGAATATATCAACAAAGGTCGGAACACAGCCTGAATATATAAATATATTCAACCTTTCCGGAGCTCTATAACATTTTTTATAACTTTCAAGGAATGGTTGAATATATGTATATATTCAGGCTGTGTTCCGACTTTATTAAGTTTATATGTAGAACTCGTTCAGTGCCACGAATGTGGAGTGGGGGCTAGTAGTAACATACAAGTCTCTGTTGTATAATTCAACATCCTGCGTGATATTAGCAAGAGAAGTAGTTGGAAATGATATTGACAATGCTTCCTTAATTTCTATATATTTCTAATTAGTTTCTTTGAAACAGTGGATGATCACTTGGAAATGAGATTTTCTGATGAAGCCGTAGAAAATTGGGATTGTTTATACATATAATATCAAATAAAAAATATAATTTTTCTTTCGGGAAAAACAATGTGGAGTAGCGTAATCAAATAGAAGAATCTTCTGAACTTAAATTTCTGATTTCACAAAAAAAAAACCAAGACAGGAACAATAAAATCATATAGTGACATGTATTACAAAATTCGGAGATAATAATTTTTTAAATTTCGCGATATAATAAGCTTGATTTACATCTAGAAATTTAATCCTAATTAAAAAGAAGGAAATCGAAGGGCTGACATCGGTTTTCCATTTTATTTCGCTCTAAACTTCGTTTTATATAGTTTTCACTGTACACCATCTCTCATTTGCGACTGATTTCACGCTGTCACAACGTTTGAACGGCTCACCACGAAGCCTTCTAGTCTTCACCAATCGATTCAGCGTTCCAAAATTAGTAAACAGGAAAACGTATATAATATTCCCTAGGAAGCTTGCAGTTAAGAAATACCATCGACACGGGGAGCCTAGACACGGGGAGCCTAGATGAAATGCGATAAAATCGATTTAGTCAAAATCGTTATTTTTTGAGTTACAGCAAAATTTAAAAACGTTTCAAAAAGAATTTTTGCTTCTGATTACAGATGTGCAAATTATATTCTACTAGCCTTTAACGTTCACTACCGCCTGCAAGAATTTAAGAAATTTCTAAGAAATTTCTGCGCTCAAGTAAAGATCTCAGAAAGTTGTGATTTTTTTGGTTACCCGAAGGGAATCGAAGTGCTGAAGCTCTTTTTTTTGCGCTTTTAAAAGCTTATAAGGATTTTGCACAATCATACATTTGTGCCACGCAGTCAGGGAAAAAAATAGAGGGAACATTGCAGACAGGCACATGGTGTTCATGCTAATGTAAGTGTATTATATTTTATAAATTAAAAAGAGCAAAGCTATACTGATGAGAGATAGATCTCAAAACGCGTCTGCAGCTACGGCTATTCATTTAACTTATTGTTAGATAGAAATAAATGAATTCAAGAAACAATGTTATTTCTCTAGATCCGTTAGTTTACTATGAAAACAGAGTGCTTCTAGGAATAACATAAAAATCTCTAATTGTTCCAACATAAGATTTGTTCATAGTCCTAATAAGACTTTCTATTATAGAGCTACGAACGGTTTGCAATTTATTTATATATTCAAGCTATATTTCGTTTTAGTAAGTTTGTGTCACCATAATATTTTGACCATATGGATATGAGTTCAATGTGTCTCCCGGATTTCCCCACGATTAAACAATTTACTGTCCCGAACGCTTTCTGTTGGCATGTGTTATCCAATCTTCGTTAAGCTATGTACACGCGATATAGAAAACTAGCGCATAGTCCTGCAATAGTTTGACTATAGCTGTGTGGCCGCTTTGTATTGTAATAAACTATTCCTATAGTTGAACTATACGAAGCGGTCACACAGCTATAGTCAAACTATAGCAGGATTATAGATAGTTTTCTATACTGTGTGTACATAGCTTTATACGTTTCATTTCTTCTGAATTTTTTATTTGCTGAAACGGTTTGCTTGCAAATGTGCCAGTTTTGTCGAATAAAATACTGTTATTAATGATACGAAAAAAGAAATGGTTGTCCTTGAATAGTCCGAGATTTCATAAAATACGAGCTACTAATTTCCTTGAATTCAAACATTTTACGTTTTTGATTTGTTTTTTATACATTTATAATTAACACTGTAGATTAACAAATATAAATGATTTAAGACAAATCATAAAATGAAAATATACTCACAGTCAAATTAATAAATATTCATTCAAAATTTAATTTTTAATTTTCTTTAATTTTCCTGAACATATCCTTTTTTAAAATAACTAGAAATTATGAAATAAATATCTTATGTACAAAATCATTGTACAATTTAGTGAAAGTGAAAAGAAAAACATTTCAAAACCGTACACCGTATTGGTCTACTAAAATTGTTCTAAAAATCATTTTTGTATACTGATTTCCACAAATTTATTTAATTTCGAAATTTAAAACTATTTTAGATGTGATAAAACAACAACGGATTATTTTATTATTACGGATTATTATTACTTTAAATGCATAGGTAAATACAGACAAGAAAGTAAATCATATTTTACTTAATTCTTAAATAAGCATTAGCCTTTTCTGTTCAATTATATAGTAAAATAATACTTTACCCCTTTTCCTGGAAAGTAATATTTGACCTGATCACATCACTAGTGTAATTATCACCGGTTGGAACTGCCGGATTATTATCATACTTCAAAATAACAATATCATCGTTCTTATAAAAACTCTTCAACGACTTTTCTAGCAACTCTTTGGTTAACCATTTATTCTCCATACCGGTTTGTATTTAAAAATTGCTTCGAAAACGACTGGAAGAATTCTGTTCACTTCCCATACTAAGGCGTCTTATTTATATTGACGTTCAAGGTGTATTAGTTTTTAATTTCATATTATTTCTAGTTTGTTAAGCCGACGCTTAATTCTAATCACATATATTTAGGTTGAAAGAAGAATTTGGATTTGAAAACAATAGTTGCATACGATATTTCGTTTTAAAACTTCTCTTTTTATTATGTCAAAATAAAACTTTAATATGTAATACTTTGATTAATTCTATGCTAATTTATCAATTTTAAAAATATAGTATGGATATGCTTATTAGTATGTTATTAATGTAATTATATAGTCATCGATCTACTTATATTTAATATTTATAAATAACCAAAGGCAATAATATTCTAGTAAGCTAATATTTAGTACTTCAAAAAACGTTAGAAAGAGATAAAATGTGTTTTTAATATATTAATTTTTGTAAAACGTTTTCAATTAAAGTATTTTAAAGATAATATAAACAGTATTTAACACGTGCACGCGGGTTGTAATTTTGAAAAAAGCATTATATTTATGAGCTATTTCCGCATATAATTGTCACTCAATAGTTATTTTCAGAAATACAGGGTGTTTCAAAAAGAATATACGTATTCCGCATGCATCATTTATTTGACTTTAAGACTTTTAAGAATATGAAACTTTACACACATATTTACGAACTTCTCAAGTGTAGATTACAAATGTTCAATATGTCCTTCATCAGCGAATCGAACAATATCACACCGATACTCAATTTCCTCCCATAGGCAAGGCCCATCAGGCAAGCATATCCACCGTCACTGATGTTATGGCAATACGGATCCGGTTCTTCAACTCTTCCAGGTTCTGTGGGAGTGGTACATAAACAATGTCTTTAAGGAAACCCCACAGGAAGCTGAGACATGCTCGCGACAAGTCATCAGCTCCTTGACGACCAATCTAACGGTTCGGTAGAGTTTCATTCAGATATTCACGCACTTGGCGACTCCCGTGAGGGGGTGCCCCGTTTTGTTGAAAAATGTTGAGTTTGTGAAGCCTCGGAAAAAAAGAGTCTTGTACAATAGCGAGATACTGCTGACCGTTAACCGTGTTTCCATCAAATAAGAATGGGCCGTAAACAACTGATCGTGATACAGAACACATTGACTTTGGGCGAATCTCGTACATGTTCAATACATTGTATTTATTGTACATTGTGTTTGTTTGACCACTAACATGGAAAGTCGATTCATCACTGAACACGATGCGTTTTGCGAAAGTGTTATCATTGTCAATAGCATCATGAATCTCGTTATAAAATGCCACTATTGGGCTATTAATATAATCTAGACCAGGGATTGCGAACCTATGACCCGCGGGTCAGACACTGACCCACACAGGCTTTTTAAGTGACCCAGGCATTGATTTTCTAACTTGTATTATTTTCTTATCAAAGTTTCTCAACCACAAAGGTATGGATATTAAATATATCAAAAATAAATTTCTTCTCCAATTATTGTATTTTAAATATGTTGTATGTGAAGGACCATTATTATAATCGTGTATAAAAGTCGTGCGTAAAAGTCCAATGTAAATCAAATGGAGTTTCATTATTAAATGATTTCTGTTTGGTGGTACTATGGCAACAACTCGGGTCACTAAACAAAAAACATAGACGTGGTGAAAATTTTCTGACCAGTATTAAAATTAACTTAATTTTAAGTCTCGGTCCCTTAGTCTGGATTTGTCTGGCTCTAACATAACTTAATCTAATCCAGATTAAATCTACGTTTACCTAGATTACATCGACAACGACCAAATAGTATCCCGTCACTGTGCGTTTTTACTAGTTAGCAACTTTTGCCACGGGGTCGCTGAACGGCGCTGAACTAAGAAACATTGGTTCTATTCAATATCTTAAGCAGAATATTCCACATCTTTTAATTGAATTTCATTGTATAATACATCAGGAATTTTTATGGACTCATTCATTAATACGACACCAAAGGATGTAAATTCTTATAAAGCATTAGAGTTTTGTCTAAAGAGTTTTTGACTAACTTGTTTACTTCTCCCTTAAAGTTGACTTGGCCCTAATTGAACCTTCACTCGGTTTTTTGCAATTTTCTGAATAAGAAAACAAAATTGCAGAAAAAAGGTTAGAACAACTTTTATTGAGAATTAAATTCTCTAGAACTTTTATTTAAATCACTTTTGTCTATTTCATCTAAGTTCTGTGTAATAACCTGTCAAACATTCAGCTTTTTTTCAAAATATCCTGCTATTAAACCTGGGAAGGAAGTATCAATTTCTTATAACGCCATGCGAAATATTTGCAAATTTTAAAAATATTCTTAGACAACATTAAATTTTCAACAAGTTTTGTCCAAAACGTTTCTCTAAATTCTTTACTTTATTGTGTGCCAGTCTGTCCGTCTGTTCCTATATGTGGCTGTTTGTGGAATCGTAGCTCCTAAACAAATGGACCGATTTTTATGCGGTTTTTTTTATTTGAAAGCTGACGTGATCGAGGAGATTCTTAGCTATAATTTATAAAGTTCTGTTCATGCGCATGATGATCATCCGCTCATTTACTTCTTGACAAAATTAATCTGCAACCAATTTGACAAAAGTGTTTGTCCAGTTCCGTATATCCAAACTTGTGTTTGAAAACTGACGTGATCGAGGAGGTTCTTAGCTAAAGTTTATAAAGATCTGTTCAGGCATTTGATGATCCCTTTTAACTTATTAATATTTTGATGATGTGCGTCGCCGCATCGTTGAACTGCTAAGCAAATTAAGTAATAAAACCAGAATACAAAGAAATAGTGTGGATTATACTTACTCTGTGTAAGCAACGTACATAAGTAACAAAACAACCATATCCAATCGTTTAGTTTTCAGTCTTGATTCATTTACTCAGAAAAATTTGCAAAATAAAGACAACGTGACGCATACCATATCGAAACTCTGCAGGAACTTAGTAGACCTTGCAAGATAGATTGATACATTTAAGTTCATATGTATTTTCTATTCGTTATACCCATGTAGGTATAACTAATTATACTTCTTCACATAGCGGTCCTCCGACACGGCGACGCTCATCATCAAAATATTAATAGGTACTTTTAATGGAGAGACCTAACCTAACCTAACCTAACCTAAATGGGCAAGAAAGAAATGTATTGTTTTGCTTCATAGAGGTTTCTTTGTGTCGGGGGTTGTTTAAAATTTTTAATTTTTTTTATTAGATATCATCCCTTAAATTTGACAACCCAAAGCAGCTTTTAAGCTTCATTCCGTTTTTTTGCATAAAAACACGAAATAACAAAAAATTGTTGAAAGATAGTTTTATAGAGAATTAAATTCTTTACAAGTTCTGTTTAAAAAAAATTGCCTAAAATTCTTAGTTTTTGAGTTATAGTCTTCCAAACTTTGAACTTTTGCTTAAATTAGATTTTCGATTTTTTCAGAAAATTTTCAAAATAGTTAAAAACTATTGCTTAATTATTAATAACTTATATTATTAATAGTAAAAAACTTAAAATTTTTATCAAATCTCTCCCATTTAGACTTCCCTTCAAATCGTCCCTTCAAAAACTTTACAAATTAAAATTCTTGTGATCCTTCAAAAAATCACAAAACGAGTGATAAAACCAAACAAATTTTCTCTTAGATAATGATATAATTAACAGTTTTTGTCTAATACATTTTCACGTATTTTGTTACAACTTTCAAGTTACAACGAATCAAACCCAAACCTTGTCTAAATTTGATTCCCTCTGAATTTTTCAAAATTTCCAAACAAAAATTTTTCAAAACAAAATTAACTCCGTTGTTTAGACAATCGAATTGTCTACAAATATTGTCTAAGCCACTTTCATTTATTTTGTCTAATTTCTAAGTTAGAACCAATCAAACTCAAAACTTAAAGAAAGTTGAGCTTTCCAGTTAGAAAATATATTTGAATCAGGAACAAAATAATCAGATAATTTTTTTTACTGATTATTAAGGAAAGAAGATTCCAGCTTATTGTTAAATTGTTTTAATAAACTAAATAGTAGAAATATTATTGTCATCAAAAAATCGTTTCAGTGTCGATCGAAACCATTGGAAATAGGGAGAGAGATAAAATATATTTGTTGTATACTTTATACAGAGGGCTATCGACCACAAGGTCCTTCTGCCCATAGGAGGTCGTTGAGAGGATTATGAAGGATGTTGTTTGGGTATCTTAACTTGGAGATCAGTCGTAATGAAGTTCGTTCTGACACTTCCAATGCATTTAGTGCATTTTGTTCAGTCTAAGCTAGCGTTCTCTTCACCTAGCGTTTGCAAGTAATGTGTGTCCGTAGTCAAGGAGGTGTGGCTTATGGCTTACAAATGCATGTCGAGGAGTTTTGGAACTTATCAGCGGCATATCAGTTTGATGACAAATGCCTGTCTAGGAGTTTTGGAACTTGGGAGAGTCTATATAGAAGATCGTTGAGAGGATTATGAAGGATGTTGTTTGGGTGTCTAAACTTGTAGATCAGTCGTAATGAAGTCCGTTTTGACACTTCCAATATATTTAGAGTTATATCGTTAGCGTTTGAAAGTAATATGTGTCCGTAGTCAAGTAGGGGGCGGCAGATGGCTTTATAGATTCGGCCGTTTTGATGGAAATACCTTTATTTCCACGGGGTAGGCCACGGAAATATTTACTTCTTGCTATTGTCTTTCGTTGTATCGCGTCGTTGGTGAATTTCATCTTGTTGTCGAAGATTATTCTACCTATTTGTTTAGATGAAGAAATAAGAGAACATTGGATGAAAACCTGGAAAGAGCTTCCAGGGCTATTTCAATCCATTGGAATTCTAGGGTCTTTTAAACAGAAAAGAACAAAAGCTTGTCTGAAACTAAACCAGAACAAGTTTAGAATTCAGACAGGAGTCCTGACAGAACCCTGCAGACTTAGAAAATACCTTTTGGTCTTAGGTCTGGAGGAAGATGACAGATGCAGATTCTGCGGCTAACCAAAGGAAACCCCCATACATCTGCTCAAAGACTGCGGAGCACTACTTGGCAAGAGGCAAATGTACCTTGGGATCCACTACTTAAACGCAGAAGAGTTGTAGTCCTTGAATCCCGCCCAGAAATTCCGTCCTGAAATTCCTAAAGGAACCAGGACTAGAGGAGGCGCTCTAAAGGAATACGTATACTAACGATTAGAGCAAGAGGTACAATAGATCGCAGTACAAGTCACCACCGAAATCTACAAGCTACAATCTAGCCTGTATAAATGTGCATGGTTGTTTGTCTAATAAATAGAATAAATTATTTGTCTAATAGAACTCAGTGTCAAAGTGAACAAATGTGTAAGTGAAAATAGGACGGTTAGAGTTGTGGTTCCACAAGGTACTACATTAGATCCGCTACTCTTATTCTCTACATACACGATATGTTCAATGTTTTAACGAATAATGTCATAGTTTCTTATGCTGATGATATGGTAATTTTATGTTCTGGAAAGAACTGGAATGAATTTAGAAGTCGATTTTCTGAATGGCTTAATAAGATTGATCTTTGGCTTGGGGTAAAACAATTACAACTAAATATAGAAAAAATTCCAACTTTCATTACTTTTGGTTGTTACGCTGATGTTCCTATATATTTCAGTCAGTATATTAATCTTAAGCCTATGATTAGAGTTGATGACTGTAAATACCCAGGTTTGTTTTTTGATAGACACGAAATGGGATAAACATGCAACTAAATTGTCAAAAAAAACTCAAATATTTTACTTTCTTGTTTTATAATCTGAGTCAATCATTTGATCATTCAGTTTTAAAAATGATCTATCATGGTCTTTTGGAAGTGTAATTAATTATGGTATTGCTGCCTGGGGTAGTTCATATAACAATTCTATTAAATGTCTAAATGTCAATGTATCATGGAAAATAAAATAATGAAAAATGCGTCTATACACTGCTTGCTAATGAAATTCCTTTAGTAATAGGAGATGCTTTTATTGCCAATGCATTAAATTTCTACTGTAAAAATCTTTATTTAGATCGATTTACTAATAGGAGCAATAAAATATACGTAGCAATAAAATACTTCAATAAATTACCGAATACCATGAAAATGTTAAATTGTTCTACCAAACAGTTAAAAAAAAGTTTAAAAGTTGTAAGAACATGCTATGTGGTAACTTTATAAGTTATGAATTTTTATTATGAGGGACCTTTTATTTGCATGGCACTGTACCCTAATAATTTGTAATTTTGAATTTAATCTGAACCTTAGTCTAGGAATGTAATCTAATTATATATTTCTACTGGTTCTATGTACAGGTCGTGTCACACCTCTATGAAATGTAATACCAGGAATTATAAATAAATAAAAAATAAAATTAAAAAAATTAAGATACCACCAAAACAAAAAAACTAAGATTGAATTGAAAAATTCACTTTGTTTTTTACCACACTTATATTATGTAAAAATATTATATAACTTATTATTCACAGTTATATAAATTTCTACGCATATCACGACTCGAGTTTCGACGTTTGACGGTCATTTTCAAGTGACTTAACAAATTGATAAAGTTGAATATATACCCTTATAGTTTTGGTGGGGTGGGGGGGCGGTGTTTGTCCGAAGATGAGGACTTATCTGTTTGAGATTGGGTGAGATTAAATTGGGAGTTTATTGGGGTTGTTATTTCGGAACTCCTCAAACAAATAACAACCCCAATAAACTTCAAACTCGTATCTTTTGACGTCAGTAGTATGTTTTCTAATATACCTACTAAAGAGTGTCTCGAAATCATACAAAATTTAATTGATAAAGCTAATTGTCATCATCTTATAAAATCTGAACTTTATGAAGCCCTGGAAACATGTGTTAATCAAAATTACTTCAAATTTAATAACACTTACTATCAGCAAACATCAGGTCTAGCAATGGGATCGCCATTAAGTCCCCTTTTAGCCGATCTATTCATTTCAACTATCGAAGAAAAAATCTTCAAACTAGATTTCTCCAAAAAACATATTTCATTTTGGTATAGATATGTCGATGACGTAATAGCGTGTTTTAGTGGTACAACACGTCAATTAGACCAATTTCTCAACCTAATAAACAACGTTCATCCCAAAATTAAATTCACCATCGAGGTAGAAACAGACAACAAAATAAACTTCTTAGACCTTACTCTGATTCACAAAAACAACAAAATAGAATTTGATATATACAGAAAACCCACCAGTGTTAACTCTACAATCCCGTATTCATCATTTCACCCGATAACACACAAATTAGCGGCCTATCATTCAATGATACATCGAGCCTTTTCAATCCCCCTTTCCACAGAAAAGAGAACCAAAGAATTAAGTACCATCATTTCAATCGCTACAGAGAATGGTTTCCCAACAAAACTCATCCAAAACATTATCAATAATAAACGAACCCAATTCGCAATGGCCCAAATTTATCCGAAAACCTCAAATTCAGACAAAACTTTCATCTCCCTGACATATTTTGGCAAAACAAGCGAACACATCACAAATGTCCTTCGAAAGCAAAATCTTCAGGTAGCATTTAAACCCTCCTCTAAGTTGTCCAACATATTGTTTAATGCCAAAGATAAAATCGATCCCATTAAAAAATCCGGCGTATACGAAATTCATTGTTCCGAATGCAATAGCGTGTACATAGGGCAGACAGGACGAAGTTTTTCAACACGGTTTTCAGAACATTCTCGCGCTTTTCGTCTGAAAAAAGACACTAGTTCTTTTTCAAACCATTGTCTCGAATTCAATCATAAATTCCCAGAAATAGATAATCTAAAAATCTTGCATAATTGCAACAAAGGCCCGAAACTAAATCTCCTAGAGTCATTAGAAATTTTCAAAAAAACCCGTAATCCCTCAGTTAATCTCCTAAACGAGCAAACTGACCTAATCTTTTCCCAACTTTTTAATCTCACCCAATCTCAAACAGATAAGTCCTCATCTTCGGACAAACACCGCCCCCCCACCCCACCAAAACTATAAGGGTATATATTCAACTTTATCAATTTGTTAAGTCACTTGAAAATGACCGTCAAACGTCGAAACTCGAGTCGTGATATGTGTAGAAATTTATATAACTGTGAATAATAAGTTATATAATATTTTTACATAATATAAGTGTGGTAAAAAACAAAGTGAATTTTTCAATTCAATGTAAGTATGGATTACCACGTAGTAACTGTCGCAACCATCCTATTCACAAAAAACTAAGAAGTAAAAAAATAAAATTTCTCTCTTGCCGTTTCAATTTCATTAGAAGTACCTATTCATATTTTGATGATGAGCGTGATCGCATCAGGGACCGCTATGTGAGGAAGTATAATTAGTTATACTTACATAGGTATAACATAGGTAAACGAGAAATTTAATTTATTTAAAAGTTTGGAAAATATATTTCACTTTCTTCTTCTTGTTTCGAATAGGCCTACATTGAACCACGTTTGTTCAACTGTTGGGCTGTGATCTTTGCCCAGTATTATCGCCTCTTCTGCCGGTGTAACCCCTTTCTCTCTTCTGTCCAGGGGGTACCTTTCGTTCGTGTTTTTCCTGAAATCCACGGACTTCCTTCAGGGAGCGTCTCACAGACTGTCTGTTTTGGAGATCTGTTATTCCCAGTTCTTTAATATCCTTCTCGGTTTCTGTCAACTAAGTGCTACGAACCTTCTTGTTTTTCCAGAATCACAATCTTGCAACGTGGTCATAGAAAGCTACCCTTCTTTTCCTTGCACAGTTAGAGAGCCTCTCAATATGTTCGTAGAGCTCAGAGTTATGTCGTCTTCAGAATTCCCCATCTTCTTTCACCGGACCTAGGATCTTTCTGAGGATTCTTATCTCTCATTGTTTCCATCTCAAGAGAATCAGCAATCAGTGCCATGTCATCTGCAAAGGCCACGCAATCTACAACCAGTTCATCGTTCTTACATCCCAGGTAGATACCACTCTGAACACTCAAGATGATCAGTTCCTTGCGCCATTCTCCCGTAACCTTTTAAACGACACAGTTGAAGAGAAGTGGGGAAAGTCCATCTCGTTGTCTCACTTCAGTTTTTATTTCGAAGCTTTCTGAGATCTAGCCTCTAAATTTTACCCTGGAATGGGTGTTAGTCAAGGTTTCTAGGATGAGTCTGTGGGTTTTGTTCTCTAGCCCTAGTTCCTGCAGTATTTTATTAAGCGTTTCTTTATCAATGGAATCGTAGGCATTCCTAAGATCAACAAAGGTGACGACCATCGTGCGGTTTCTCATCTTATTTATGCAAGTACAGTTTTAAGATTGAGGATCTGTTCAACACATGATTGGGTCCTGAAGCCTCCCTGGTATTCTCCCAGTTGACTCTCCAGCTGATTTTCTGCCCTTGTTTGTAACGTTTTGGAGAGAATCTTGTATGTTACCGCGACGAGAGAAATTCCACGGTAGTTGGTTAGATCAGTAAAATCTCCCTTTTTGTGAAGCGGATGGACCAGAGCAGATTTCCAATCGGGCGGTAATTTCTGTTTAACAGATGTCCTGGATGATCTCGGTTAGCTTGCGAATGGTATTGCTTCCAGCACCTTTCCATATATAATAATATAAAGATTTTACTTTATTTTATATTAACACAAAATGAAATTTGAATCAATGGAACCTAACGGAATTTACATGGTTGGGTATCTGTGATTTAAAGATGCAAATAGTCGAATTTTAAAGCAGCATTGTGTGAAAAATTAAATTTGAAAAGTTGATTTCTGTAACAGTAGAAAAAATGTCTAAAAATAGTATAGGTGTGTAGATATTAAAATTTGAAAATTTTATATTAAACGTATTGATATTGCTCTTTTAATTATGTTTGGGTCGACATATCCTAGTGAAACATTGTTTTTGTCGATGAATTTTGTAAATATAATTGTAAATAAACTTGAAAATGAACCTGGTACTATAACAAATTTGTAATTTTTAAATTCTTATTTAACTTCTTTAATCGAAATTTGTCCTTGCAGAAATAAGGTTTCGGTAATAATACAAACAATTTATTTAGAAATTTTGAAGCCACAATTTCAGTTACAAACTTTTTAAATTTCTAATTTGAAAAACGCATAATTGTTCTAAAATTAATTCTTGTTTGTAAAATACATTATCTTAACAAATATTAATTCTCTTTATTTTTAATATATTAATTATTATTATATTATATTTTTATTTATTTTATTTTTAAATATTGCATTTATATTAATTTTTAGGATTTTATAAATTTTATCCTTATCAAGGATAAACTAAAACATCTAGTTGATAATGATGTAGTAATAAAACAATTAAATTTGTGAATAATAAACCTACAATTGTGGATAAACAAGAACAAAAAAATGGATAGCGGGCCCTAATATAATATACCATATAATCTTGATATAATTTATCTTAATGCTCAAAGTATTGAAAAAAATCTGGATCAAATTCAAGAAAGCATTATTGTTACCATCCAAAGCTCATTTTACTTAGTGTAAACAGAACAATAGTACATATTTAAGAAACTGAAATTAATCTTGAAAAATATAATCATGTAAGATGCAATTCAAACGGTAGACACACAGAAGGAGTTATAATGTATATTAGGAGAAACTATAATTTGTCGGTATTCAAAACCTTCAAATTTCAAGACAACTATAGGTGTAAGTTACTGAAGATTGATTTAATAACGAATTTCTGCTTAGTTGGTTGTTTATATCACTCACCATCAAGTTCGGATTCAAAATTTATAGAGGATTTTGAAAGTATTTGTGATGTTTTATCTTCTTCTAAAAATCAATATGTCATAGTTGGTGATTTTAAAATAAACCTATTGTCAGATTCTTTTTATAGTTAAAAAAGTATCTTATCAACATATGGAATTGAACAGTGTGTAAAAGAACCAACACGTATTACTGATACCAGTTCAACATAAATTGAGTACGTTTTAAGTAACCAAAATCATTTGAGGGTTGTTGTACATGATTGTCCAAAAATAACTGATCACTCTGTGATTTTAGTAAATTTACACAATATTGTTAAACCATAGGATATTGTAAAAAATTTAGAAATCTTAATAGTGAAAACTTAATGAATATTAAAACAGGATTAATGATGCAAAACTTCAATTTAGAATCAGTTAATACTGTAATTATGTATAAAGAAATTTTGGAAAAATGTGAACTAGTGATTGATGATATTGCTCCCATTAAAACTTGCCAATTTAAATCAAATCTTCCATAGTTTGATTATGAGGTTCATGACAAAATCAAATTACGAGATAGGGCATATAGAGAGCTCAAATCATGTTCAAATTAAAAAAATGAAACGGAAATAAAATGGAAAAATTAGAAGATCCTCAGAAATGATATAGTAAATCTACTTAAGCTAAAAAAGAACTGTATTATATTGACAACATAGATAGAGAAATGTGGAAAACCTTAAAAAGCTTAGTAAATAATATTCATCAGGAAATTCCATCAAATATTAGTTTTATAACAGCTGATGGGCAAACAGTGTTGAAAGAAAGTATGGAAATACAGTGTACACAGTTTCAATGAATATTTTATCGGAAGTATCCAATATATCGTCCAGAGTATAGATAATACTGTAACTTGGAGTAATTCAAACAATAACTTATACATGCAATTTAATAAATTTGAGTTACTCTCTATGCATGATTTATATAAAATAGTTCGTATACAACATTGAATTGCAAAATGATAAAGGAAGTATTTGAAACCATTGGCCATGTAATTCTGAATTTAACAAATACATCTCTAACTACAGGGAAAGTTGCACATCTAAAAATCTAAGTCTAAAACTCAGTACCATTATACCCATTCAAAAAATTCCAAATACCATTAAAGCTAAGTTCCGTCCAATAAATACATTACCACCAATTGAGACATTGCTAGAAATAACTGTTTATGAACAATTGCTACATCACGTTTCAGTATACTCAATATTAATGAATAATCAATCTGGGTTTCAAAAAAAGTATTCTTGTTCTTGCTTTATTGCAGTTTTCCTTGACCTGAAGAGAGCATTTGAGACAATCCACAGGAAAATATTATTATCCAAGCTTGAACAATATGGTATTGTTTGCACAGCACACCAATTGCTAAATGATTACTTTACAAACCGTAACAAAGAGTGCGTTATAAAGACCAAATACCGAACTGGTCAATGATGTAGGAACTGATCAATGATGTAGGACGAGCGAGTTGTCGAAGAGAGTGGTTCACGTTTCAAGTACGGATACGGAATCTAATGTATTAAAATAATTAACACCTAAATCAAGTTTTCATACTGAACATTTCTGTATTTCTTAATATATTCTTAACAAAAAAAAAACAATTTAATATATTAATTATTTTATTTCGAATTACGTTCGAACACCCAATCTGAAATGCAAGGAAACAAAGTGCCCCCGTATTTTTTTAGTGCCGAGTTCAATAAGTTAATGTGGACATTAGTCCACATTAGGGAGGTCTTGGGAGGATTGAGGGAGGTCGAACCCTTATTAGAGAAGATTCAAGTACTTACCAATCAAGTAAAGTTACTAAAGGAGAACCAACAGCAATACTCACAAACCGGGCGCCCTGCCCTCAACATACAGTGGCCCCTGCCGCTCAACATAAAAGTTTACCCAGGTCTTCAACGGCACAAATTGACCAGCCGAACACCAGCGATAAGCCGTCATGCAGCTCTGATAATGAAACCAGAAAAAACGAGAAGATAACGAGAGCGTACCGGAGCAAAAAATAAAGTTTTTGCTACGATTCCTCAGACCGAGATTATTCTATCTAACAATACAAACAACGGCGCGTGGAGATCCGAAGGAATTAAAAAAGGAAGTAGGTAATCGAATGTTATTCATGGCACAAGCGAATGCAGCGAAATAAAAGCCGCAGCGAAATATGAACATCTTCATGTTTACAGATTAGACCCCAATCTATCAGAGGGCGAGATGATCAAGTACTTACACGATAAAAACTTTAATTCAGTGTTTGCAAGAAAATAATATCTAAACAGCCCGAGGAGTATTCCTCGTTTAAAATTTCAGCCCCCGTCGAATTCTATGAGGACATAAAAAGCCAGAATTATGGTCACGTCATACTTGCATCAATCGTTTTTTTCCTGAAACTGGAAAAAGCGAGAGAAAGAATTTGAAACAACTAAAAGTCAATTCTAATAATAAAGATCTTATTCTATTATACGTAAATATTCAAAGTTTAAGAAATAAGATACTGGAACTGGAAGTATTATTGCAAGAGAAACAACCTTTATTTTTGTGCATATCTGAGACATGAATGAGGATGGAAAATATACTCGAACTACCTATACAAAACTATAAACTGACTAGTCATTTCTGCAGATCAAACTCATCTGGTGGAGGGGTTGCCATTTGGAGCAACACCGTTTTAGGAGACGATAGCTTCTGGATCAGAGAGTTACAAATTGGTAACTGTTCAGTGGAAAAAGAAATGGAAAATGAAATCTGCGGCATTTTATGAAAGCACCGTGATCATACGACTCAAATAATTAACGTCTACAGACCACCAGCTGGATGCATAACCAGCTTCATGATTCGCTTAGAGAACGTTTATTCGATAGATGCAATAAATCAACTTACTTTGTCCATGCTGGTAATTTCAATATAAATTTTGCTGTGAAATTCAAAGTCCAAATGAATCTCATTAACCTATTTCAGGCCTATGGTCTTTTTGAAATGGTGTCCGAATATTCACGTGTCACGGAAACCTACGCTACACGCATAGATAATATTTTTACAAATGCAAATCATTTAATGATGGCAGGCACCGATGACACCACCCTCTCAGACCACAAAATATTACTCTTAGAAAGCGTCAAACGGGAATCACATTTACAAAGGTACCGGCTAAGTAGATCTTACACCATAGAAAATAAACTTCGATTTCATAAAGCCCTTGTAGAAGAAACTTGGGATGACATGTATAGTAAATCTGACTGCAACCTCAAAGCAGAATCCATATCTACATTGCAACACCATTTCTTGAATGCCTTTCCGCTAACAAACGTGAAGAACTTTTCTACATGGGCTACAAGGGAAGTAAGAATATCTAGCATTAAGCTGAAAGATATGTTCGTTCTTCCAAAAAAAAAATCCAGCACTAAAAGCAATCAATGAACTGACCAACAAAACAAAAGTGAAGGATAATTTTAAGTTAAAAATCAAGGACAACATTATAACCTGTCCGGAGGAGATTGCTACAGAATTCAACAATTTTTTCAAATATTCTGCCGAAAAAATAAAAGAGAACTTAATACCTCAAGTTATATCCGAGCATCATATATTCTTCAACAACAAAAGCATTTATTTAGAGCAGGGGTCTCCAAACTTTCCAGCCTTAGGGCCATACTGATTACTCCAGTAAGTTCCGAGGGCCAAAACCATATTATCATTGTTGCCGGTGGTAAAAAGTGAAATAGTCCACTGATGAAAAAAAAGTCCGAAAAAGTACGCAACGTTTAAAAAAGCTGCAAATCGGACTAAAGTCCGCAAAACGGCAACACTGCATATTATTAATTTTCCTGTCATTATCTGTAATTTCTAGATTAGTCGTAGAGTACGAGCCATGAGGAGTAACGTGACACGACATCTGGTGGACACAAGCGGAAATAGGTAGTACCTTCTATCGCTAACAGATGGCGCTAATAGCACGTACAGAATAATCTCGTTGGATCGAGAAAGTTCTCGTGTCTTCCACTCACTTCCAAAATGCAGTAATTGGAATATATAAAAAGGCTAGTGGCGCAACCACAAGTTAGTTCCTATGACACTGTTGTGAAATAAAATAGTGCGTACCTCCTTAAAACGTGTTTGTGCGTGTTTAAGTTTAAGACATCTTTGTAACAGTATTTTGATTTGAATTGTTGCTTTTGTGTGTGATTTAGTAGTATGGAAAAGAAGCGAAAAATTGATAGTGAATGCAGAAAATTCAAAGATCAGTGGAACATTCAGTATTTCGTAATTGAGTCCAGTAACAAGGCGCTATGTTTGATTTGCAATGAAAGCATAGCCGGTCTCAAGGAATATAACATTAAACGTCATTATGAAACAAAACATTTTCAAAATTACTCAAAATATTCAGGAAGTTTGCGGACAGAAAAATTCGAAGCTATGAAGCGCGGATTGAAATCGCAGCAATCTTCATTTACAAAACTCATAACTGAACAAGAGGTTGCAACTCGTGCCAGCTTTCGTGTGGCTCTTGAAATTGCAAAACGTGGAAAACCATTCACCGATGGAGAAATGATCAAAGAATGCATAATTGCAGTAGCCGAAGAAATGTGCCCTGAAAAGGTAAATTTATTAAAAACTGTCAGTATGTCAGCAAACACTGTGGCTCGAAGGGTAGAAAACATCGCTGAAAATATATCCTCTCAACTGTTCGACAAAAATGGACATGTTGAGTGGTTTTCTTTGGCCTTGGATGAGTCAACAGATTTGTCAGATACTGCTCAGGTGTTGATTTATATTCGAGGAGTAGATAAAAGCTATGAAGTGCATGAAGAACTTCTTGATATGTATAGTATTCATGGCACAACTACTGGTACATATATTTTTAAAGGAGTTAAAATGGCCATTAATCAAAAGAACCTTCGATGGAAAAACTTGAAATGTATTACAACTGATGGAGGCAAAAACATGAGTGGGAAAGATAAAGGAGTGGTCGCTCTTGTGTCAAAGGCGGTAGAAAATGACGGTGGTTCAAAACCATTAGTCTTACATTGTTTCATTCATCAACAGTCTTTGTGCGGAAAATGTTTGGATATGTCTGAAGTTCTGAAACCAGTCATATCAACTGTTAATTTTATCAGATCTTTTAGGCTGAATCACCGACAATTCCGACAATTTATTGAAGAGATTGGAGAAAATGTCTTACCTTATAATACTACCGTACGTTGGCTTAGTTGTGGGAAAGTCCTTCAGCGCTTTTTTGAACTTCGAGCAGTGATCGACATTTTTTTGAATGAAAAGCATCGCCCTCTTACTGAATTACAAAACAACGCATGGCTGTGGAAGTTAGCATTCTATGTTGATTTGACAAAACATGTGAACGAACTGAATTTGAGATTGCAAGGAGAAAACCAGCATCTTCCTGATTTATACACTAATATCAAATCATTCCGGAAGAAATTGATACTGTTTTAATCACAACTACGAAGTAAATGTTTTTCACATTTTAAAACATGTGAAATATTCAGCCTGAGTTTCCTATCGATTTTGCAATCGAAACTTTGAGTGCTTTGAAAATAAATTTTGATACTCGTTTCTCGGACTCTGATGCCATTGCGAATCAAATTAAGATTTTTCAGAATCCTTTTGATACTGACATTGAAACCCTAGCCCCGGAATTTCAAATGGAAATGATTGATCTACAGTGCAGTGATATAATTAAGAACAAATATCAAAACTCATCTTTGTTGGAATTTTAGAGACTTCCACTGACACAATTTGATAATTTGCATAAATTTGCTCGTGGGCTGTTTTCTGTTTTTGGTACTATTTATTTGTGTGAGAAGACCTTCTCCAAAATGAAGTACACAAAAAATGTTTACAGATCTAAATTAACTGATGAGCATCTTAAATCTCTTTTAATAATTGGTACAAGTAAAATTAGTCCACAACTACAAACTATTGTCAGTGGAAAATCTCAATTACATAAATCTCATTAGTATTTCATATGTCATTATGCTTGTTATAAGTTATGTTTTTATTTAAAATGTATAAAATGTTAGTTGGATTCATTTCAATAATTTGTTAGTTATTATATACTGAAGTTAAATTTTCTGCATATTATACATGTCTTTACTCATTACAATTCTGTGTTTCTTTATCCAACTTATCACAAAAACAATAACAATAAGCCTACAACAATGTTATGAGTAGTTAGCCCATGACCATATCAATGTAGATGTCATATTAACAATTATTCAACATAAAATTAGAATACTTCAGTAAACTAAATTTAATTTGCTATATATGTTCTCTAAAAGGAGTTTTCAAGTATGCTAGCTCTCCGCGGGCTGGACAAAATCTGTCTGCGGGCCGGATGTGGCCCTCGGGCCGTAGTTTGGAGACCCCTGATTTAGAGGAATTCAATTTCCTGAGACATTTAAGAATTTAAGAATAATTCCTATCCACAAAAAAGGAAATATTATTAACATTGAAAATTACAGACCAGTTGCTCTAATTTCAACAACGGCTAAAATTCAGGAATATGCTATGGCAAGCAGACTGATGCCCTTCATATATAAGCATCACTTAATTCCGGAAGAGCAGCATGGGTTCTGCAAAACGAAATCGACCACAACCGCTATTAAAAAATTACATCAGCAGATCCAACACAACATCGATAAGCAGAAGTGCCCAGTTGGAAGATTATGTGACCTTACAAAAGCTTTCGATTGTGTTTCACACAGAAATCTGCTCGATAAACTAGAAAGTTATGGAATCAGAAGGAAATGTGGAAGATGGCTTGAATCATACTTGCTAAATAGAAAGCAATATGTAGGAATAGAGGAGAGTATATCTACTACTGTTGACATTGAAATGGGTGCCCCCAGGGAAGCGTCCTTGCGCCTCTTCTATTTTCTTTATATATTGCAGATCTTCCACGGTATTTAGGGGATGCCAAATGTGTTCTTTATGCCGATGATGCAAGTTTTCTAGTTTTAGAAGATTCGATAGAAACAACACAAATGGCAGCTAACAACCTTCTCAATAATCTCAACAAGTGGTTCGCTGCAAACAACTTACACCTAAATATAGAGAAAACCCATTACACAATATTTCAAACCAGGCGCAGAGTCAAAGCAGATGACTACGCACTAAAAATATTGAAAAACTATTTTATTAACTCCTCAGGGAAACACTATTATTGGAACGGTAACTTCGTAGGGAGGAGGTTCTTTGTGTTAAAAACAAAATTACGATTTAATCATCGACGTTTCGCCTTTATTATACACTAAAAATAGACGATACACTGATAGAAAGTAGAAATACTTTGAAATTTCTAGGAATTTTTCTTGAAGATGAATTACACTGGAATACCCATATACGGCATATTGCCGCTAAACTCAACCAGAAAGCCATCATGTTAAGAATACTCCGTAATAACATAGACCTACCGCTCCTACTACGAATATGCCAAGCGGAGGTTCAATCAATCATTGCATATGCGATCATAATATGGGGGGCATCTCCGCACTTATACGTCCTATTCATGGCACAAAAGAGGGTAGTGCGGGCCATCAAGGGCATATCCAGATCAACGTCGTGTCGGCCACACTTCAAAGAACTTCACCTTCTGACAGTCCCGTCCATTTAAGTCTGGGAACTAGCTTTTTTATTTTAAAAATTAGACAGATTTTCTAAAAATAAGTGATCAACACTCATATAACACTAGAAAAAGGAATATGCTAATGGTGCAAATGGTGTTTGCCTTAGTTGGCAACTTAACACTGTGTACCAAAGCTCCCTCGGATATTGGAATTCAAATTTTCAACAGCTTACCAATTAATTTAAAACAAGAATCATCATATAAGTTATTCTGTAATAATGTGAAAGATTACTTAGTCAATAAATGTTTGTACAATATCGATGATCTTTAACGTTGCTTATTTGTATTTATGTACTTCTCAAAAGCCAATAAATTGATTTGATTTGATTTAAATTCCACAGGGAAGTGTTTTAGGTCCTCTACTTTTTATTTTATATTTAAATGATCTTGATCTTTTTGTAAAATGTGAATTTATTAACCTGTTTGCTGACGAACCTGAACTGCTTAGTTACTTGTAGTGATGTCAACCTTGAAACAGCCATTGAAAAAATGAATACTGTCTTGCTATCAATTAGCAAATATCTGAACCTAAATAAACTGAAACTTAATGTAACTAAAACACAGGCCATGGTCTTCACAACAAAATATAAGTATGATGCTCTCGATATTGATAATAGTTATTTGAACATTGATAATGAAAGAATCCAAGTTGTTTCAAATGTTAAGTACCTGGGATTCCTTCTAGATAATGTTTTGAACTTCAATAGTCTTTCTGATTATACTTATAAAAATATTTTGAGAAATCTTTCCTTTTTCTCTCGGAAATCTCAACATTTATCATTGGAGACAAAAATTACTGTATATAATTCAATCATTCAAACGAATTTTGATTATTGCTCATCTATCGTATATCTTTTTAATTTCAATAAGTTAAGTATGCTCCAGAAGCTTCAAAATCGTGGAATAAGAATAATACTGGAAACTAATCGTCCCACCCCTATAAAATCAATGGTAATGACCCTTAGCTGGTTTTCAGTGCAAAACAGACTGTTTTATCTCACTATGGTTCTTATATCTTCTTCTGGGTAGCACTACAACCCTTGGTGGGTCCTGGTTGCGTTAACGATTTGCCTCCATCGGTCCCGTTCCAGAATGGCCTCCTTCTAGTCATATACCTGCATAGCCTGTAGATCTTTTAAAATGTTGTCCTTCCATCTGATTCTCGGCCGCCCCAGCGGTCTCTTTCTTGCTGGGTTTCTTTCCCATACTATCTTGATCAGTCGGTCGTCAGGTGCTCTTTGGGCATGTCCAGCCCATCTCAGACGCTGGGATTTTATTGATTTCACTATATCCGGCTTTTGGTATATGTCCGGAGTTCTGCATTCGTCCTTATGCGATATTGTTTCGTGTTTGGATCCTTGACGAGGCCAAATATTCTTCTCAGGATCTTCCTTTCAGCCCGCTTTAGTAGAAGCTCATTGTGTTTCGTAAGGGTCCAGCTCTCACAGCCATAATAGATGATCGGTTTGATTACAGCTTAGTACACCCTCAGATATGATACTCTCGACAACGTTTTGGATTGCATGAGGGTTTGCATGGCAAAGAAACACATATTGCCACTGTGTATTGTCGTTGTCTGAGCATAACGTGGCTCCAAGGTACTTAAACTATCAGACACATTCGAAGTTATAGGTGTCCATCGTTATTCTGACCGAATATGTCCCTGGTTGGTTGTCGGGTAATGTGCATGTATTTGGTTTTTTCCTCATTGATGTTGAGGCCCATTTTCCTAAATTCCTTCTCTATTTTCAGGAAGCTTTCCTTGACTTCGACAGTACTTCTTCCGACCGTGTCAATGTCATCCGCGAAGGCCAGGATCATCTGTGGCTCCTGGTTAGTAAATACTTCCGTGGTGATGTTCGTCTTCTTGATAGCCATATCTAGGACTATGTTAAAGAGTAGGGGCGACAGTCCATCTCCCTGTCTCAATCCAGTAATGAGCGAAAATTCCTCTGTTATATGGTTTCCTACTTTAACGCGACATCTGGTATTGTTTATACATAACTTCGTGAGAGTGATGATTTTCTGTGGTATACCTATATTTGCCATGGCTATCCAGACACTGTCGCGTATAATGGTGTCGTAAGCTTATCTGAAGTCCATGAACAGCTGGTACACGTCTTTATTAAACTCCCAGCGTCTCTCCAGTAGTTGTCGGATTGTGAATATCTGGTCCACTGTTGACCTCTTTGGTCTGAATCCACATTGATAGTCGCCAATTTGTTCCTCCGCATACGGTGATATGCGTCTCAATAGCACATTGGAGAGTATCTTGTATGCTGCGTTCAGTAGCGATATTTGCCTGTAATTGATACATTTCATGCGGCCTCTCTTCTTATGGATGGGGAAGATAGTACCTTCGTTCCATTCGTCTGGCAAGGCTTCCCATTTACATATGGCTGGTACTAGTTTATGTAGATCTTTGTGGAGTTGTGTTCCTCCATATTTTAGGCATTCGGCTGGTATTGTGTCGCATCCAGGGGTTTTGTTATTTTTGAGTTTGTTGATTGCCACTATTATTTATTGGAAGCTTGGCTCCTCTACATCTATTTCCGCTGTCTAGTATGTTGTGGTCTCTGCTGTTATGCCGTTATCTGCATTAAAAGTTTGTTGAAATACTCTTTCTATGTTTTAAGTATTTCCGACGTGTCGGTTATTAGTTCATCCCCATCGCTTTTTAGGTTACTGCTTATTATGGGTTTATAGTCTTTCTTCATCCGCAATATTTCTTGAAAGAGTCTCCTAGTATTGTTGGTTTTGGCATTCTCTTCTAGTTGTTGTAGTACTTTATTTTGGGCCGCTCTTTTCTTGATCCTTTTAAGTTTCCTTGCCTCATTTTTGCATGTTTTAAATTTCTCTATGTTGGCGTTATTATTGTCTTGTAACATGTGTAATCTGGCTTTATTTTTTGTGTTTTGCATTTGTTCGCATTCCGCATCATACCATTCTTCTGTCTGGGCATGGGCTGATATTAATGAATAGTTTTGCCATTTTCGTCTCATCCTAAGATAGCAGATTCGCTCATTTATTGGCTTGAATGATATTATCTGTCCCACCAACCGCTCTCTTACTGCGAAGCTTGTCCCGAATACTTGTCGCCCGTCTTGGTTGCCGCTATAGAATATTACTGATTGACTGATATTGAGGTTCCCGTTGTTGAGCCACCGGATTTCCTGTACTGCCGTGATGTCAATGTTATATTTCTCTATCTGTTCTATGGCTCTCTTTGCTGCTCCTGGTCTAAACCAGCTAAGCACATTCCAGGTTCCAATAATCATATTCCTTGGTCGTTGCTTGAGTCGTCTCCGGATATCCCTCCTTTTCCGAGGCTGGTTGTTACGTCTCGTAACAATCTGTTTTTTACAACGTAAGGTTGTTAACCCTACTCCTTTACCCGGACTAGGGACCGGCAGTGACAGCTGGTGAGCTACTCAATCCACCCATCAGCTACCCCAGGCGGAGTTATGGTTTTCATATACAAGTTAATAAACCATTTAGCACCAGATTATTTCCATAAATACATAAGATTTAATACTAATATTCATAATCATAATACACGTAGTAAGAATGCCATATATTTTCACTATTCTTGAAAGATTTCTTGGACTTTAACGCAAGAATTGGAGAAAAGGGAATACGGCTAGAAGAAGAACAAACAACAATAGAAAGAAGACCAACAAAAGACGCTACAGAAAACGCCGAAGGGAGACTACTGATAAGTCTAGTAGAAGAAAGAGGGTGGAACATACTTAATGGAAACAGTATAGGAAATGAGAAAGGAGAGTACACATATATCGGACCAAGAGGGGAGACAGTTATTGACTATGTTATGGTGAATGAAGAAGCATGGGATGAAATAGAACAATTCAAGGTGGGAGAAAGAGTCGAGTCGGATCATATGCCATTGGAAGTGAAGACAAAAGGAAGAGAGAAAAATAGAAGAAGTGAGAAGGATGTTAGAAGAAAAATTGTGAAGAATATCTGGACGGAAGAAGCAATAGAAAATTATAGAACAAGACTTAGGGAGGCTAGATACGAAGAGGAAGGGATAAACGAAAAAGTGAAAGAACTGGGTGATCATGTAAAAAATGCAACAGAAAAAAAAGTGATAGAGACAAGATTGAAGGTGGGGTCTTGGAAAAACGAGTGGTGGGATAAAGAATGCAGGGAAGGGAAGCAATCAGTAAGAAAGAAATTAAGAAATTGGAAAAGAGGAAAAGCAAGTAAAGCAAAAGAAATGGATGGAAGAAGAACTAAAGATGGAAGGCATAAAGACGGAAGAAGAGGTATGGAAATACATAAATAGGGAAAGAAAGAAAAAAGTAGAAAGAGTGAGTAATAGAATTACTATGGAGGAATGGAGAAAGTACTTCAGTCAGCTGCTGGGTGGTGATGAAATCAGACAGGAAAAGAAAAAGAGTCAACACAGGGTTGGAGATATAGAAGAGATAACAAGAGAAGAATTAGAACAACAACTGAGTAAACTGAAAAAGAAAAAGGCACCGGGGAGGGACGGTATACAGAATGAATCGTGGATATATGGAACTGAAAGGGAAGCTGACAGGCTGTTGGAGATAATGAATGGAGTGTGGAAGGAAGAGGGCTTCCCACAGGAGTGGAAAGAGGGGATAATATGCCCCATATATAAGAAAGGAGAAAGGGAAACAGCAAGCAATTACAGGGGGATCACCATGCTCAATACGGCATATAAGATATATGCAATGATTGTAGAAGAGAGATTGACGAAGGAATTGAAGGAGCGAGGTGTGATACCAGACGGACAGGCGGGATTTAGGAAAGGGAGAGGGACCATGGATAATGTATACATCTTGAATCACATAGTAGGGAATGAGATAAAAAAGAAGGGCGGCAAGATGTATGCATTATTTGTGGACCTGATAATGTAGCAAGAGAGGCACTGTGGGAATGCCTGAGAAAGAAAAGGATAAAGGAGCATCTGATATCAAAATTAGAAGAGATTTATGAAGAAACAATAAGTAGAGTGAGAGTTGGTGAAAGGGTGAGCGAAGGTTTTAATACGCATAAGGGAGTGAGACAAGGCTGCCCACTAAGCCCCAGCCTGTTTGCAGCATTTATTGGAGACATAGAGGAGATGTTCAGCAAGGCGCAGACGGGTGGGGTTGTGGTGGGCAAAGAAAAAGTGTGGTCCCTAGCCTACGCGGATGATTTGGTGGTGCTAGCGAGAGACGAGAAAGGGATGAAAGAAATGACAAGAAACATGGAGAAATATATGAGGAGGAAAAATCTGACAGTGAATGTGGAGAAGTCCAAGATGATGGTGTTTAGAAAAGGGGGTGGCAGGAGAAGAGTAATTGAGTGGAGATGGGAGAAGGAGAAAATTGAAGAAGTAAAAGAATTTAAATACCTAGGGTACGTGTTTAATGAGAGAAATACTGAAACAGCACACGTGAGAGAGTTAGTAAAGAAAGCCAATAAAATACTAGGAGTGGTATGGGGAATAGGAGAGAGAAAATTTGGACACGACTATAGAAGGAGAGTGATGATGTTTGATAGCCTGGTGAAAAGTGTGATGATGTATGGAGCGGAAATATGGGGATGGAGAGAGCAAGAAGGACTGGAAAGGGTGCAAGAAAAATATTTGAAATGGGTGCTAGGACTAGGTAGAGAGACCCCGGGGTATATAGTGATGGAGGAAACAAAGAGAAATGGAATAAGAATAGAAGCAGGAAAGAGAGCAATAAGTTTTGAGGAGAGAGTGATAGAGAGAGGAGAGTGCAGAATTCTGCAAGAGTGCCTCAAAGAAAAAAGAAAAGAAATAGGAAAGGTGGTGTGGAAAGAGAGGGAAGCATATCTAGAAAGAAACGGGTATGCAGGAGCGGAGATAGAAAGAATGAGAGAGAGAGGTAGAGTAATGACAGAGGAATTGGTCCAGAGAGATAGAGATGTGCAAAGGCAAGAAAGGAGAGCAAGAATTAGGGAGTCTAGGTACAATGGAAAATATGAAAAAATAATAACGGAAGAACTGCCAAAGTACCTAGAAAGAGAAAGTAGAAAAGAGAGAGTGACAATAGCAAGATTCAGATGTGGAAATGAAGAGAGAGATAATAAATTTTGGATGGAGGAAAGGAATAGAGTATGCAGGATGTGTGGAGAAAACAAGGAGACAATAGAACACTTGCTGAACGAATGTTCAGAAATGAGAGAAAGGGACGAGTGTAGAGAAGAGATTTTAAACGAGGATGGAAGAGGGATAGATTGGATGAAGAAAGTTGAGGAGAGAAGAAGAGCAATATGTGGGGAGGGAAACCGGTAATCGGGGTTTAGGGATAGGAATTTAGTGACTTTCTTTTTTTGTTTTTTTTTTGTGTTTAGTTTGAGCAGCATATGTTTCTTTTTTTTAATGTGTATTTTTTCATTTTCTCTTTTTATTATTATTCTTATTTATATTATGTTCGATGTTAGTTTTAGTAAATTTTGGATTCAATTTATAAACCCGTAAGGGCAATAAATATACATAATACTACTACTAATATTTTAATGCAAAAACACTTGGTGTTTAAAATCACTAGGTTTTTAAAATCAAAATTTAAGTTCGATGGATTTTGTCGAAATACCTACATGTAAAATAATAGTCTTTAGAATTTACTCAAAAATATTACGTGCGATTAGTCATCGCTTAGTTGTTTGGAAAAAAAAACATAGAATTGACTTGTTGTTATTTTGAACTACACTAAGAAAATGCGTAAATCTTCGGTTGAAAAACATTGATCTATCGCTTCGTGATATTTGGAATTATGGTTTAATTAAGCAACGTTTATTCAAAACAACAAAATAATTACAAAGGCTTACCGACCACTTTTTTATTTTAGGTTCGCATGACCTTAAGTTCCTTTGTCCTCTGAATTTAGATTGTTTTGTATTATCCGCAAAGACAACTGGTTTTGGAACTTCCTCGATAGATAGAATAATGGGATGTACATTTCGAATTTTGATTTCTGGAATATAAATGAAGTGAGTTTGTTGTTTGATTTTTTAAATAATCATCCGACACTAATGACTAATGAGTCTTTTTAGGACTACCAAAAACAAATCTCATGTGAAATTTGTCAGTTATTTTATATCTTTCAGTCCACCGTCGTGTTACTCAACAAAAACAAGAAAAATTACATTCTTTTTTAAGATCATGTCTTTCCGATAACTTAAGTGGATAGCCATCTGTAGACGCGTTTCGAGATTTATCTCTCATCAGTACAGCTTTGCTTTTATGAACAACAATTTATAAAAAAAATACTTGAAACCCATGTGGATGATTAGGGTTAGATATTTTTAATTTGACATTTCGCGAGAGTGACGTTATTGAATAAATAGACATAGCCGGTTATTGATTTAAATGATAATTTAGAATTGGTAAAACCATACATTATTGATAATCATATAAACATAATAAGTTCGGAACACAGCCTGAATATATAAATATATTCAACCTTTCCGGAGCTCTATAATACTAATGAGTCTTTTTAGGACCAAAACAAATCTCATGTGAAATTTGTCAGTTATTTTATAGATAGTCCACCTTCGTGGCACACAACAAAAAAACAATGTTATTTTTCTGGTTTTTGTTGAATTCTAAATTATCATTTAAATCAGTAACCTGCTAAGTTCATGCGTCTCTCACGAAAACTCAAATTAAAAATATCTAAGCCTTATCGTCCACATGGGTTTCAAGTAAGTGGTTTACAAATTGTTGGTCATAAATGCAAAGCTGTACTGATGAGAGATAAATCTCGAATTCCGTCTACAGAGGTATCAGGCTATCCACTTAAGTTATCGGAAAGTCATGTTCTCAAAAAAACAATGTTGTTTTTTTGATTTTTGTTGAGCGCCACGAAGGTGGACTGAAAGTTATAAAATAAGTGACAAATTGCACATGAGATTTGTTTTTGGTAGTCCTTATAAGACAAATTAGGGTTTTCTAATTAGGTAGTCCTAATAAGAAATATATTTGGATATTCAGGTTGTGTTCCGACTTTATTAAGTTTGTATGATTATCTATAATGTAGTATGGTTTTACCAAATCTAAATGTATACAATTTGTTTATTTGCATATACTTTGTTATCGAAAGTTTCAATGGTGAAACTTTTTACCAACTAATAAACTTTTAATAAATGACGCATTGCATATAGTTAAATTTGCAAAACCGGTTTTAATCGTTATTTAACTTCGATTCACGAAAAAGATATTCCTTGGGTGAGAACGAAATAACGAAAACGATTTTTTCCTTTTCGTTGTGATAAAAAAACGAGCGAAATATTTTTGTTTTTAGTCCCTGGTTATAACGAACAATTCAAAATATTAGGCACGATATATGTAGTTCAAAGTGGCTGTTTGTATGCCCACGGAATTTTTAATTTTTATACATTATTATTTAATCATTTATTGTCCTCCACAAAAATAAATGTACAATCTGATTTACACATTAAATACAAATATACATAAATGGAAATGAATTGAGAACAAAAGGACTTTTGTCGGAAGAAATTGTCGAAAGAAAGGAAAGGAAGAGATTAACAAGAATTTCTCAATCTTCCGTAAGCCCTTTTTGTTTTCTTTAGGTAAAGCTTACACAGAGTAACATGGGAAAAATAAAGAGAGGAATATTAACGCATTCTTATAAATATATTAATTATTCTTTGCATTTTGACATAATTTTTAGGGCTCCCTACCGAAAACGGAACCCTTATAGGATCACTTTGTTGTCCGTCTGTCTGTCTGTCTGTCCGTCTGTCTGTCTGTCTGTCTGTCAAGACCATTTTTCTCAGGAACGCGTAGAGGTAACAAGTTGAAATTTGTATTAAATACTCGGGTCTGCGGTCTCTTTCAGCTGTGTAAAAATCAAACTTGTAAGTCAACGCGATCAAAAGATATGACCGTTTATGTTGCATATTTTGCGATTTCACAAGGGAATCAAAACCTATATGGTACTTCCCGTTGACCTAGAATCATGAAATTTGGCAAGAAGCGGTGTCTTACAGCACATGTAAAGGGAAAAATCTGAAAACCGTATATGTATAGTACCGTATATGTAGTTTAATTACAAGAAAAATGCGAATTTACTATTAGAAACTTATGAAAATACACAAATGCGTGGCGTGGTATTGTCAGGCAGCAGAAGCATATGGGTTGCATACAGTTACGTCCTCCTCCTCCTATATTTTTTGGTAGTCAATTGCCCAAAAGCAGTCAATTGAACAACTGAATGTTAAGAGTATCGAAATAGATCTGGAAATAGTCAATATATTACTTTATATTAGATATAGAAATAGTTAGATCTTAATATAAGTTAGTGAATAAGTGTAATACTAAAATAAAGTTTTATCATAATCGTCTGTTCGTTTTCTTTTTATAAGTTTAAAAATAATCGCGTAATTCAGTTAATACTCAATGTAAGTTACTGAATAAGGGTAATAGTAAAATAAAGATTTATCATAATCGATTTTTTATAATCGTCATTCGCTTTCTTTTGGTAACTTTTAAAATATTATAGTTTTGGCTTGAAATTTGAAATAGGTCTCTCGTCAAGAATTTCATATCATCTAAGTAAGTAAGATTTTGTGTTTAAGTACCTAAGTAACTACTCAGTGACCTCTTGTATTAGGGATAAAACGAGACGCGCACGAGCAGGGCGACGCGGGGCAAGTACAAGGGCGGGTGGTCGGCCTAGGTCGGCCCTTTTGTAGTGAGCGGCAGAAATACGAAATTTTGTTTTGCATTCAATAACTTCGTACTCCTACATATCCTTACTTACTCAATAAATTATGGCTACAGTTCATTTAACCGTTAACGACAACATTATCGTACACGATGTAATATTTATGCCCGGCGATGGCAGTTGCTTCTTTCATGCTACAGCTTTTTCAATTTATAATTCAACCAATTTTGGAGAAACACAACTTTTGAGAGCTACAATAGTTAACTATATATATATATATATATATATATATATATATATATATATATATATATATATATATATATATATATATATATATAGTTAACTATATATATATATATATATATGATAATTGGGACTAGTTTTGTTTGTTTACTAGCAACGTCTTAACAGGTTAACTGAATGTGTTTGCTACGTCCTCCACAAAAAAAAGATACCTTACTTACAAGTTTGTACGGAACCCTCGGTGCGCGAGTCGCAACTCGCACTTGGCCGGTTTTTTTTATACTGTTCAACACTCGCTAGCCTTAACTCCATTGGTAGATTATTAATGATGGACGTTATTTGGTAAGTGTCCGAAGATTTAAATTTTGAGGTATGGTGTATAGGTGGAGTCAGGTTTTTTCCGCGTTCGCTCTGAAGGTTATTTTGTTGTACAGATACGTGGGTAATTTGCAGTGTAGGATTATTATTATATATTATTATATAATACTGCTCGTTGTAATCTGGCGCTTATATTTATTAATAAAATTAGGTATTATTAATAAAACTAGTATATACCGGTATTTTGGTATTATTAATAAAACTAGTATATACCGATTCAGGGTAACTAAGCATTGACAAAACATAGGCAATCACTAGTTGACACTAGTCCTTTTTAAGCTTAAAGATAAGATATGCCTACAGGAATGCAACACTTTCAATTTTAAATAAACACGCTTTAAAAGTGTCGATAAATGATGAAAATTTTAATCTCTCATCAATTAATAGTCCGGGGAATTTTTTTTATTCATTTGTTATGTTCAGGCGCTGGGGAAAACTTCCTAATTTGCTGGTCCACCACTTTTCCTAGGATTTTGGAAATGGTTGGCCAAATAGAAATGGACTTTAGATCGGTAATTAAGTTAGGGCGTTAATTACGTCAGAGCCAATAGCACTACATTTTATCTTGAGGATTATTTTGTGAATATCAGTTTCAGTTACCGGTTATAGGTTCAATAAGTCTGACATTTCCCTTATAAAAGAATATTGATAACTTAACCTAAGAGTATTTTCATCAATTTCTTGAGCGAGTTGGTTAGCAGACACTACAAATAGTTGTTTAGATCAGTGTTTCTCAAACTTATTTGTCTCATCGCCCACCTTTATATATATACATATATATATATATATATATATATATATATATATATATATATATATATATATATATATATATATATATATATATTATATACATATATATTATATATATATATATATATATATATATATATATATATATATATATATATATATATATATATATATATATATAAAGGGAAGGATGCGATTGTTGTTGCTTTATCAATTTATGTTATATTAATTTATTTATGTTCGTGGGGAACAAAACGCAAATCGCCTCGTTTCACAATATCCAGTATATTTCTTTGTTTTATCACAAGCTGACAAACAGCACTAAACCTCGTTGGACTAAATATGAAGTTGGAAAAGCTATTAATAATTTCTTGGCGACTTTCCACAAAGATAGACACAAGGATAGTGGTCAATGATTTTTTCTGCAAGCAAAACACTTCATATAACTTTCAAAATGTTGCTTTTAAGTCGATATCATTCTGCATTTCGACAAATTCTTCTTCCAAAACCGGTCCTGTGTTTTCATTTCTTGAAAATGTCGTTATTATCCAATCAGGAATTTCCAAATCAAACAAATATTTGGATCTCTTTTTCATGTCATTATGTAACATGTCCATATGTGCATCAGATATTTCTTCAGATTTCTAAATTTCCATCAGATTTGGGAATTGGTAAAATTGACGACGAACCAATTTTTTTTTAAAGTAACAATTTTTTAGTAAATGCTGAAATTTCTGACTTTGTTTTAATTAGAGTGACTTTTTCACCTTGTAGTTTCAAATTTATGGTAATAAATTTTTCAAACAAATCTGATAAATAGGCTACATCTTATATGATTTTGGTGAGTTCGGTAGCAAGATCTCTTTTTTCTGTTTCTATGGAAACGGTAACAGATACTTTATACTTCATAAAATCGTTGAAAACTGTTCCCTTTTGAAAGCCATCGAACTTCAGTATGGAATAACGTCTGTAGTTATCTTCATTTTTCTCGCACAACTTACGAAATAGCCGATCATTCAATGAATGTGCCTTAATCTTGTTTATTGCAGTAATAACAAGCTGCATGAACTGGTGAAGAGATTCACTTATATTTTTGGCAACTAAAAGTGGCGATGTATGATGCAATAAACGGTTATAATGTTTGGTAGAGTTTTTTTAAGTAATCCTAAAAAATCTATATTAGAGCCGACCATAGCTTTAGCTCCATCAGTCGCACAATCAAAAAGGTTATTAACCCTTAACCACCTGGCATACGTCTCAGGTGAGAAAATTACTGCTACTTTGGGTCTGAGAGACGTATGTCAGGTGGTTAGGTGTTAAGTGGAATTTTGTTGTCATTAAAATATTGCTTAATTACTCGAAATATTGATTCCCCTTTGGTGTCTGTTTCTAAATATCTTGCAAATAATAATTCTTCTTTCATTTGTTCATCATGTACAAACCAAACATATCCTAGCAGTAATGATTCATTTCCAGGTAACATACTTTTATCTTTTTCAAGAAAAATCTGTAATTCGCAAAATTTAATATAACAATTCTGCTCTATTTTCACCAATTTCATCAATTTTTCCTTGAATAGTGTCATTACTGAGAGGAATTGATTTAATATGGGCGATATATATATAAGGCGATATCGCCCACTTTGAGAAACGCTGGTTTAGATCATTGGCACTACTCAATGATTCTGGCAGGCCTGGTTGAGTCTTTGAGCAGATTGTATTCATGTTCTTTAAACCTTGCCCAATAATTCTCATCTTTTCTTCTCATCTTTTTTCATCACCTATAGTAGTGACACTTTCCAAATAAGCCCTTTTTCTTGTCGCGTGGTAATTCTTGCAAGTTTTTGCAGATCCTTGAAACATTTTCTCGCAGAAATACATCAAATCTTATTATGTTTAGTATGTGCTTCATTCTTCATCTAATATTTTTTTTTTATTTGGTGTAACCCAAGGTTTTTTTGGCTTATTGATTATTAATTGTTTAACAGGTGCATGCTGATCAAACAGAAATATTATTCTATCAGTAAAGATTTTTATTTAAGCGTTTATATCCGGCACTATATAAATATCATTTAGTCTTAAAGCTGAGTAAGTCCATTTTAAATTGATCCATGTTAATTTTGCAGAGTATACGCATATATGTTGTTTTCGCCAGGATAGTATCATTCTGCATCAGCTTACAACCTACCAAGCAGTAATCCCACATATTTACATCTTTTACATAGCCTTTTTTCCACAATATTGTGACCATTGACCAAAATAAAGTCAATTAGGGACGGGCTTGTTTGACTAATTCTCGTCGGATCACTGATTATTTGGTGAAAACCACATGAATCAATCATATTATTGAGCTACATGACCTTATTATTTGTGAGCCGTGAAATGTCAATATTAAAATCTCCCTTACAGAAAATGTTGTCATTTTGCATCTTCAACCCTGCTAGTAAATATTCAAGTTCATTGATGGAGTCCGTAATTGTACCCCCAGGTGATCTGTATACAGCTCCAACAATAAGTGAATTGTTACCCTTTTCCAACCCTTATCCATAAAGATTCACAACATTCTCCGCCTTTATTAACAATATTACATGCACCCAGAGTAACAGCAACAAGAATTGCAACTCCGCCACCTCGTCTGCCACCCTGTCTGTCATCCCTATATAAGTAATATCCATCGAATTGCAGCACATCATCAGGTATTCTGTGAGATAACCAGGTTTCTGTTAGATATATTATTTTGTATCTATCGCTGTTAATTAGGCATTTAAAATTGCTTAAATTCGCACAGAGTGTTAATTTTTTAGTTTTATTCACAATAACAATATTTATACACTACAATAATATAACAAAGAGATAATGGATCTAATAATAGGATTGGTTAGTCAGATCATCCTCGCTTCTAATTCTGATAGGGTTTGTAGACTCGTTTTTGCGAACGTATATACACCCGTCCCGATGTCAGATGAATTTATAATTGAAGGACCTAAGGCAGGGGTCTTCACCAGGAATTTTTAGAGGGTCTAATTGTTTTTTTCATATTATCCGGAGGGCGGCATGTCAAAAATGTAATTAGCTCCAGGCGTACTTAAATTCGTTAATTCTTTGAAGTTTATGGGCGAAATCTTTCACAGCTCTCTAATATAGCTAGCATCCACATTAGCAGGTTGGGAAGAAACTGAAATTCTCAAAATGTTGTCAACGTTTTCACTCGTCAACCTGGATCTGTAGGTACTTGTTTTTTTATAAACTTTAGCTTACTGAATGCAGATTCACACACATTTGTAGATGCAAAAACACAAAAGACTTTCTGAGCACAGTCAATTAGGTTAGGGAATTGGTCCTTTTCAACTACTTTCCAAAACTCACAGTGAACTTTATCCTTCTTTTTTTCTACAAAAATACTTTTGAGTTCTGTATCATGCTGAAGATCAACTAACTCATTTTTCAAATCTATAGCTTCATATCCAAAATCAGAAAGTTGAGCTACATTTGCTGTTGTTACTGCCCATGGATATTCCACTAACCGAAATGGTTCTTGATATTTCCCGAAGCCACTAAACCTCACATTCATTTCGTCATTTAGGTTTGTCAACAGCTTTATTAAATCAGATACATCTTGCTTTTCTTCTGGAGTTTCATCAGAGTTTTAACTGAATGAAATTTGGATTAATCACCCTTTGACAGTTCTTCAATATACATATTGAACTTTTGTTCTTGTGAAGAAGTACAATTTTGTTGTAGTCTCCTTGCAACAATGCCCATTGTATCAGTAAGAAACGCACTTTAAGCCACTAACCAAACATATAAACTTCGGGATACGCTTTTTTCTTTGTAGACAAAAACAGGGCAATCTCATGTCAAATGAAAAAAGAAACGTTGCAATACTACAGAATAGAGAGAGAAAACTCCGTCAGAAGTGGGGAGAATGATCAAGACTCGCTAAGAGAGGAAGTAAAACAACTGAGAGAAATGGAAGAAAGAAGAGAAAGAAAGGAAATAAAAAATAATATTGTGATTCATGGGGTAAAAGGAGAGAGATGGTTAGAAGACGCTAAAAGGTTATTGGAAGAAAGATTTGGAGTAAAAGAAGGGGTAGGAAGCATGTTCAAGATAGGAGACAAAGGTTCGAACCAAGGGCCAATTGTCGCAAAATTGACAAGTTGGGAAGTAAAGAGAAAAATAATACTAAATAAATATAAGCTGAAGGGGTCTGATATTTTTATCCAAGACGATTTTACTAAGAAAGAACAGGAAATTCAAAAGGATTTGCGACAGAAAGCAAAGATCCTAAAAGATAGAGGGCACAAAGTGAAGATCGGTTATAATAAGATGGAAGTGGATGGAAATTGGGTAACATGGGAGGAGTCACAGAAAATTATGCCAAAAAACTAAGTCTGTTTCAAATAAAAGAGAGAGAGATGGCGAGAAGACACAAGAACAATGATGAACGGTTAACGGAAAATATTAAGATACTCTTTTGGAATGTGGCGGGACTGAAGAGGAAATTGGAAAGCGATAACAGATCTATTATAATGTTTCTCAAGAAATTTCATATAATTGGATTGGTTGAGACCTGGATGCAGGAAAAAGAATGGGAGAGCTGCAAAGGAAAACTTCCCAAAGACTATAGATGGAAATTGCAGCCGGCCCAGAGAATATAAGTATGGAAGAGCAAAGGGGGGTATATTAACAGGAGTTAAAAGAAATATCAAAGAGTCAGAAAGAAGACTGGAAGAGGCAAAAGGCGTAGTGTGCAGGGAAGTGGAATTAGAAGAAGCCTGGTGGCAAGTGGCCACGGTATACAACAACAAAGGACTGGAAGTAATTAAAGAGGCAATAAAAATGAATGGAGAAGGAACGGTAATGGCAAAGTTACTGGTAGGAGGCGATTGGAATGTTAGAATCGGGGAAGAGCAGTTCCACACAATGGATAGTGAAGGTAGAGAAATAATAAGGAAAGCCAAGGATAAAGTTAGAAATGCAGAAGGGAGAGGGTGGGCGGAATGGGTAAGGGAAAATCAATGGGACGTCGTAAATGGGTGTGTGGAAGGAGACTGGGAGGAAGATTTCACATTTGTGGGGGCAGGAGGATTATCGACTATAGATCTGGTAGTGGCAAATGACCCGGCAAGGCAGGAAATTAAAGAGATGGAGATAGGAGGGAGAATTGATTCAGACCACATGCCAGTGGCAATAAGCTTGATGACGAAAACAATAATTGCATCTAGGGAGGAGAAATGGGTTACCAGATGGGACAACGAAGCGACTGAGAGGTATAGGGCTAGAATGGAAGCAATAAACTGGAAGGAATTAAAAGATATAGACAAGATTATAGAGAATATGGAGGCAGGAATGGTAAAGAAGAAAATCACTACAGCATCACCGGGAAGATCATGGGCAGACAAAGAATATATGACGGAGAAACAAACGTATAGAGAGGTTATGAGAAAGTGGCGAGAGGGCACCAGTAGTAAAGAGATTGGTTAAAGACTAAAGGCGAATTAAAGGATTTGGAGACGAAGAAAAAACAGGATTGGGAGAGAAGAGAACGTCAGCGCATACTTGACATCAAAACAGAAGCACAGCTCTGGAAGTATTTAAAAGAAAGAGGAGCGAGGAGAGAACGATTTCCAAACAGCATTCCGATGGAAAAGTGGAAAAGTCACTTAACGTTTTTGTTGGAAGGAGTCGAGCCACAGGAAAGAGTAGGGAACAGAAGAGTAAGGGAGGAACAAGCTTTGGAAGACTTAGGCCAAGAAGAAATAAAGATTGATGAAGTGGAAAAGGTTATAGCAGCACTAAAACAAAAAAAAGCGGCAGGCCCTGACGGCGTAGGAAACGAAGCCTGGAAAGCTATCCCGAAAGAGTGTAAGACTAGAATCACCCAAGAATTGAATTTGGTATGGAGGGGAGCAAAGAGTGCACCAACGAGCTGGAAGGAGGGAATAATTCACCCAATATATAAGAGTGGAGATAGGGAAAATGTAGGAAACTACAGGGGGATTACGCTAGTGAATTCGGCATATAAAATTTTCACCAAAATCTTGGACGAGCGGTTGAGGAGAGAGATAGAGGAGAAGCATCTAGTGCCAGAGGTACAAGCTGGTTTCAGAGAGGGACGGAGTACGATAGAGCATTTAGTAACCCTGCGCTACATAATTGATCAAGAAATAAGCAGAGGGAGCCTGTTTGCTCTTTTCATTGACCTAAAGGCGGCGTATGATTCGGTAGATCGAGGGAAGTTGGTAGAGTGCTTGGGAAAAAAGGGAATCTCAGAGAGTGTGATAAGGAATGTAAGAGAGTTATATAAGGAAACAGTATGTAAGATTAGAGTGAATGGGTGTGAATCTGAGTATTTCGAAGTAAGAAAGGGTCTGAGGCAGGGATGCCCGCTGAGTCCTACACTTTTTAATCTCTATGTGGCTGACATGGAGAAAGTGTTGACAAATGGCCAAGCTGGAGGCGTGGTTATAGGGAGAAAGAAAGTGTGGAGCTTAGCCTACGCGGACGATATGGTAGTGTTCGCTAAAACCGCAGGAGAAATGAAGGAGTTGATTGAAAGGCTGAGAGGTTATTTTAAAAAGAGAGAGCTAAATGTAAACGTGGGAAAAACTAAATGGATGCGTTTTAAAAGGGGAGGTAAATATAGGAAAGAACGTTTCGAATGGCTAGGAAAGGAAATTGAGGAGGTGCAAAAGTTTAGGTATTTAGGATATGTGTTTGGAACTGGGTGCACTAATAGGGAGCATGTGGATTATGTGCCAAAAAAAGCGTGGGTGGCGGCAGAACGCATGTGGAAGGGATGGAGATCTAGTTTTGAAGGGAACTTTAGGGCGGCGGAGGTAATATGGAAAGTGTGTGTGAGAAGTGTTTTGACCTATGGTTCGGAAGTATGGGGGATTAGAGAGGAAGAGAAGATAGAGAGGGTTCAACAAAACTTCTACAAGAAATTCCTAAAGTTAGACAAATCGACACCAGGCTACATAGTTCTGCAAGAGGTGAATGCCCACAAGGTGGCCGTTTTAGCGGCAAACAGGGTGATAAGATATGAATACAAGGTGAGTGAAATGGGGGATGAAAGAATAATAAAAGAGGTATTGGCAAATCAGGAGGGTGAAAGAGGGAAGAATGGGAATGCGTGGGGAATGAATAAAAGGAAATTATATGAAAGAGCAGGTATATCTGGCGAGGGACTAGAAAAACTTAAGAGGGAAGGGGAAAACTGGGTGGAAATGCTAGGTGAGCGATTAGTAGAGGTAGAGTTACAGGAACGCCAAGACCAAATTGCAAACAGTAGATTTTTCAAAGAATATGCAAAGATTCAGGTGCTTGGTCGTTTACCTACCTATTTATACTCAACGAAAGAGGCAGACACGCAGGTCATACTGGCAAGGTTTAGGTGTGGAAGTGAAGAGCGTGGTAGGAAATATTGGATGAGTGAAGAATATCGGAAGTGCACAGTTTGTGGGGCTGGAGAGGATAGATGGGAACATTGGATAGAAGAATGTACAAGGAATGAATGGAAGGAACAGGAGAAAAGGCTAGGACAAGAATGGAAGAAGTGTATGGATGAAAGTGGAATTGGTTTGGAATTGTTAAGGAGGGTGAAAAAGTGGAAAGAGAAAATAGGCAAAAAGGAAGAACCTATTCCTTTAGTATATAAAGTGTAGGTAATATATGTATAGTATGTAATATATTTTAATATATTTTGTATATATGCCAATAAAAGGTTATAATAATAAAAAAATACATTTTCCCTAACTCAGCCATCTCACTTCTGTGTGATAACGCACGTCCCCATATTGCGATATAAGCTCTTTCATAAACTCTTGAAACATTCTGTGATTCAGATCATTTGACCTTATAAAATTTACAATATTTACAACTTCTTTCATAACACATTTGAAATTTTCAAAGAAAAGCAAGATGTTTCTGATTTAATAAAGCTGTTGACAAACCTAAATGACGAAATGAATGTGAGGTTTAGTGGCTTCGGGAAGTATCAAGAACCATTTCGGTTAGTATAATATTCATGGGCAGTAACAACAACTAATCTAGCTCAACTTTCTGATTTTGGATATGAAGCTATAGATTTGAAAAATGAGTTAATTGATCTTCAGCATGATACAGAAATCAAAAAATCGTGCCGTTGACGAAATCAAAAAATCGTTGACGATCGGTGCCCTAAGGGCTCTGGTCTTCTTGAATAGATCCTGGATGTCAAGTGGCAAGTCTTGGTTTATATAAATTTTGTTTTCAGCACCAGGAATGCCACATTGTGTCAACGTCAAATTTCCAAAAGATATCTTTTCCTTCAGGATTTCATTCTTAGGAGCAACTTCTTTCTAACTATGGCTAACTTGCAATGAGTAAATGTCCTTTTTATGGTTCCGTACCGAAAACGGTACCCTTATTGGATCACTTTGTTGTCCGTCTGTCTGTCTGTCTGTCTGTATGTCTGTCTGTCTGTCTGTCTGTCTGTCTGTCTGTCTGTCTGTCTGTCTGTCCGTATGTCTGTCTGACAAGACCATTTTTCTCAGGAACGCGTAGGGGTAACAAGTTGAAATATGTATTAAATACTCGGGTCTGCGGTCTCTTTCAGCTGTGAAAAAATCCAACTTGTCAACGCAATCAAAAGATATGACCGTTTATGTCGCATATTTTGCGATTTCACAAGGGAATCACAAGGAAACACAATAGAATCATGAAATTTGGCAAGAAGCGGTGTCTTACAGCACATGTAAAGGGAAAAATCTGAAAACGTAAATATGTAGTTTAATTACTATTAGAAACTTATAAAAATACACTAATGTTGTCGTAGTGGTATTGTCAGGCTCCAGAAGCATATGGGTTGCATACAGTTAGGTCCTCCTCGGTTAGGTCCGAAGGTTAAAAAGTATGTGTTGGCACCAAGCTGTTTATTCTGAATTTTCTTTGTTTATATTCGTTATACATTTCATCACGTACGCTCTATATACATAATATATACAGGGTATATATTATGTCTAAATTTTGCTTGTTTATAACCAACATGCGACATACTCAAGTCCCGTAACATCCTATATATATATATTATATTTCGTCTAATTTTTCTTTATAATCCACATAATATGTTGATAATCTACATAAAAATACTATACTATAATCTACATAATCTACATAATATGTTGTAGATAATATGCTTTAAGTATATTATATTTAAATCATGTTCGCCCTATATTTTTTGGTAGTCAATTGCCCAAAAAGCAGTCAATTGAACAACTGAATATTAAGAGTATCGAAATAGATCTATAAATAGTTAATATATTAGTTTATATTAGATCTAGAAATAGTTAGATCTTAATATAAGTTAGTGAATAAGTGTAATACTAAAATAAAGTTTTCTTTTTATAAGTTTTAAAATATTCGCGTTATTTAAAAAAAAATACTCTGTAAACCTTTATACAGGGTATATAGGTATACTGGCAAAATTGAGCAGTAAAAACAAATAGTGCAGTTCTAGAACCCCTAAACACTCATAGTGAATGGGGGATGTATGTTAATTCCATCTTACGACATTGACATCTTGAGGTTATACTTGCAGCGGTACTAAGATGGCCGTGATTTCATGAGGGCCACTTGTCAAGTTAACTGAATGTGCTTGCTACGTCCTCCACAAAAAAAGATACCTTACTTACAAGTTTGTACGGAACCCTCGGTGCGCGAGTCACAATTCGCACTTGGCGTTTTTTTTTTATAATTCAGTTTTCTAACGTCTACTATATCCTGGGAGTTTATGTTAGCATGAATACATTTGCTGATATTCATTATTAAGTTGACACTATCATCCTTATTCTCAGTATCAATAGGGACACCACTGATAATTAAGTTTCTTTTCCGCTTATTAACCTCAATTTCCATAAATACCGACTTGAGATTGTCAATTTCCTGTTGCATGCAGTTTTGATGCTCCTTAGTTTTTTAGGCATTTCGGTGAATACGACATATTTTTTCCTCTCCTCTTCGAATTTTTCATTAATAAATTCCATGACACGAGTGACGTGAAGACCTTCTTCACGTCACTCGTGTCTGACTTTAGATCAAGAATGACTTGTTTAAAGTTGATGTCCTCCGCATTAAGTCAGATGCTAATACGAGGTTAGGAGAAATCGGCAGTAATCATGTAAGTTAGGATTAGCACCACCGCACTCATGACAGCACCACGATTTCTTTTCTTTCTGCATCAATCTGGCTTCAACGTCGGTTAGGTTGACGCATGTTATATGATTCGTTTTCTTACAGCTGAGACAACAAACCTTGAACGCTGATTTGTTTATTTTATCATGGCAAGTATTACACAAGACTTTATTGGTCCTGCCATGATTTATATTAGAATTGTAGTTGAGCAAGGATCAAAAAGAAAAGCAAAACAGGATAAAAGTTCCGGAATAATAATAAAACAAAAATAGTTCACTAAGGATTACTAGTTATATATTGTTGTTTAATTAATTATTAGTAAACAGCATACACATTAGATGACGCACGTCTATTAGTCCGTGATTGAAATTAATTCTGCCAACTGGAGTTGAACCCACGTTTTCTATTTCGACGGTCGGATGTCTTACTATATATGCTACTTTCAGCTTTCAAAATAAAAAATTAGAATTTTAATAAAACTATATCAACTCTGACAAAAGTCAAGAGATATTAAGTCACCACGTGATGGCAAGTTTTACACAGCACAGCACAAAAAATCAATACTTACAAACCAAGATCTTGCAAGATATTTATTACAATTCATAAATACGCCTGTGGTCCTTCTTAAATAACGAAGAATTCGGGAGCACAATCTCAATGTCACGACCAATCAACTCAACTTCAAATTTCCTTTGAAAAATTGTTATTAAGCGGAAATTATCAAATACATTATCGACATGTCATTTCTCTTCAACAGAGAACGACTACTTCTTTTCTGTAGGAGCAAATATATTGCAGCTTCACATATTCGAACTGTGGGTTGCTCATGCATTCGGCTATTTTATTGTATTCTAGTATATTTATAGTTAGACATAATTTAACTTAAAGATATTTGGATAATATAATATAATTTTTAATATACACATCGTGGGTGTACTGCCAAAAGTGACCTTTTTTCCTATACGTAGTTATTTCTGGAACGAAGTTCCTTAACGCGGCTTGCGGTAGGTGTTATTCGGGAGAAAACGCAAGAATTCAAGTCAAAAATTGGGAAAAATGAGATAATGTGCCCAAGTCGTTTTACTGCCTGCTACCTTTATGGAAAAAATAGTTCAAGCCAAGATACGTAGCTAATCGATTATCAAATCATAACCTTCTAACATGGGCCAAAAAGCCTTTTAGATCAAAATCTTTACAGCTAAAAGTGTCCATGTCTAGTTAGTCATTTTTGACTTGGTCACATTTGGCAGTACATCCACGATATGTGATATTGATGATAAAACCTATTACAATTCTATATAAAATAAATTACAAATCGAAAGCTCCCAAGCTATCTAAATAAGGAACGTAAAATTCCATGAACTCTCGGTAAAGAGTGTTATTGAAACAGTGGTGGCGGAAATTTCCCTCCTCTTCATCTTGTGAAATACCTTCAAAATTTGCATCATCTCTTTTATCCGCTTTTGCTGCTAGTCCAACAGTCGTTGCTGCTAATATACCTACGACAATTTAAATTATTAGGCAGGTAAGATTTTATCATTTTCAGAAGAAACATACAATAAGTTACAAGATCAAGTAGATTAAGTTGACACTAGAAGGTTAAAAGCAAAAGATTTGGCAGATAACCCCAGATTTTACAAGGTGTTTAAGACTTTTAGATTTTAAACATGCGGCAAAAATTCCTTGGGGTTATCCCATGACCTATTCTAAGAATATTTTGTCTTATGATGATTTCTGAAACACCCTTTGTTTCGAAGATACAGGGTGAACAAAATTTGCAACATTTTATTATCAAAAAATACATGTAAAGTTCTCTCTCTCCCCCTCTATGTAGCTCTTACAAACCATGGTGGGTCTTAGCTGACTCAACAAATCTCCTCCATTGGATTCTGTCCATCATTAGCTCCTCCGCTTCCATGATATTCAGCGATCTAAGATCTGATGCTATGTTGTCTCTCCACCGTAGTCGCGGTCTTCCTAGTGGTCTTCTACTGGTCAGGGCTGTTCCCATATCAATATAACAACTCGTCCATCCTCCTGTCTCTTTATATGGCCGGCCCATCTCAGTCTTTCCGCTTTTATCGTTATTACAATGTCTGGTTGGTCATATAGTTATTCTATTTCCCTGTTTTTCCTTCTGCGGTACTGTTGTGTAGTTTCATCCCTTATATACCCGTGGTATTTTTCTCTATGCAACTCTCAGTCTGTTTTCGTTCTTTTTTGTCATTGTCTAGGTCTCGCAGGCGTAAGTCATAATCGATCTTATAATGGAGTGGTAGATTCTTATTTTTGTCGTCCGAGATACATTTTTTGATTTAATTATTCTCTGCAATGCAAAACAACATCGATTGGCACTTTGTATTCTGTTGTTAATTTCTTTGGTCATATCATTGTCCGACGTGATAGTGGCACGCAGATATTTAAATGCCTGGACTCTTTCGAAGTTGTATTGGTCCATCGTCACATTTTGTCCTATCCTATCTCTACGTTTAGTCCTTGATGTGGTCATGTACTTCGATTTTACTCTCGTTTACTTTTAGGCGCATATTTTCCGCAGCAGATTCTATTTTTTGAAACTCTACTTTAACGTTCCTGGTTATGTTCCTGGCTATGTTATGATGTCATCCGCAAAGGCCAATATAAGACGCGGTCCCCGGTTTCTAAATGGCAGTGTCTCCGTTTTTGCCTCCCTCACTACCTTCTCCAGAGCTATATTAAAGAGGAGTGGGGAGATGGCGTCTCCCTGTTTCAGGCCATTATTTATCGTAAAAAAGGTTGACAACTTTCCCCAGATCCATACTGCATTTTTTGTGCCTTCCATGCTGATCGGAATTCCCAGTTCCATCATAGCATTCCACAGCTCCACCCTCAAGACGTTGTCGTACGCTTGTTTGAAGTCGATGAAGAGTTGATGTATGATTTTATTGTACTCCCCATTAGATGATCGCACTTCTCCATTAGTTGACGTATTGTGAAGATCTGGTCTACTATTGATCTTCTTTGCCTGAACCCACATTGGTAGTCTCAATTAAAACCTAGCTGGTGTTCAACACAGGGAGTTAGTCTTTCGAGTAGTGCCAGGGACCACAACTTATATCCTGTATTTATCAATGATATTCCCCGATAGTTGGAGCATTGTAGTTTGTCGCCCTCTTTGTGTAGGATCACGATGACACTCTCTTTCCAACTACTTGGTATTTTCTCTTCCTTTCAAATTTGGAGTATGAGGGTGTGGAAGTATTTGATAAGGGTTCTTGCTCCATATTTGAGACACTCAGTCGGTATTGTGTTCTTACATGTAAAGTTTCTCAATCTAAAATAAATGTTCGAAATGACTTCCTCCAGGCTATATACAAGCTTTTAATCTTCTCCTCATTGAGTGCCGAACTCTTTCAAACACACGAGGGTTGTTTCTAATTGAGTTTCACCCAGCAATTGTCCGATTTCGAAATATGCCCAGATTCTCGGCTAGAGTAGCGTAAACTAATTACTTCAGATAGCTCAATAGGAAATAATCCAGGGGGTTCAAGTCTGGGGATCAAACAGGCCATGTGTGTAGCCCATCTTGACCAATCTAGCGATCTCCATATGTTGCTGTTCAAAAATCACAGGCTAGGTAACTGATTTGTTATGGTGCACCATCATGCATAAACCACAATGCAATTCTTGTCGCCAGTGGTTGATTATGTAGAAACTCGGGCAGGGTTTCTTCAAAAAGTTGTGATACATCTCACCAGTAAGTCTTGCTTGCTATTAGAAATACCGGTCCAATTATATAGTCACCCACAATTCCTTCCCAAACATTCAAAAAGAACTGATGTTAAAATCGATCTTCACATACCTTATGCGGATTTTCATCTGCCCACATATGGTTGTTATGAAAATTCCTTATTGCGTTTCTTGAGAAACTGACTTCATTGATGAAAAGAATCTATGCCAGGAATTAGAACTAATGTTTGCATACACCATTGACATAACGCAATACGTGCACGATAATCAGTAGGTAGTAGTGCCTGTACACGTTGAATATGGTATGGATAGAACAAATTACCCCTAAAATTTTTCTAAACTGTCCTTAACTTACATTCATAAGTATTGGTAATTTGTCGCGTAGAAGTATCTACTTGGATCTTGCTCTATCATGTCCAGCACATTCTGTTCTAGTTTTACCGTTCTTACAGTCATTAATCTTCCTGGTCCTCCATTTGGTTTCAATGTGCCTGGTTCACGAAGACGTCGATGAATGTTTTCGAAGATTTTTTGGTCGGGCATATTACGGCTAGGAAACCGTTCAATGTACAATCGTCTAGCTTGTAATGAATTTCCATCAGCAATTCCAAACATTAAATGCATGTCAGTCATCTCGGCGTTCTTGTACATGGTAGAGGACGTCACTAACTAATAAAGATAGGTCAAACACCCAAACTTCACTCATTGTGAACAAATTCAACCGATTCAGGTGATGATCACAGACGAGACGTATTCTAATTAAATCCACTTTTACGTTAGTAGATAAAACAGCCGTTCCAAGTTACCGTCATCAATTTTTTGTACTTGGTTATAAACTTATTGGCGTACGCCATACTTATATTTAAATTAATGATTAACAAGAATCGAATATAGTTGTCGCAAACTCGGTTTATAGGGTGAGATAAGATACAGGGTGAGTATCTTCGAAACAAAGGGGTTTTTCAGAAATCATCATAAGACAAAATATTCTCAGAATAGGCCAAGGAATAATCATTTGAATTTTTGCCGCTTTTTGCTAAAAACATTACCTAACACCCTGCATAACATAAGAGTAGACAGACAGAAAACGCTTGACAGATAGAGATGCTCGACTTAGGCCTCCTGCGCACTAGGCTGCGCAGTTAGTGTAGCACATGGTGGCGTATGGGAGCGCGCGCAATAGGTGGTCATACATTTCTGGCTGCGGCAGCCATTAGAACACGCCTGATGGAACGGCAGCGCATTGAGCGAGTGTAGCGAATGTAGGTGGCAGCTGTCAGTCACCACGCACTTGTCACGCACTTTATACGTCGATTGGCTGCTATAAGTGGCTACTCAAATATTTCGGCTGCGTAGCCAGACTACCTAGTGTGCGGGAGATCTAAGGCTTCTAAATATAATTTTGTTATTTAATTATTAAAACTATATGTTTACTAGCAATTTCTATGATAATTGTTTAATCATTATTTTCTTACCGTGGAATGATCGTTTCTTGTATTCATCCATAAAGCTGGTCCAATCGATGAGTTTTTCTGAACTGTTATTGTTTATGCCAGACAAAGCTTTTGAAAGGTGTTCAAAATAATGTTTTAGTAATACTTCATTGTATTTTTTAATGACTGCAGCCGAGAGACTAGTAGCAAAGAAGAAATGCAAGTCCAGGACGGGGCTTGAATAATGGGCAAGTTGAAAGTCAACCTGTAAACAAATTTTCAACTTAGAACAAATACGAAAGATTTGACATCAAAATTTAAAACATATTTGTTCATGTTTGTTTAAAATTAGAGGACAAAATAGAGATAAAACTTACAAATTTCATGTTGTCAAGTTTATCTTTGTTATCATAATGAAATAGTAAATTGTTCGTCCAAAGATCTCCATGATTGATAACCTTGAATCCAGCCAATTCTCCAATTTCCTGTCCTCGACTAGCTGCGGTCTTTCCACATTTCTTCAACTCTTCTATATACTTTTCCATCTTGTCTCCATATCTTTCCATTCCTAACGACAATAAAATAAATTTCCGAAATTTTCAGTTATTTATCCCTTACCTGGCCAACTTCTACAAACTTTGATTATTGAGGTAAGCCCTTTATTGATCCACATACCCAAAAGCTCATCTTCCTTGTAAAATCCAGTTAGATAATTTTTAGCCACAGATGGATCCTAAAATAAAATTATCGTATACAGAAGAAATGAAAAAACGATTTTATTAAGCATAATATATGGGCAGGATATAGGCATAATATATAGGCATTAGCCATACATAACTAGACTAGATTAACAAAACTAGACTAGTAAGACTAGTCGGATATGATTAGACAGGCAATGTTAAACAGAGAAGATTAGACAGACTGGCAAGATTCGGCAGACAATCTTAATCGGAAAAAGCTACAGAAACAGGACAAGCCTACACAGACACTATTATCCAGTCAAGGCAAAACTACACGTATAATATTTAACAATCAATACAAGACTATAAAGTTTAGATATACAATAGAAGTAAATCTAAATATAAATCGTCAGGCACAGGCGCTCTCTGAACATACTGTTGTAGATAAAAACTTGGACATTATAATAACTGCAGAGCCGAACAAGTTCGAAGCAAAAGAAGGAGAAATTTTGAATTGGTAAAACCATACAACATTATAGATAATCAGATAAACTTAATAAAGACGGAACAAAGCTTGAATATATAAATATATTCAACCTTTCCGGAACTCTATAATACTAATGAGTCTTTTTAGGACTACCAAAAACAAATCTCGTATGAAATTTGTCAATTAAAAACATCTAACCCTAATCAACACATGGGATTTTAAGTGAGTGATTTACAAAATATTGTTCATGGAAGCAAAGCTGTGCTGATGAGAGATAAATCTCGAAACGCGTCCACAGATGGCTATCCACTCAAGGTATCGGAAAGACATGATCTTAAAAATCAATGTTATTTTTATGGTTTTTGTTGAGTGCCACGAAGGTGGACTGAAAGCTATAGAATAACTGACAAATTTCATACGAGATTTGTTTTTGGTAGTCCTAAAAAGACTCATTAGTATTATAGAGTTCCGGAAAGGTTGAATATATTTATATATTCAAGCTTTGTTCCGTCTTTATTAAGTTTTTCAAAAGAAGGAGACTGGGTGACTGATGAAGAAATAGACGCGGCAATTAAAGTGTACAATAGAAACATTAGGATCTCAGAAACGGGAAGGCGAGAAGGCTATGTGTGGATATAGGTGGATGAAGTGTTTATCTACTCCTGTTACGTTAGCACAAACAAGAGAATCGAAGAGTTTGACATGTTCTTAAACAGTCTGGGTGAACATATACGTAGAAAAATGACTAAAATGATAATTATCGAGGGAGACTTCAACGCGAAGTCCATTAAATGGGGATCCCCTTTAGATATTCGAAAGGGCAAAATAATGACAGAGTGAATCGATGAACACGAGATGCACATCCCAAATACAGGAGAAGCCACATTAAACTATTAACATATAGACGTCACGTTCTGCACCGAAAATCTTATGAGTATAGTGAAAGAATGGAAAGTGTCTAATGAAGAAAATCTAAGTGACCACCAAAATTTAATAATAAACATCGTACCAGAACCAGAGAAGGAAGAGAAAAGAGATGAAAAGGTGAACAGGAGATGGACCGTTCAAAAACTAAATAAGGATCGCCTGATGGAAGCCCTCCAGAATCTAACTCAAAACGAAGACATAAATACAGTCGAAAAATTAATATCCTCTGTGACTGCGGCCTGCAATGCAGCCATGTCAAAAGCCCGCGCGACAGGAAAATGCAAAGAGGCGTACTGGTGGACAAAAGATGTAGCCGGCACAAGAAAAGCTTGCCTGGCTGCAAAAAGTAAATTGACAAGGGCAAGAAGAAGAAGAAACGCGGACTCGGAGGGGAGCTACCTGGAAATATCGAGGTCTTAGGAAGGAACTTAAAAGATCCATCAATGCATCAAAAAGAAACTGCTGGAAGGAGTTGTGCAACAAAATCGACGAAGACGTCTGGATGCGAAGGATACCGCATAGCGACGAGAAGGTTAAAGGTAAAAAGTCGACTGAAAGACATCGACTTAAATGAAACTGTGAGCGAAGAGGTGACGTGGAAAGAACCACTCATAGAGAGTGCCCAAACCACATAAGATTTGCGGAAGGGCGCACTAAAGATAAAGACGAGGCGGGCACCACGCCCTGACCAGATACCACCGGAAGTCGTGAAAATAATAGCACAAAAAAATCCAGAAATGCTCCTAGGAGTATACCCTGCTCCAAAAAGGAAATTTCCGATTTGCGCGGAAAACTGCAAAGCTAGTTCTCCTCCCAAAACCTGGAAGAGAGAACTAACGGACCTAACTACTTTCGTCTCCTGTGTCTATAAGACACTCTTGGCAAGCTTTTTGAAAATCTAATACTGGAAAGACTACAGACTGATTTGAAAAAAAAAACGGAAAGCTATCGGACAGGCAGTACGACTTCAGAAAGGGATGCTCTACCAATGATGCAATTCAAAAGGTGATGGACATTGCAACAGAGGAAAGAAATGGGAAAACAAGGCACTCTAGAAAACTATTTGTTTTAATTCTTCTAGATATTACAAAATGCGTTCAATTGTGCATCGTGGCACGCTCTAGATCAGAAGAATGTAGACCCGCCAATGAAAAAAATATATAATCAGAAGCTATCTAGACGACAGGTATCTAGTTCTGGAAGCTCAGCATGAAAAAACCTGTATCCCCATATATGCAGAAGCCCCACAAGTGTCGGTTCTCGGACCCACCCTTTGCGATGTACTATATGACGATGTTCTCAGAATATGACAGTCTGGATTTGATCGCCTATGCGGATGATAGTGACCGCCAAAAATGAGCGGATACTTAAAAATAAGACGGATTGCGCACTAGAGAGAATCACATGCTTCTTCTTCTTCTTGGTAGCACTACAACCCTTGGTGGGCCTTGGCTGCATTAACGATTTGCCTCCATCGGTCCCGGTCCAACATGGCCTCCTTCCAGTCATATACCTGCTGTATATCTATATCCCGTAGATCTTTTAAAATGTTGTCCTTCAATCTGATTCTGGGCCGCCCCAGCGGTCTCTTTTTTGCTGGGTTTACTTCCCATACTATCTTGATCAGTCGGTGGTCAGGTGCTCTTTGGACATGTTCAGCCCATCTCAGACGCTGGGATTTTATTGATTTGACTATATCCGGCTTTTGGTATAGGTCCTGGAGTTCTGCATTCTTCCTTATGCGATATAGCTCCGTGTTTGGATCCTTGACAAGGCCAAATATTCTTCCCAGGATCTTCCTTTCAGCCCGCTTTAGTACAAGCTCATTGTGTTTCGTAAGGGTCCAGGTCTCACAGCCATAATAGATGATCGGTTTCGTTACAGCCTGGTACACCCTCAGCATTGATACTCTCCACACCGTTTTGGATTGCATGAGGGTTCGCATGGCAAAGAAACACCTATTGCCACTGTGTATTCGTGTTTTAATCTCTTCGTTGCTGTCGTTGCCTAAGCATATCGTGGCTCCAAGGTGCTTAAACTGTCTGAAACATTCGAAGTGATAGGTCTCCATCGTTATATTCTGACCGATTATGTTCCTGGTTGGTTGTCGGGTAATGTGCATGAATTTAGTTTTTTCCTCCTTGATGTTGAGGCCCATTTTCTTACATTCCTTCTCTATTTTCAGGGAGCTTTCTTTGACTTCGACAGTACTTCTTCCGACCGCGTCAATGTCATCCGCGAAGGCCAGGATCATCTGTGGCCCCTGTTTAATAAACACTTCCGTGGTGATGTTCGTCTTCTTGATAGCCATATGTATCTCCCTGTCTTAATCCACTCATAACCGAAAATTCCTCTGTTATATGGTTTCCTACTTTAACGCGACATATGGTATTGTTTATATATAACTTCGTGAGAGTGATGATTTTCTGTGGTATACCTATATTTACCATGGCTAACCAGACACTGTCGCCTATAATGGTGTCGTAAGCTTGTCTGATGTCCATGAACAGCTGGTGCACGTCTTTATTGAATTCCCAGTGTTTCTCCAGTAGTTGTCGAATTGTGAATATCTGGTCCACTGTTGACCTCTTCGGTCTGAATCTACACTGATAGTCGCCAATTTGTTCTTCCGCATACGGTGATATGCGTCTCAATAGCACATATGAGAGTATCTTGTATGCTGCGTTTAGTAGCGATATTTCCCTGTAGTTGATACATTTCATGCGGTCTCCCTTCTTATGGATGAGGGGAATTCATCTTGTGGATGATATTCTATATGGGGATGATCCATTTCCATATGGCTAGTACTAGTTTATGTAGATCATTGTGGAGTTGTGTTTCTCAATATTTTAGGCATTCTGCTGGTATTGTGTCGCATCCAGGGGTTTTGCAATTTTTGAGTTTGTTGATTGCCACTATTATTTCTTGGAAGCTTGGCTCCTCTACGTCTACATCCGCTGTCTGTTATGTTGTGGTCTCTGCTGTTATGCCGTTATCTGCATTAAGAAAGTTGTTGAAATACTCTTTTCATGTTTTAAGTATTTCCGACGTGTTGGTTATTAGTTCGTCCCCATCGCTTTTTAGGATACTGCTTGTTATGTGCTTATATCCTTTCTTCATCCGCAATATTTCTCGAAAGAATCTCCTACTATTGTTGCTTTTGGCATCCTTCTCTAGTTGCTGTAGTACTTTAATCTGGGCCGCTCTTTTCTTGTTCCTTATAAGATTTCTTGCCACCTTTCTGCATGTTTTAAATTTCTCTATGTTGGCGTTATTATTGTCTTGTAACATGTGTAATCTGGCTTTATTTTTTGTGTTTTGGATTTGTTCGCTTTCCGCATCATACCATTCTTTCTCCTTTGTCCTGCTTTTCTTTCCCAGTATTTTCTTCGTGGCCCCCATTATAGTTGATTTGAAGGTGCCCCAGGCTGTTTCCATGTCTTCTATTTCAGGGGTGTTTTGTTTTTGGTTTTCCATTTCGGTTTTGTATTTGGTTCGTATTTCAGCGTTTCCAATTGTGCTTACTTCCCACTATGCTGTATTTGTGGCTTGCTCTTGATTCTCAGGCGCATTTTTGTCTGTATTAGGAAATGGTCAGAGTTCGCGTTAGCACCCCTTCGGCTTCTCACATCCATGACATTTTTTGCATACCTAGCATTGACCAGCACATGGTCTATGTGGTTTCGTGTTCTGTGGTCATTTGATACCCATGTCTCTTTGTGTATGTTTTTGTGTTCGATCATCGTTGATACAACCATTAGATTGTTGGTCGCTGCTAGTCCTGCCAATCGTTGGCCGTTGTCATTTGAAATATCGTGGAGGCTATGGTTTCCGATATTCGGCCTGAGTGCAGGTTCTCTACCCAATTTGGCGTTGAAGTCTCCTAGTAGGATGAGCATACCTTGTTTTGTTATAGTGCTAATCGTATCCTCTAGCTGATCGTAGAGGGAGTCTTTGTCAGTCTCATCTCTTTCTTCTGTCGGGGCATGGGCTGATATTAATGAATAGTTTAATAGAATCACATGCTGGGTAGAAAAACACAAACTAGAAGTTGCACCACAAAAAACGGAGGCAGTATTGCTAACTGGCTTTAAAAAAGTAGACAAGTGAAAAGTAAAAGTGGACCCAACCAAGGACCGCGGTCAAATATCTAGGAGTCACAATAGATAACTGAATGATTTTCACAAAACATACAGAAGCTGTCCTGGTGAAAGCTTCAAAAACTACCGCGGCAATCTCCAAATTGATGCCATCGATTGAAGGGCCAAACACGAGCAAACGGAGGCTTCTCTTCTCTGTCGTCACGTCAGCGATGCTCTATGCAGCACCGATATGGACAGACGTACTGAAATTTAAAAAAAGTGGAGAAATAAAATAACTCGGGTACAGAGATCGACGGCGATACGTATAAGTGCATCATATAGAACAACTTCTACCGATGCTGTAATGGTAGCAGCCTCCGTCATTCCCATCGAACCCTAAAGAGCTGGCAATCTGCCTGGGAAAAAAAAACGAGAAAGGCAGATGGACCTACAGACTTATACCTGATGTTAAGACCTGGACGGAACGAGATCATGGGGAGCTAAACTAAAAAGTTATCTGGCCATGGATGCTTTAGATCCTATATATATATATATATATATATATATATATATATATATATATATATATATATATATATAAGGTTAAGGTACGAGAAAGTCCAATGTGTCTACAATGTAAAAATGCAGAGGACGACGCATAAGAATGAAATGTCAAAAACATTCTTTGTTTGCCCAAGATGGAACGTCAATATGTGGAAAAAATAAGGAATTGTAAACTGGACCCAGAGAGCTTGGTTGGAGAAATGCTAAAAAGTTCTGAAAATTGGAAGGCAATAAGTGATTTTGTCACAGATATACTTCGAGAGAAAGAAGAAGAAGAGGAAACTGCTAAGAAAACAAAAATCCGTAAGGAAACATGGCAAAACCTCCTTCTGAAGACATACCGAAAAGGTACTTCCGGGAGGAAGGTTTCTTTCTAAAATTGAAAGCAGAGGAGCATTTTTAGTGGGTATATCCATCTCAAACATCTATATGGGAAGTCCCACACTCCATTAGGTATTCTCCACAGTGGTTGTACGTAATGTATTTTTCTCTCCTCATAAAAAAAAGATATACAATAGAAGATTCATTTCACAAATCTCGAAAATTTTCGAGAAAAAAAGGAACAGCCGAATGCAAAATACGTATAAGGCCGCACAAAAATCCCTGGTAGGGGACCCCTTCAACCCCTGATCCTTTGTTGAGTTTAAATTAAGTACATTGAAACTCAACAAAGAAGGATACAGAGGGAAGTTTAAAGAGATCACACTAGATAATTAACATTAAATAGGATTAGACAGATAAGACTACACAGAGCGCAGATATGGTAGGACTACACAGACAAGATTATCTACCAGGGAATAACTAGTCAAAATTAGATTGAGACATAAAGACAGAGTATTTTATAGAGCAGGTTAAACTAACATGACTAGGTAGCTAAGACTAGCAAAAGGTTACTAAGAATGTTCAACTGTTCGAATTCGATTTGATATACTATTATACAATTTGATGGATACACAAAATTGATTTAGTCAGGCAATAATTGTCAGAAAAGGCTGGAGCATCAAGAATAAACAGAAAATTATACACATGTATCTTTTGTATATAGTTATAGACATGACTAGACACACAAGGTCATACAGTCAAGACTAGACAAAGCTACATAAATACTAGCAAGGCAAAACAAGAATTTATGCACTAGATAGAGAACATTAAACTAAACCACTGGACAATACTAACAAAAGTTATATTATGTAAGATAAGACTAAGCAAATTTTACTAGATTGATAATACTGGTTATGTTATGGTATATTAAACATCCATTCTATATTGCAATATAAATGTTTCTCCATTATATTACAATCATATTAGATGCAAGGAAGTCGATATGTTACGGTAAAAGTACAAAATCACATATGTGTATATGTGCACATCTACCAATTTGATAGGTAAATGTGAGTTGAAATTTGAGATCAACTTCATATATCTACTTTTACCGGTAAAAGTCCACATTTTCCAACGTATTTCGGTAAAAGTTAAAAGATTAATAAACAGAAATAAAATACACTTGTATATTAAAGTTAAAATGTATTTGATATAATTGATATAATTGCATTTAAACACTATTTTATAATAATTTTATTTCAAAGGATAAATCGCTCATAAAAACAATTAGAGAAAATAAAATGCCAAACTCAAGCTTAACATACACAACAATGACCTCCAAAATGCAGGTTTGTCGAACAGCACATGCGCTCTGTTTGTTAAAGTAAACCTCTATACATTTAACACAGCATTAGGTATATGTACACATTTGCCGGAAATAGTTGGTAAATGTAAGTTGAATTCACATTTACCAACCAAGAAGGCACATATACCGGTATATGTGCACATTTACCAATCTACGTACTTTTACCGTAACAGATATAATAAGAAGCAATCTAAATAGATGATAGACCTTTAAATGTTACCTTTTTTGTAATAATAGCGGAAGCTGCATGTAATTTTGCTAGGTTCTCAAGAACTATTTTGCAATGATCAATATCTAATCCGTCTTGCCTCGAGGCCATTCTGTATCCAAACGGTTTTAAATCTTGTACCACTACAATCTGTATAGGATCTTCAGTTGTCAACAAACAAGGCGCGGATAATGATTGATCTCTTTCCATACCTAATAAAGATTTTGTAGAATAGAAAATTTACTTTATTTTACTTATTGTTAATTAAACCTAGTAACCATTTTTCCCCCGTTATTATTTTCTTGAAATATACTTATGTCATTAACATATATGGATTACGTTGATCTGACGGTTTTTTTAAATTACCTTTCTTCTATTTATCGTTTTTTTTTCACAAATAGACACTTATTCCTTCTTCTTTGTTTGCTCTGTTTACTTGAACTTTTTTAATAGTATATTACGACAAAATTATGATTTTAGTTTTTCTACTAAACCGATTATCATTAATTGAAACACTAAGGGTTTTAACAAAACTACTTGTTAACAGAATGTCACATATTTTAGTGTACATCAGACTAAATTGACCAAAAAAACTGCTTTATCCTGTTCTATACGAATAAAACAAGGGGTTTTAAGAATATTTAGATTTAATATCACCTACGTCATAATGCGGTATTGCATGTAAGAATTGTCGTTGTAGGAGTTCAATATTCGTCACTATTAATTCGCCACTTTTCTTTCGCCACGCTTTGTGGCAAATCTTTATAATAATATCCCTTAATTACCTTTTGAGATACAACAATTTCTATAGGTTAAGTATTTAATACTTAAAGCTAATAGTTGAAATTTACATTTACAAAAATCATTTATATTATAAAGGGAGTTTATAGTAATAGAAATTCTTTCATTTTTTATTTGAATTTCTTATTTAATGTTTCATCGCCCAGGCTATTAGGTAGATTGTTATATTCTCTGTTAGGTTTTCCAATCCTTTGCTGCACATGGTTACATTTGTTTTTGAGGGTATAAAAGATCTTTCTCTCTCATATTATAGTTATGGTTGTCTTTATTTGTCTAATTGTAAGTATCTAATAGATGGTGTCAAAGAGTAGGACTGAAACTCAACCGGAGTAAATGGTGATACCATTTACTAGGAAAAGAAGACTAAATTCCCTACAGCCCATACTGTTAGAAGGGAGGGCTGTAGAATACAAACAGGAGATAAAGTATATGGGTATAACATTAGATAGTAAACTCCTATGAAACAGGCACGCTGAAGAAGTGGTAGGAAAGCGCTCCAAACGCGCTCTAATGGTTAGGTTATGTTAGGTTAGTACAGAACTCTGGCAGGGTAAACGTGCGGTTGTATCCCCACAATTCTGCAATGGATGTACACCATGATAGTAAAAACTGCGATCACTTACAGGGCACTTGCATGTGGAAGTAGAAACAAGCGGGTCTCTATGAAAAAGCAGCTTGAGAAGATTGAAAGACTGGCGTGTGCCAAAGACTGGGGTCATGCCCGACAGCATCAATGGAACTGCTGCTGGATCTGTCTCCATTCCATCTTGTCGTGGAGGGGCCGCCAGATCGGCGATAGTAAGGTTCAGCAAGGAAGGAATAGGCAGAGGTAAAATAATCGAGAGCAGAGACCGGAACAGCCTCGCTGCCAAGATCCTCCAGCTGAAAGTACCGAAAGACGAAATGGTATGCAAATATCATTTCGAGAAAAACTACACAGCAATGTGTAGTAGTATAGCCGATTGGAGCGACGAATCCTCAGCATACCACATATAGAAAAGTGCTATCAAGTGCTATACGATACTGGTGTAGGAGTGTTTAGACTTAGTACCAAATAGTTTGAATCCCTGGGAATCTACCCAAGTATCTTCCAAGCAGTGGTACATGCAATCGAAAGATGTGCACAATTTAACCCCTACAGGCAGATAGCAGCCATCAAAGCTATTTGCTCATACACCATCAGGTCCAAACTGGTATGGGACTGGGTAGAAAAGCTAAAAAAGCTCGGCAGTGAAAATAAAGTAACGCTGTACTGGGTACCAGAACACACTGGTATAGACGGAAACGAAGAAGCCAATCACCTAGCGAACAAGGGATCCAGTAATTCCTTTATAGGTCCGGAACCCTTTTGCGGAATAAGTATGAACACCATCCACAAAAGTTGAGATGAAAATAAGAGAACAATGGATGAAAACCTGGAAAGAGCTGCCAGGGCTAAGACAATACAAAGAAAAGTACAAAAGCTTCTCTGAAATTAAACAGGAGCAAACTTAGAAATCTGACAGGAGTGCTGTCAGTACAATGCAGATTTAGAAAACACCTCAAGGCCCTAGGTATAGAGGAAGATGAGGTAACCCTTATACACCTGATCAAAGACTGAGGATCTGTACTCCGCAAGAGTCAAATGTACCTTGGGGCCCACTACTTGAACGCAGAGGAGTTGCAGTCTTTGAATCCCACCCAGATCCTGAATTTCCTAAAGGAATCAGGACTAGAGGAGGCGCTCTAAATGGGTATTCTAAATGGGTTTCTACCCGTTCTTAAAAACGAAGCGTTCGGGGTAATTTCCTGCGTTTTTTTCCTTCCTGGGCTAGAATAGCTAGCATTCGCCTATGTTCCCCGAATGTTTTATAATTTTGTTTCGTCCTTTTCTCCTATTCTCTATAAAAAGGAAAACGTAGAAAGGTGTAAAAGAAACTGGTGATGACTCGAAGTGAAGGCAAGTCCATCAGATGTGTCAGCAAGGAATTTGGAATTTCATGCAGGACCTTGACGCAAGACTGTTCACAAATTACCGATGTAGATGATTTGAATAATAACACTGTTAAACACACATTTTGTGACATGAAAATTTTAAGTTGTTTCTGATGTATTTCGGAACCCTAAAAGCGAATTTAAAAACAGAAATTGCCGATCAACCATGAATTTTTAGTAACAATTATTTTTATGACATCTAAATAAATGTTTACTGTCTTGCATTCGCTGATGACATCGCCATTCTGTGAAACGCCATTCTAGGAAGCAAATCGACGTTCTAAAAGAAATCGCGGAAGAAACTGGAATGCAGATATCATTTGAAAAAGCAGAAGTAAAGACCCATATCAAAGGTGCCTCCAGACAAAATACGGGAGGATCAACCGAGTGGAAACATTTAAGTATCTGGGAGAGATCATCATGAAAAGTGGACTGGACAAAGAACCACTTAAGAAACGAGCACGCACACTCGAAATAGCCTATCAAACGTCGCGCTCAATCTACAACAAAAAATGCCTGTCCAAAAATACCAAACTCCGTCATTATGAAGCTGTTCTGAAGCCAGTAGTTACGTAAGCAGCCGAAACCCTATCCTTAAATGCTAACAAAAGTAGAAGAACTAGAGAAGAAAGAGCGCAAAATCGTTAGTGATGTAATGGGATCGAATTACAAGAATGGCATTCATCATAAAAAACCCAACAAAGAAGTCTACAGTGTAGTAGAGAAAATTACAGAAACGATACGTAAGAGGCAGGCACTGTATTATGGTCATCTGAAACGAATCGACGGAAACAGGCTGACAAAACAGATTTTTCACTTTTTTTACTCCAAACAACACAAACCATAACAATAAAATATTGTCCATAACACAAACCACTTAGGCCTGGTTTATAAATACAAAAGAGCTTCAAAATGCCTCAAAATACTGCATCTAAAACCAGACGACGCCTTCAATAGAAATCTCCGCAAAAAGATATTGACGAATGGGATAAACCGAAATGAACAAAAAGGACGACAAAGTACTGCCTGGACAGCGGAGCACAAGCTGGCCCACTTACAGAGAATGAGGGAATTCTGGGTTCAGAAAAAATCGACACAATCTGACAAGTGTAACAAGACCTAGATGACCTCAACGAATAATAATAATATTGCACGACTTTGTGTAATATATTCGCTTTGTCTGAGGACCAATATACCATGTCTATTACTTATAAGGAGATTATACAATCTATTTATAAGAAATATGCACTCAAGCGTTTTTGTGTTTGCAGCTGAAATTTCCGAGAGTTAGTGCGGCTAGAACAACGCAAATGGAGGAAGGGCATTAATCTAGGATTCCGATGAAAAAAGTTAATTGTTTCAGCTAGTGTAATCTGGGGAACTTGTGTATTGGATTTGTAGTTCACAACTAAGTAGGTGTGTGAAAGAAGAAAATTCGTTGCAAAAATATACAAAGAAATGTTCTGATATCTATAATTCCCGCGGTTCCCGATTATCAATATTTCCGGATAGTTTTTTTTTCATTTTCAGGTTTAAGCCTATCTGCCGCGTATGATTTACGCCAATTTACCCCAGTAGCGGGGTGGGTAGATGCACTACACTTAATGTCATTCTTCATTATGTTTCCTACACCAATCAACTGCCAAAACTGAAAAAATGGAAAATAGGGCTTGTTGTTCGTCAAACAAAAATTAGAAATGAGACTTTTGATTAAAACTTTTAGAACATGGAATAGTTTAAAAAGTGCGCCCTCCAACCCCGGTTACTCTTACGCAATTGTAAGATGCATCCTAGATTATAATAATATAATACAGTAGAGCAGGGGTTCCCAACCTTTTTGTACCTGCGTACCACTTGACTTTTTGAGAAATTTTGGGGTACCACCAGACCTAAATGTTTTAATAAACGTGTAATATTTACTCTTCTAAAAGTGTTCAAAGGCTTTTTGAATTAAATTCCTGGAAAAGCTTGTCGGGAGATCAAAGGGTACTCGGTTTTACATCACATCCAGAAGTTAATTAAAGATTTCCCTTTAAAATAATCTTTCATGGAACTATCTTCTGTAAGATAGATAAAATTTGGTTCCAATTCATTTGGTGAGGTTCCCGAAAAAGGATTTCTGATACAGTACACTTTTGAATAATCTTCAGAGAAATACTTCTCAAAGCCTTTTTGAAGGCCTTCCAAGTGAACAATGATATCTGCAACCACATCTGGCATTGGAGATATTTCATTTTCTTGAAAAAATAATGGAAAGGAAATGCAGATAAATTCTTCTCCTGTATTTGAGAACAAAACAGGACAAACTTTCTCTTGAAGGAGTTTATTTTGTCACTGGCTGTGAAGGCTGTTGTGTTTGGTCCCTGAAGTCCCAAGGTTAGTGTGTTGAGCTTGTCAAAAATATCGGCTAGATAAGCCAATCTTGACAACAATTCTTCATCAGTAAACAATTTTTTCATGTCCTGATTTTTTTCACTTAAAAACATAAAAACTTCTGATTTCAGTTCAAAGAGACGGTTCAAAATTTCCCCCCGAGATAACCACCTCACTTCTCTATGCAGGAGTAAAGCCTTGAACTTGCCACCCATTTATTCACACATGAAGGAGAATAATCTTGTGTTTAGAGCCCTAGCCTTTATTAAATTAATAACTTTCACTGCATCTGATAGAACGGAGTTAAGATTTTCCGGCATACCTTTAGCAGCTAATGCTTCTCGATGGATGACACAATGCGCACTTTTGCATTCAGGAGCAACTTCCTTTATTTTTGCTGCTAGGCCTGTCAATCTTCCCGACATAGCTTTTGCCCCATCTGTACACAAGTAAATACACTTGGACCAGGGAATGCAAACTTTGAGCACATATTCATCAATTAACTTAAAAATGGGTTCCGCTGAGATCTTTGATTCAAGTGGTTTGCAGAACAAAAACTCTTCTATCACCTCTTCATTATAATCAAATCGCATGAAAACAAGTAGCTGCGACATGTTTTTAACATCGGTGCTTTCCTCAACTTGAAGTGCAAAATAAGTGCATTCTTGGAGTTTTAAAGCCAGTTGTTCTTCAATATTATTAGACATATCGACCATTCGTCTCTTTTCTGTGTTATTTTATAGTGGTATTTTTTTAATTTCTTTGGCTGCCTATTCTCCTAACACGGGTTGGACCATATCCACAGCGGCCGGCAGTAAAAGCGTCTCGACTATTGTGTGAGGCTTTCCTTCTTTTGCAATTCTTAAAATAGCAAGGTATGACGCCTTTATCAAGTTAGTATCAGTATTGACCAACTTCGTGAAATATTGGGTTTCTTTCTTGAAAAAATAGAAATTGGGTTTCTTTCTTGAAAAATAGATTTTCTTTTAAAAAATTCAATGGGCTTACCAATCAAATCAGGGTGCTTATTATTTTGGTGTCTCATCAGTAAAGAAGGCTTCATGCTTTGGTTCGAAAGTGTTTCAATACATACAACACATTGAGGAATAGGAATGTCACTGGTTTCAGTCTCTGGCTTTACTATAAAACCGTACTGTAAGTAGCTTTCATCGTATTTACGATTGGCCGGTGATTTAGGTTTTTTAGCACAATGCTTTGAAGTACGTCAACGTGAGGACGTCAGAAATCGTTTCATAGTTCAGTTTTCTTATACGAAATCACGAACTGAGAACAACGAACAACGAACTTGTACAATCACTACCAATATTGTGAGGTGGAAGAATGTAGGCGCAGGGGAAGTTATTAAGAGCGTGGGTCGTGGGGGAAGAGGGCTAAGACAGCTCTCGTCGCCCCGCCCCCGGCGCCGTCTCTCCTCCACACCCGCAGAGACAATCAGCTGAGTAATGTTTGCGTGCTCATGCGTTCAGAAGCTATTAATAGCATATTGCTTACAACACTCACGCGTACCACCTGAAACGTTCCCGCGTACCACTGGTTGGGAACCCCTGCAGTAGAAGCTGGAATATCCGGCCCTCAGTTATACGGATTCGCGATAACCTGGACTATCGACCGCGATCAAATAATTTTATACAAGTCGAATATATGCAAGCATGGACGTATCGGAACTGGCATTACTTGCACAACTGGCACAATATCCGACATTACATTCGATACATAACTTTTAAGACTAAGATAAAACTGGTGGGTAAAATATTGTATTTTATAGTAATCCATAAATTGTGTCACCTAGATAACATACATAAAATTAAAATATATTTATTGGTTTATGATTGTAGCATAATTCAACGTTTGGTTTTTTCTTACCTAAGACTTCATACATCAATGGCAACGTTTTTCCAAACATTTCTATTTCCTTTGTGAATAAATTTAATTCTTCAGACAATTTAGCCATATGTGTATCAACGAATTGTATTTTAGTGAGAACTGACATAGATTCCTCTTTTTGCCTAAAATATATTTTTGAATTTAATTTAATTTTACAACATCAATAATATGCATATAATAGGTATAGTTATGGAAAACAACAAATCTGTTTTAGAATAATAATAACAAATAGCTAATATATAACATTGACCGCATATAATTCTATATATTAGTATATACCAGGTGGGCTATTGAATACGAAACAAAGGGATTTTCGGATAGTTAAAGATGAATTCTCAAAAAACTCTCGGACACTTGAGAACTTTGTGAGGGGGACACTTTCTACAAGAATTTTTTTTTGCCAAATCACTTAAACCAAATCACTCAACCTCCTCGCGCTGGAACCACAACTAAAATTTTAAATGGCAGGTTGGGGTAAGTGATATATCATTTAAAAGCCCTGCATTCTAAATGGTTAACATTTTCCAAATTTATCGATTTGTTGTGGAAATTATTTAATTTCATGTTATGAACGCGTTCCTCGTTTATGTCGTTGAAAGGAAGTCCTATTTTTCAATCTGTCCTTACAAAAACTGCAAACGTGAAGGAAAAAGAAATCACAATTCAACGCCAGAAAAGATTTTTATTAGTTTAACAAATGGTCAAATTATGCGCCACCAATTTCCATACAAAAATGTAAATTCCGCTCGAAACGTTCTCTTACATTTTGAGATCCTGCAATCGCGTAATTTGACGGCATTCTTCAATAATCTTCTCTCTTCTCAGCTGTGCCATCTTCATCATTGAAGGTTGGCAACAATTTGGGCAAAATCGTTTCTGTTCTTGGCTGTTCTTATTGGTGAATTGCTCTTCATTCCTGTCAAATCCCGAATATTCCTGAGCCCCGAGCACTTCCTTCTACCTAGGCCTCTCTTTCCTTCTATTTTTCCCTCTATAAGTAGTTGTTTCCCTCTAAAAGTTCGTATTAGTTGTTACGGTAAACGTGAACATACCTCTATCTTTATAATTCTTCGTTTGTGACATGATTCATCCATGATATTCGAAGCATACGTCGGAAAACCCAGAACTCAAATGCCTATAGTTTAGTATTTATTATACCGTCATTAGTATCTTGTAGTACCCTCTGAAGGATTTCCTCTGAGTATATATTAAAAACCAGAGGTGACAGAATGCATCCCTGCCTCACTTCCTTTTTTTTATTAAGGTCTTTCTCGTGTTCCCGTCTTCGGTTCTCACTGTTGCAGTTTGCCAATATAGATTTCGGATCAAGTTTACGTATTCCTCGTGTAGTCCTTTTGATTGTATTATTTTCATTGGTATGTGACATTATCAAAGGTCTTTTGATAGTCGATGAAATACGCGTATACATCTTTTTGCTGGTCTCTACATTTTTGTAGTAAGATATTGAAACTATAAAATACTTCTCGTGTTCCCATTCCTTGTCGAAAGGCGAACTGTGAATCGTCGAGATCGGCCTCGCATTTTCTATATATTCTCTGTTGCAAGATTTTTAATAAAAGCTTCAACACATTACTCATAAGGCTAATTATTCGAAACTGATCGCATTTGTTAGCATTTAGTGTTTCTGGTTTTTGGTATGGGATTGAAAGTTGACTCTAACCAGTCACTGGGAATGACCCCTGTTCTGTATATAGTATTAAAAAGTTGTAAAAATATTCCGATGTTATCTTCTACGTACTCCTTGTATGTCTCTCCTCCTCTTTTAGTTCCAATTCAGTCATGATGAGTTGATTTTGCTTATTCAATAACTTGTTATGTGGTATTTTATTAAATTTTCCACAAGTCTCTCAGACCTTCTTGTTCACATTGAAGTTATCGTGTTTCCCTTGTGCTTCCTCTATTTCATTGCACCTCTCGTTCATCCAATGTTCTTTAGCATCTTTCTTTGAATTAATCGTTGCACTTGTTTGTATCAAGTTGCACTTGTTTAAAACGTTTATATTTTTTTATGTTCTTCTTTCTTCCATTAAGTTTAATATTTCTGCCTAGATCCACGGTCTCTTTTTATTCATTATATTGTTATTTTCCATTATATTGTCTTGGGTGGAAGTTAGGGCGGTTTTTATTTTTGTACCATGTATTTTCCATCTTCAATAATGCGTCGACGTAACTCTTCCAGAGACTCTGGTTCTGTTGCATAAATTCCCCTTTTTAGAGGACCCCACAATAAAAAGTCCAGAGGACTTAAACAGGTGAGCGCGCCGGTTATTCCAGAGTACCTCTTCGTCCAATCTATTGTCCCGAGAAATATTTGTCCAGAAACTCCCGAACATCTTGCGTATAATGCGGCGGAGCTCCATCTTGTTGAAAAGTCAAATGGTCTTCTAAGTAACGATCATCATTTTCAACGATATTAACAAGCAATGGGTGACATCGTCCAACACTTCCAGGTAACATGCACCCCGTGTACCAATTCAAAAGTACCATTCAAAAATGGGACCGATAATGCGGTCTCCAAAAATATCCTTGGATTTACGTCCGAGAAAAAACGACAGTTATGGCGATTTACAGTAGAGTTTAGGAAAAATGTACACTCGTCAGAAAAACAAATAATAAAAAGAAAATTCGCACCAGCACCTATTCTTAGCTAGTCTTATTACCTATTCATTTTATTACCCAGTCATCACTTCGATTTCTTTCCAAACTTCCTTTGATGAACTAATAAAAACCTTCTGGCATTGAAGGGTGATGTTTTTTTCTACACTTTTCCCAGTAAGAACCGATTGAACAATTGAACCTTCTTTCAACTACATAAACGAAAAACGCGTTCATAACTAGATTTAGAAAATGTTAGCCCTTTAGTATACAGGACTAAACGGACTTTCAAATGAGCTATTACTTATTTCACCATACCATTTAAAATATTAGGGGATGTGGTCACAGCGCGAAGGGGTTAATTGATTTGCCTACAAATTTTCTTGTAAAAGGTGTCCCCCTCACAAACAGCGGTTTTTATGACCCCTATCGTTTTCAATGACCCACCTATTAATCATGTTACTATGTGGTGGTTATCATGTGGGGTATTAATCTATTTACTAATGTTATACGAATATATCGAAGTCCAATTCGTCTAAATTATTCAGTCTTTGATAGTTCATTAAGGTTAAAAATATAAGAGGTATTTAGTCTAGAACCATACAGGAAAAGCGCCTTGCAATTGACAAACGAAATATTTTGTCACATTTGCTATGTAAATGGCTATACCATGAATAATTTTAAGTGTGTGTTGACACCCGTTTCTCCCAATTAAAATAATATCATAATAATAATTTACTAATCCATTTAATAATAAATTGAGAAGTTGATGTGAAAAGTGCCAAATCAAATATTTTTGGGAAATAATTTTATTTTATTGCTAAGGCAATTTGTGCTCATTAATGTTTAAACAAATGACATGTTATCAATATTACGTGCTTGCTAAAGATTGTTATGATCCGGCTAGTAATAACAAATACTACCGATAAAAGAAAAACAAAATCAATGAGGCATTACGTTTCAAGAAATCAATTTTTATTTTTTTGCCTAAAGGTCGATTCCCATATGCGCGACACTTAGTTACGCGACGTCGTGCGACATCGCCTGTCAAATACTGATTTCATAGTTTTAAATGGGCACGTCGCGTAGCCATGGTTAGAACGTGCCCATTTAAAACAATATAATCATTATTTGACAGGGGATTGTCGCGTGACGTCGCGCATCTATGTGTCGCGTATGTGAGAATCAGCCTTTAAATTATAGTTTATCATTTTAAGAATATTTTCCCAAACTTTTAAAATAGAATTCGCAGCCGTTCAGAAGTTATATTCTCCGAAATGCATAATGCACATATTTGTGAAGCGACGTTCCATTTTCTAACCGTGTTTTTCTAAAAACATTTTTTTTTCTGCTCGGCGATTGATCTTATTTAAAAACTATTCGTCAGATTGCGATAAAATTTGGAGACAAGTTCGCGAATTCAATACAAAGTTCGTGAACCTAAATGTTTTTAAGTTAGAATCATAAAATATGTGTGTTGCAAAAATTGTGAAAAAACCTAAAAAATATTAGTTGATTTTAAAAGTGTTTCATTTTCAAAGTTTAAACTTATTTTATTATTTGCAGCTAAGTGAGCTTATTCTGGGTACAAACAATAAAATAGGTATATTCTTTTAATGTTATAGGATCAATTAGACGGGTTTCCATTTTCAAGCACCCGGGTAACTCACGAGTTAACTCACATTTATATAGTAGTAGTTAATCCTTTATTGGCAGAAATCTTACTTTACAAATTTGTGATTACGACTTATATAGTATATTGACTTAACTTACATTCAAAACAAAACCGAGATCCCTATATCTCAAAAAAAGGAAAAAAACACAAAGACAAAAATAAAGAAAGAAAGAGCAAAAACCAACAAAAACAATATTAAGGTCTCTAAAAAAAGGAAATATATATATACTTATATACACATACAAAAAGAAAAGAGAACACAAACTACTCCGAGTTCATTGAACCCGCGTATTTGCATTTTAATATTTTCTTCATGTATTTGAGGCCGACCCACTTTCGTCCATTACTTTTTCCCAACTTCTTACTGCTACCTTTTCCGCTTCAGTCCATACACATTTTCTGCAACTCGCCACCCAATGTTGCCACAGCTCCTCACCTTCTCCACATGCTCGGCACGTTATATCACTTGCTTTCATCCAATATCTCCTACCCCTTTCTTCACTTCCGCATCTAAAGCGCGCAATAGTCGTCTGTGAAACTTCGGGGTTGAGGAGATATTCTGGGCATCTTCCTGTAACTTGGATCTTCCCGTAGTCTTTGTTATAAGTACCTTCGTCTATGTGTTTCTGTCTCTCCTGCAGCTCTACCTCTATTAGTCTCTCTTCCAAAAATTTTTCAACTAGCATTCCTTTATTTATTATTCTCTCAATCTCTACGTGATTCCATCCACCTCTTTCATACATCAGCTTTCGTTGGCATCCCCACTTGGTTTCAGTCTTACATTCTATCCTTTCTTTCCTTAACACTTTCAGCACTTCTTTCACTATTCTTTCCTCATTCATACTGTCCACTTTTCTTTCAAACTTGGCCACTCTCGTTGCTGCATAACTGGCGACTTTGTTGGTGTTTGTCTCCTGAAGAACAATATACCAAGGGGTAGACCTCTCTAACTGGAGAATCCTCTTAATATATTGTAGTTGTACCCTTTCTATGTCCACCTCCTCCTTTACTCCCCATATTTCCGCCCCGTACATCAGGATACTTCGCACGCATGCCTTCCAAATCACCATCTTCGCCCTATAATTATCTCTAAAGTAAACTCTCCACACATCCCAGAACCTATTAGCCGCTATCCATGCTTTTTTAACTATAAATCGAATATGCTCTCTGCACGAACCATTCTGCTGGAACACAAAACCTAGATATTTGAAGCTCCTAACCTGTTCTATCTCCGTTTTTCCCATTTAAAACTCTCTCTCTCTCTTTGCTCCCTTTCTCTTCCGGAATAACATCCACTTAGTTTTTTTCTACATTCACCTTTAACACGCGCTTCTTAAAAAACCTTTCCAGTCGTATTAATACCACTCATTTCCGCATACGTACCGGCTAGCACAACGACGTCGTCAGCGTAGGCTAGGCTCCAGACTTTCCTGCTCCCTATTACTACCCCCCCAGCCTGACCCATACTTAACATCCTTTCTAGATCCGCCGTATATAGGTTGAATAGTAATGGACTTAGAGGACACCCTTGTTTTAAACCTTTAACAACCTCGAACCTTTCAGATATAGCCTCACCAACTTTCACTCTGCACCATGTTCCCTCATACAGACGTTCGATACTTTCTCTCAACTGACGCGATATACCTTTTGAACTCATAGACTCCCACACTTTCTACCGCACTACAGAGTCATAGGCTGCTTTTAAGTCGATAAATACTGCGTACAATTTTCCCTTTGGTTTCCTCAATTCTTTTTGAACAATATAGTTTAGTGTGTAAAGATGTTCTGTAGTACCACGACCTTTTCTAAATCCGGCTTGAACTTCTGGAATCAGCTTCATCTCCTCCGCTTCTTCTAGCAATTTTCCCTCCAGTAGTGTAGCGTAGATTTTGTATTCGGTATACATAAGAGTTATCCCTCTGTAATTACTCAATTCCTCTTTATTTCCATGTTTAAGGACTGGCACAATAATTCCCTCTCGCCAACTATCCGGAATTTGTTTGCTGCCTTTGAATAAACTGTTAAGTTCGGCGAGCAGTTTCTCCTTCACTGTTTGTGTAGCCAAGCACCACGCTTCGTTTGGTACCGCATCTGGCCCTGGGGCTTTCCTTTTTTTAAGCGCCGCCAGAACACTTTCCAATTCTTGCTTTGTAATTTCTTCTAGGAAATCCTCTCTGTTGGTTTCTACCGCCCCAAAATTTCTATCCCTTCGCTCGCCATACTCTGTTATTTCGTCTGCCAATAAATCACTGAAGTGGTTCCCCCAGCTTTCTATCGCGATGGACCTTGGGATTTCTCTCTTTTCTTTACCTGCACATTTATATATATATATATATATATATATATATATATATATATATATATATATATATATATATATATATATATATATATGTATATAAATATATATATATATATTTATAAATATATATATATATATATATATATATATATATATATATATATGTGTGCATGTGTGTTGTTTTGTTTTCTCGGGGATTCCGTTGATGTTGAGGGTTGGTTCTGAAAAGAACCGGATTCTCGATGTTTCGGCGAACTAATTCACATATATTCGCCATTTTCAAGAGATATATGCGTCCGTGCGGGTCAACCGTTAAAGACGCATACTATGCGTACATGCGTCTAAGTGCGACTATGCGTCTATGTTAGTTCGCCGAAACGTCGAGAATCCGGTTCTTTTCAGAACGAACCCTCAACATCATATATATATATATATATATATATATATATATATATATATATATATATATATATATATATATATATATATATATATAAACAAAAAGGACATATGTATACATTATTAATATGATGTTATCTAATTATAATTAATTAAACATAATTTTAATTAATATTATTTTTTGAAAAAGTCTATTTTTTAATTGTTTTTCAATAAAGAAAATCTCTATCTACAAAGTTCTCCAAAGCAGTAAATGCGGTACACTTCGTCTGGAAGATTGTCTCTCGAACACAGATATTCGTTACACTTTATTAAAATAATTACGCATTTATTTGTTCGTGGGTGGAGTTGGCACTGTTTCGTTGCTAGATAAGACATCTTCATCTTTATCTTCGCGTTTTTTAATCTTATTAAAAATATTGGCATCTGTTGGATAGTCCGCTATAACCACATCTTCATACACAGATAAATAATCATTAAGAGACACTGTATTATCTACTTTATGCTGATTATATGTGTCATTCGAGGACTTCAATTCTGACAGAAGAGTCAGTTCGCCTTATTTTTTAAAGCCAGCTTTTCTGAAACATTTTTTTATGGTTTCTTGCTGGACATCTATGTCCCACGCTTTTGTCAAGTTTCTAACGGCATCCCATAAAGTAATATGTACAGGTTGATTGTCTTCTAGGGCAACTATAGTTTTTCTCAGAATTCTTCTTCTGTAGTGGAATTTTATATTTTTAATAATTCTGTGGTCCGAAGTTGTAACTCTGACGTCATGTTTGGCGGGAGAAAAACAACACGAATTTAGCTGCTTGGTAATTTTTTGGGTGTGACGGACAGTTATCCACAAACAGCAAGATATTACGTTTTTTGGCATTGAATTTCTTATCTAAACTAGAAAGCCATTCTTCAAAAATTGAGCTTGTCATCAAATGTTTTTTGTTACTTTTGTATGTCACTGGTGAAAAACGTTTATCTTTATAAAAAATCGCGGATTTTTTGATTTTCCAATCACCAACGGTTTGTTTTTCAGTACCACACATATTGGCTCCCGACATGGCAGTGATTCTTTCTTTGCTGTGTTTTCTACCGAAACACTTTTCGTCTTTAAATGTTAACGTTTTATTAGACAAACATTTAAAAAATAAGCCCGTCTCGTCCTGTTAAAAATGTCTTTTTAGCGATAAGATGCTAAAATTTCCGGCAAGATATTGTTGCACCACTTTTCACATTCATGTTCATTAACGTCTGCACTTTCACTACACATAACTTTTTATATAATATTGCTTTTTGTGCCTTATCTTAATATGCCTTTTATATGCCTTTTCTTAAACTTATCTAGCCAACCTGCACTAGCGATGAAATCAATCTGTCCCAGACTCTCAGCAAAATATAGAGCATTTTCTCTAATAAGTGGTCCAGACATTGGCACATATTTATCCCGCGCAATTTTAAACCTTTCCAAAACAGCTTTGTCAATGTCTTCGTAGGTACACTTTTTCAAACTTCTACGATCACTAGTTGCACCATTTTCGGCTTTGTTCAAAATTTCTTATAATTGAAGAAAGTGTACTTGGAGGAATCTTAAATTCTTCAGAAATCACTTTTTTCTTTTTAATACTTTTGTCAACTTCACTTATCAACCTCATTTTGTCAGATAACGACATCGTATTCAGTTTTATTTTGTGGCCACTCATATTTGCAATTGTAAGGGCAGAGGTACGAAGCAACAATGAGTTTAAACTTTAAAATTTCATTAATATATAGCACCTTGTGGGTAATCTTTATAGTGGTTATATCGTCTCTCTTTGGTTTACCGATTCTCTGGAGAATAATACCCTGTCGTAATCTTCCTACAGCACACCCGCTGGTAAATTCTTAGTTTTGATCCATCCGAGTTTTTGGTGATCATAAAATATGAAAAATAAAATGTTTGGTAATATGCCCGAGGATTACAATTTAAGATTACAAATTTAGAATTTGATGCATCATAAATTTTGGAAAATACGCGGCGGTTAAAGAATTGGAGTTATAGAGATTATTTTGTATGTAAAATTTCACCATTGTACAATTTTTACTACGAGTTATGGAAAAATTTGAGTTAAGGAAAATTTGAGTTATGGAAGTTAATTTATATGTAAAATGCTATCTAAACGTATGGATGTCTAAAAATATACGAGTTATAGAAAAATTAGAGTTAAACAGTCTTGTTCTCATTAACTAATTAGGAGCTAAAATGAATTTTTACTACAAAAACTTCTGCTATAAAATAACAAAAATCTAACTAAATAAACTTTCTTCTCTGTCAGAATTGAAAATTAAAAATCACACACAGTTAAACAGTCTGTTTTCTTAAACTGATTAAGAACTAAAAATACAAAATATCCGAATAAGTCACAACCCGCATTAAACTAGGGTATCCGGGTATTTGGTATTCGGTATATATTCTAGGGTATAGGGTATACCGCATACAATCGTTGCCTGTATAGTCTACACCCAATACTCAGCAGTGAAGACCTGTCGCGCAGAACCAAAGTAAGAATATACAAGAAAGACACTTATCGGGATGGCACATAAGAGAGTTTCTGTAAGAAACCGAAGTTGGTGGGCAACACTCATTGTGAAGAAAGCCAAACATCTAAACGGGACATAACGGCAACAAAAAGAAGAGAACTAGTTAATCAAGAACTTGTAACACAGTCTTGTTTTCATAAACTGATTTAGAACTAAAAACACTTTTTAGGACAAAAACTTTTTGTTATGTTATAAAATAAAAAATATAACTTAATAATCTTAATTTGTTCTTAATTTGTTCATATATTTCTGCTAACTGTAGAGGAGCAAACATTTATATCATCGGATATATAGAGAATATGTGGTTGATTTTTTATAAAAATTAGAAGAGAACCATTTAAGAGACCAGAACCAAATGGATTTGTGCGACATTGTCTTTGTAATGCTGAGAATATGTTTCAGCCAAAAATTATCTTGGTAATTGGTAATGCTCCTTGCCATAATTCAATCGAAACTTTTTAACGGAGATGAATTTAATGGCCATAAAATACTGAGGCTTGGTCGATACAGTCCAATGTATAAAGCTATCGAACATGCATGGTCTGCCTTAAAAGCCAATGTTAAAAGAGATTTGGCCGTTCAAATGCCAAATAATCTGGCGGGAGAGGACAGAGCAAATATTACTCTAGACGAGTATCCTCTACAGCGGCGAGGAGCTATTTTCGTTGATAATTTACGGATCCTGACTGTGGCTAACTGCGCCAGATACGTTGCACATATTCAAAGGCAGACATCTTGCCTGACGCATTAAATAAGTTGGACGCTAATTTCTAATTCTTATTATTAGTTAATTTAAGTAAATTCTGTCCCTTCCTTATAAATTAATGAAAAAAATATATCAAAAGAAACATGTAATTTTGAAAAAAAAGTTTACATTAAAAGAAAACATTAAATTGTGTATTTGCTTTTTTCCAATTTAAAATTGTTTATTCAAATTATTAAATTGTTTGTTCTCAATTTGAAATTGTTTGTTCACAATTTAAAATTGTTTGTTCCCAATTTGCAATTGTCTGTTACCAATTTACAGTTGTTTATTCCCAATTTGAAATTGTTTGTTCCTAATTTGAAATTGTTTGTTCCTAATTTGAAGTTGAAAAGGTAAAGTTCTCGGATTATTGGCATCCAAGACATTTTTCTCGGATGCCAGAGTGCGGACACGTTCTATCACGTCCTCTATCTGTCACAGAACTCTAAAATTTTCCACGTCCGCGAAGATGTTGAACAATTGATGCAAAGGATGTACGATGAGGCTTCTGCCTATTCGGAAAACGTTCTCCAAAAATACTTTCAGCTCTGACGTTAGCAGCACCATTAGCGAAATGCATATCTGCTAGTTCTTCGAAAGAATACATTTTTGAAACACTGTTGGGTAGATTTATGAGCACAACACAAAATTTTCAATAAACTAATAGTGGACATATGATTTTCGTAAAGCAATGGTAAATTGATATTTTTTGGGGTTTTCGGGATCGCTACGGGAAAGAAACACTGATTATTTTTCTTTAACGGAATTGTTTTTCCGTTGTTTTTTGTCGAGTATCTCACAAACTAAGCGTTTTTTAACCCCCATATTAAGTGTTTTATGCTTATATTGGATCATAGTATCAGTCTAGATTGTCGGTGAAGTTCTGACACACCCGAGATATTAAAAATTTGTGCAATATTTGATTCTCTTGGTTTAAAATTATTTTAAAAATTGGCCTCATTTATGTCGCAAAATGTAAATATATTTTTCACCTACATATGTATATTAAATATACGTTTTATATGCTGATATTCAAATATACATATTCATATTTTGCAAGTGACAAACAGCTTATTAGATATAAGTATAAAGAAATACTGAAAATATTGTAATTAAGAAATCAACTTAGGATTAGAAGCAAGGTTGAGCCATAGTCAAATGTAATACCTAGTTAATTGCACAGAATTCTGTATTCTTATTTTGTTAATTTTTCAATCCCGCAGAGTAGAGCCTCAATTATTCGCCTTTGTGGTTGGTAGATGTCACATTGATGATCACTTTCGCAAGTCACATTTGTATTTTAAAATGTTCGAGTTCTATTTTCGAAATATATTGCAGCTAAAAGAGCATTAATTTTTTTCCTTAAGATTTTATTAAGTGGGTTCAGTAAATTTACCGGTTGCCGACCGCTTTCTACACGAGGCTTTTCAACTTATTGCACGTGCAGAAGTCGCTATGATAACATTCGGCAATTAAAAAAAAAATAGACAGAAATGATTATTGAGTAATGCTGTTGATAAAACCTATTTAGATAAGAAAAACATTGAAACATATTACAACAGAATTAAAGTGACTTAAATGTGAGTGAAATTGTTGTTTTTAAATATTGTAAATTTTCAACTATCTCTGAATATTTCTCAGAATTTCTGACAATTTTTGGAATAAATAACAAGCACTTAATAACAATTATTGCAAATTGAAAATGATCTGAAACTCAGTCTTTTCCATATATATCATTTAGTACAAGGTTTACGTATAGGTCTTGTATTTTTCCCACATTTGTACAGTTTTATCTGGTCCAATCTAGTCTCGTTGTGTCTAGTCATTGCTTGCTATAACTAGCATGCCTATTATTGTTACCATGAATAACAAATTCACTATGTTTTTACCACTAATTTTGTGAAGATATTATTTAACTTGCGAAGTTATATAAATCTACACACTTAACACGATTCGAGTTCCGACTGTTCGTTGAAGGTCATTTTCAAGTGAATTTTTAAATTCAGTTTAAATATGGATTAAAATGTAGTAACGGTCGTAAACATCTTTTTCATCAATATTGTCACATTTGATCGGTATTATATATTACAGAGTTGTCTAGTCTGTTCCAGTTTCGTTTACATTATTAAGTTTTGTCAGCAATAAATGTTTGCAGATGAATTTAGAGATGTTAATAAATACAACAAGCACTAATTGTTCTTATTTTATTTATTGGTCTTAAGTATAAATGTTGCGATCATTTGTGGAAAGTTATGTGCTGAAAGTGACTTTTTTGACGTATCAAAAAATTTTGATTTTGACGATTTTTTATATAACACAATAATTTATTTTCGCTTACGCTCATTTTACTGCATGTTGTTTTTTCTTTTGGGGCAAGGTAACATTTTTTTGATGTCACTCTTCTTTGTCTGATCTAAAGGATTGATCGATGGTGACTGATTGTAATACTACTAGCTAAGTACTAACCTACTTCAACTTCAATATGTAGAAATAAATAAAACTGTCGAACCCACTAAATAAAACGTTTATTAAATGAAAGGCAGAGCGCTTTCGACTTGGAAACAAGTCATCTTCAGTACTAAAATACATACATTGAAATAATTAACTTGGTAATACGCATTCAACTAAATAAGGAAATAAGTGTAAGTTATACCTATCTTACCCAAATGCTCGATAAAAATATTAGTATGCCGGCGAAAGCAGGGACAAAAAAATAATTGTTACATAAAAAGGCTTAATACAACAGCCTATAATGATTACGAAATAAAACACAAAATTATTATAAAATAAAATAAAATAAATTGAAAGAGGAGCCACGTGACGACAACCTCGACATGTTAATATAAAATGGTGGTGTACATTGTGAAAGAAAAGATTTTAAAGCAGGATGGTTTTTATGCATTTAATGGCCGCCATACGCGCAACGGTCTACCGTACAGGTTACATGTGCAGGTCTGCCTGCGCAGGTCAACCGTACGCAAGAAACTGCACATGTATATATTCCCACACACACTCCGGTCTACCTGCGCAAGCAAACCTGCACAGGTAGACCTGTCATGTGGACCGTTGTGTGTATGGCGGGCATAAGAATAAAAACAAACCTGCGGCTTATAAAATATCAAAATGGGGGGAATTTTGAAAATCTGGCTGTTAACATGGTAGCCTAATTACAAAACAATAACTTAAAAAACTTTTAAAGCTTTCCCAAAGTCTACAAAGTTAAAAAGCTTAAAGACGCTAAGAAAGTAAACAACTACAAAAACCGCCAATACAGGATGACAAGAGAAAACCCTTTGCCACACTCTCTCCATTGTCCTCCCGCACCGACAGTCCAAAAACGCTGAAGCTAAAAAACTTATAAGCTATCAATAAAGAATAACAAAGTAGAAGGTAAATAACATTAAAATCTGAGGGCAAGATAAATCAGACTGTGTCAATGAAACTTATAATTTGAATAAGGCTGTGATTATAGGAGTTGAAAACTCTAGGAGTTGATTATAGGAGTTTAGGATTTAGACAGGATTTGCAGATCTCAAGTGCCTGAAGGTAATTAAGCTTACAGGATTTGTGGTGAACATGTAGGCGTTGTCGATTGAAGAGCTATGCCCTGTGAGGAGGAGGTGGTCTGCTAGCGCCGAGTTGGAAGGGGTAATGCCTGAATTCTTATGTTTGTGGAACTGGTTAAGATGTTCTTTAATACGAAGCGATATAGCCCTGCCGGTTTGACCAACATACTGGGAATCACAATTATCACATGCGAGGGAGTAAACCCCTGCATGTGAAAGTAGAGGCAAGCTATCTTTTGTACGGACCAAGGAACGGGATAATGTGCCTGTCGTAAGGAAAGCAGGTGAAAGGTTGTGGGAAGAGAAAAGACGTGCTAAGTCAATGGAGGGTTGACCAGCAACCTTCAGAGGAGACCACATTTGAAGGAAATTTTTTGTTTGACTAAATTTTTAATGTAAAGTTTTAATGTAAAATCTGTTTATATCAGATTGATGGGGAAGTTATTATAGAAAGCGATGTAGAATGATACCCAATTCCTTTTTGAAGGACTCTGGGCTAAGGGGGAACTTGAAGAGTCTGTGTAATGAAAAGAAAGGGATAACGTTATCGGTAGAGGTGAATTTCCTATAAACTTCAAATACCAGTGAGGAGGAATTCCTACCATGTATGATCGAGGAACGGTATCTTATTATCAACCTCTCTCTCGTATGTGAAGTCTATGGCAGGATGGATGGAATTTATCATGGAGAGGAAATTTTCAAGATGTGTATGATCTCCATCGAATAGGGATGTCATCCACATAACGATGCCAAAAAAGAATATGAGGTGCTGCTAAAGTAGTGTCTAAAATAATTTGTTCCTGGTTGTTCATAAAAAGTTCAGCAAGGAGAGGGCTCAGGGGGGAGCCCATTGCTAAGCCCGAAACTTGTGACCAAATTTGATTTTTAAAAATAAAAGAAACTTTGGTCTAAAACAAGTTCCGTCATCATGATTAAGTGGTTGATGACAGTAAGGGTAACTTGTGGGTGGCGGTTTCGTAAGATTGAGTAGGAGCCCTATAAATATGTTGATAACGTTGGTCAAAGAATCCCTCACTTCGGCTGAAACCACCCTCAAACATTTTGACATTGGTAGATTCAAATTGTATCCCACGAACCCTGAACCCCCTTATTGCATCAAAATTCTATCCAACAGCAACAAACAACATTAACGTCTCAACCGACGGTAGGTCGTGTGCCGCAAAGTACCAGAGACCCTATTGAACAACTTCCTCCACAGAATGATATCTTTTCTGAAATGTCCCGCACAAGGGAACTTATTTTTGACCTACCCAGTTTTCTGCAAGCATGCAGAGACATAAATAAAAGACTTGCAGTATGCAAAACCCTAGGAGAGCAAATCCAGGTAGTTATATTTTCTTGTTTAACTATTGTATGAAAGGTTTAAATGTGGTTACTTGGAATTCAAATGGTATAAGGAATAAGATGGGGGAGATGGTGATGTTTTTAGGCGATACTAACACAGACACACATATATTACTCATAAACGAAACAAAATTGGACAGATCATTTAATCTTCGAGTAGAGAGAGGTTGATAATAAGATCCCGTTCCTCGATTTATTAATCATACATCATAGGAATTCCTCCTCTCTGGTATTTGAAGTTTATAGGAAACCCACCTCTACCGATAGCGTTATCCCTTTCTTTTCATTACATCCTTACTCCCACAAGTTTGCACCTTTGAACGCCCTCCTTCGAAAAGGAATTGGGTATCATTCTACAGATCGTTTTCTATAATAACTTCCCTATCAATCTTATATAAAGCCTTTACACTAAAAATTTAGACAAACAAAAACTTTCGTTCAAATTTCTTCCTGCATTGAAAACACCCACCGTGTGGTCTCCTCTGAAGTTTGCCGGTCAACCCACCTTTGAATTAGCACGTCTTTTCTCTTCCAACAACCTCTCACCTGCTTTCCTTACGACAGGCACATTATCCCGTTCCTTGGTCCGTACAAAAGATAGCTTGCCTCTACTTTCACATGCGGGGGTTTACTCCCTCGCATGTGATAATTGTGATTCCCTGTATGTTGACCAAACCGGCAGGGCTATATCGCTTCGTATTAAGGAACATCTTAACCAGTTCCACAAACATAAGAATTCAGGCATTACCTCTTCCATCTCCGCTCTCAGACCACCTCCTCCTCACAGGGCATAGCTCTGCCATCGACAACGCCAAACGCCTACATGTTCACCACAAATTCTATAATCTTCATCACCTTGAGGCACTTGAGATTTACAAAGCCTGTCTAAATCCTAAGATGACCGTCCTGAACGAGGTCACTAAGTTTTCAACTCCTATAATCACAGCCTTATTAAAATTATAAGTTTCATTGACACAGTCTGATTTATCCTGCCCTAAGCTTTTAATTTTATTTACCTTCTACTTTGTTATTCTTTATTGATAGCTTAAACGTTGTTATGCTTTAGCGGCTTTGAGACTGTCGGTGTATGATGACAAAAGAGGAAGGGTGACAAAAAGGTTTTCTCTTTTGTTATATTGCATTGATGGTTTTAGAGTTGTTAACATTCTTAGAGTCTTTAAAGTTGTTAACTTTGTAGACTTTGGGAAAGCTTTAAAGTTTTTTATAAAAGTTATTTTTCTATTTCATTCTACTTTGGTACTCTTCATTGAAAGCTCAAACGTTGTAAAGTTTTAGCGTTTTTCGACTGTCGGTGCGGGAGGACAAGGGAGAGAGTGTTTCAAAGGATTTTCTCTTTTGTCATCCTGTATTGATGGTTTTTGTAGTTGTTTACTTTCTTAATGTCTTTAAGGTTTTTAACTTTGTAGACTTTGGGAAAGCTTTAAAAGTTTTTTAAGTTATAGTTTTGTAATTAGGCTACCTTGTTTACAGCCAGATTTTCAAAATTCTCCCCATTTTTACGTTTTATACGCCGCAGGTTGGTTTTTATTGCTTAAATACATAAAAACCATCCTGCTTAAGAATCTTTTCTTTTACAATCTACACCACCATTTTATATTAACATGTCGAGGTTGCCGTCACGTGGTTCAATTTATTTTATTTTATTTTATAATAATTTTCTGTTTTATTTTGTAATCATTATAGGCTGTTGTATTAAGCCTCTTATCTAATTATGTTGCAATTATTTTTTGTCCCTGCTTTCGCCGGCATACAAATATTTTTATCGAGCATTTGGGTAAGATATAACTTACACTTATTAAATTATATCAATTTGATTTCTAGTCAATTGCTCAGAATTGGGTATTCCTATTTTGTTACTTTCCGACTCCCGCTGATAGAGTAGGGGGTTAATCTATTAAATGAGTTCAGTAAATTTAAATATTTGAATTTCTTTGCGGACCATTAAAGTTTCGTCACCGGTTACCTCTCCGGTTGCCGACCGCTGTTGCAGAACTAACCAAGGACGCGTTCTCAACTTATTGCACGTGCAGCCATGGAAATGATAACATTCGGCAATTATAAATTTATGTTTAATTCTCTGGGTTAATCAAATAGATAAAAATGATGACTGAGTTTATTGTGCTGTCGATAAAACTTATTTAGATAATAAAAACTTTTGAAACAATTTTTTACTTCATCAAATTTAAAGTGTGTTCGAACAAATAACAATGACTTAATATGAATTTTTTTAAATAAAAATGAATTGAAACTCCGTCTTATCCATATATCGCATTTAGTACAATGTTTACAAAAGTCTTGTATGTTGACCACATTTATTCAGTTTTATAGTTCAGTCTAGTCTTGTTGAGTCCAGTCATATTGCTTGACCTAGTCCATCTATTATTATTGCTCTGAATTGAAAAATTCACTGTGTTTTCACCACTAATTTTGTGAAAATATTATATAACTTATGAAGTTATATAAATCTACACACTTAACACGACTCGACTGTTGAATGTCATTTTCAAGTGAATTTTTCAAATCAGAGTAAATACGCATTAAATTGTAATTGCGGTCGCAATCATTCTTTTCATTATTATTGTTACATTTGAACCTAATATATTACGTTAATATATCTAGTTGTCTTGTCAGATGCAGTTTTGTTTACATTAATCATTTATGCTAGCAATTACTGTTTACCGATAAATTTAGTGATGTTAATAAACCCAACAAACGCTAATTGTTCTAATTGTCTTTATTGTTTTATAGTACATATAAATATTGCGGTTAAAGGCGGAAAATTATGTGCTGCAAGTGACCTCTATTTTATGACGTGTTACGATTTTCTCGTGACAATAATTGATGATATTTTCGCTAACGTCCTGCTGTAATTTCAGAAATATTATTGCTGTGCGATTATTTCCAGATTTGCTAATTTAATGCAACGTTTTCGAACATAAGTTTCTTGTTTTCAGCAACAATAATATTTTAGGAGCATTCATTCAAGTCTGATTAGCCTATACGATTCTAATCACGTTTTGTGTCTTTAAGTAGTCTATGTCTATATTTTGTCCATTTTATTTGTGCTAAGTTAAGCTATGATAAACTTCATAGGCATTTGCTGGCAGTTTCAGGAAAAGATTCACTATTTCTTTAATATTTATTATTTTAATAATTAATATTTCTTTAATATGTTAATATTACTTATATCGTAAGTAATTGTCAACATGGTTTCAGGGCGGGAAGAATCAATGAGATAGCCTGCTTTCAATTCATTAGCTGCACAATACGAGATATAGAAAATCAAAACACTCCAGGTGGGATTTTCGAGGATTTATCTAAATCATCATCAATAATCATCTTCATCAACCACCCTTCGACGTCCACTGCTGGACATAGGCCTCTGTCATGGCTTTCCATTGTTGTCTGTCTTGACTCGCCTGATTCCAGTTGGTTTCAATTATTTTTTGTTCGTCGGTCCAGCGTGTATGTGGTCTTCCCCTCTTTTGCTTATCAGCACGTGGTCTCCATTCCAACAATCTTTTCAACAACTTTCATTCTGGCCACGTGCCCGGCCCAATTCCATTTTATGTCGCTATTATTTTGTTATTGTCTATCACCCCGGTCCTCTGTCGTAGGCCCTGATTCGTAAGGTAGTCTCTTAAACATAAACTTAGCATTGATCTCTCCATTTTTCGTTGTGCCACTCGCTTGCTCGCAGATGATATCGTTTGGGTTAAGGTCTCCGCTACATAAATGAGTACCGGCAGAACACACTCGTCCGACACGAGGCAGATCGAAAGATTGCTTTTAAAGACATGTATTAATTTTCCGCAGGCTGCCCATCCAAGGTTAATTCTTCTATACTCTCTCCGGCGAGAGAATGCAGCTGTAGGTACTGCGTCGAGGTATGAGGGGCAAGGGACGCGCAGATTAGTTGGAGTAAAGAAATATGCGTCAGTTTTTCAAATATGGACAACTAAACACCGCGCACTCGAAATAAAGTGGGGGTGTGCTCAGAACAATGCTAAACTCGTCGATACGGGATGCATTCTCTCGCCGGACAGAGTAGATGTAATTCGCATGTCTGATTGTCCTTTGATATTCGTACTTCATGCCCCAGGTATATATATATTTCTCAACCATTTCAAGTGTGGTGTTTCCGATCTTTATGCCCTCACTCATAACAAGATTTGTCATGATCTTAGTCTTCGAAAAGTTCATTTTCACTTCAATACAAGAGCTTGCTTCTTCAAATTCATGAAGCATTTGTTTCGCCTCTCCTAGATTATGAACAATGGTAGATTAGGACAATGTCATTTGCGAAGCGAAAATGACTAAGTTTACTACCGTCTATGTTAATACCCCTAGTCTCCCAATCGCGTTTCTTGAAAGCGTATTCTAGGACTGTTATGATTAGTTTTGGAGACATAGTGTCTTCCTGTCTCACTCCTCTTCGGATTTTAATGCGGTTGCTTTTGTCATGTTTTTTGACCGACATGTTAGCGTTCTCGTATACGTTATAGATCAGTTTTGAGTATCTACGTGGTCTGTTAGAAAAGTATTCAACCTATAGCCGATAAAAAAAAAAACTGGCATACCTGGAGCGTTGGAAACCTAAAAACCCTCAAAGTAGTCTCCTTGGGACTCCACACACTTGGAAGCATTCCGAAAAATCCTCTTTTGGAATCGACTTTAGCTCGGCTGTCGTTGCAGCGATAATGTCCTCTTTTGTCTGAAATCGCGTTCCTTTCAATGGCCTCTTGACTTTGGGGAATAGCCAGAAGTCGCAGGGGGTCATATCAGGAGATTAAGGAGCCTGTCGAACCACAGGAGTCTGGTTTTTCGCCAAAAAATTGTGAACCAAGTGCGAAGAATGTGCTGGAGCATTGTCGTGATGGAGTCATCAATTTCCTCATGATCACAACTCCAGTCGCTTGCGCCGCACAGCATCACGTAGGTGACGTAGGAGATCCCTATAGTACTCCCTATAGTCGTTCCGTCATTTTACTTACATTGAAAAACCGACGAGAGCACTACACACTACGTCACTCGAACACTGCTCGACAGCAACTGACGCTATCTACAGGCGGAAAAAAAATCACTCAAGCGCACGAAGCTTAGAGGTCTGCTCGTGCAAGCGCGCTTGATTCAAATCCATCAGGTTTTCTAAATTAAAAATAAGGTCGTATACTTTTCTAACAGACCACGTATAGTCCACTCGACATTCTCTCAGGGCTTCCATTATTGCTTTCAATTCGATCGTGTCAAATGCCTTATGAAGTCAAATCAAATCAAATACATTTATTTATCCCCAGATATAAGTAATTTACATATAGGACACGTCACAAAAATATAGCAAATAAAGTGAATACTTATAATTAAAAATAAAAATTGAAACTTAGTACATATATAGATCCTCCTATAGACAAACACATGTACACACATATATACATATATACTTGCAAATATACAGAAATTATTTATTTGAATAAAAGTCATTTAAAGTATAGAAACACTTTTCAATTAAATATATTTAAAGTTTCCTTCTGAACACTTTATAACTCTTTTCTTCGCGGATTCCAGTTGGTATACAATTGAAAATTTGTATGCCCAATCTGTTTGGTGCACTTTTGCATGTAGTTAAGTTGCTGCTTATTGGTCTGAGATATGGCAATATCTCGTATTGTGTTTATGTCGTTCCTCTGCGATGAAAAGTTTATTTTTGTTTTAAAATATGTGGCACGCCAGTTCCTATATGTATATGGAGGTTACTGTTAAAATGTTTAGTTTTTTAAAAAATGGTCTACATGATGTGAATACATTGATATTAGCTAAAGCTCTAATGACTCGCTTTTGTGACAGGAAAACCTTTTGTATAAGTGAAGAAGCTCCCCATAATAATATGCCATAGGTTAAAACCGACTGGATTTCGGCATGGTATACAGACAGAAGGGCCTCTTTGCCCACCGTTTGACGGACTTTTCTAATTAGGTAAGCTGTGCTCTTTAATTTACTGATGATACTATCCGTCATTATTTTCCACGTCAGGTGATCCTCTAAGTGGACGCCTAGAAACTTTACAACCTTGGTTCTCTTTAATCGAACGTTACCAATTTGTAATGGGAGGTGTATGTAAATGTAGGTTTCTTTCGGTGACATTGGAAAACCATATAGCTGGTCTTTGCCAAATTTAGATGTAGGTTATTTGCGCAAAACCAGTTATGTAGCTGTTTTAGTGTTTTATTTGCTTCAAGTATAGTTTCTAGTTGAGAAGCCTTCGAGATTACGATGGTAGTGTCGTCAGCATACAAAGTGCAATGATTACCACCGATGTGTTGAACCGGATCACCAGTATATAAAGAAAATAATATGGTTGTTAGAATGCTTCCTTGCGGAACACCAATTTTTATATGTTTTGGTTTTGATAAACCTGTTATTCCTGCATTATCAACTTTGACATATTGTTATATATTGCTGAAATAAGACTGGAACCAGCCTTTCCTCTAATACCATATGAATATAACTTTTCTAGCAATTTGTCGTGATCAACACAATCAAACGCTTTACTAAGGTCGCAGAAAATACCGACAGGACACTTTTCATCATCAAACTCATTGATAATATTTTCGTAGAACTCGGTTAAAGCAGTAGTGCTGTGGAATTAAATTGCATTTGAAAATAAATGGCATTAGTCTGTATTCCATGCAATATTCTAAAATTTTGGACAGACATGACACTAACGAAATAGGTCTATAATTATTTCTATCAGTACGATCTTCTTTTTTAAAAATGGGAATAATTGTTGAAATTTTTAAAATGTCTGGCACTTATATGTCAGTAATAGGCTCAATACCTTCATTTTGCAGTTGCATTAAACTACTTGAAATAGAATCCGGACCGCAACTAGATTTATTTTTTAGTTTTTTAAAAATAACAGACATTTCTGAAGTGCTAAATCCCTATATATATATATATATCTATATATATATATATATATATATATATATATATATATATATATATATATATATATATATATATATATATATATATATATTTGTCGTTAAACATTATGTGTTCATTAATTGGATCGACTGAGGTAATGTCTTTGATTATCAATTCAGGCGCGGTAATAAAATGTTCGTTCAGCAGCGATGCAACTGAGTCAGGATCTTTTATTAGATTATCTTGATTATCTTGAAGTTTTTTTGCTTATTTGATGACTTCTCTATTTTATTCTTATAGAAATTTCTTCTAGTTGTAAGCAGTAGACGCTGATGCATTTTTTTCTGTGCGATGTTTATCTCTTTTAATGCAGGATGTTGCTTTTGGATAACATACAATATGGATAACATAAGTCTATAAACAGGAGGACTAGTGGTCTATTGCATTCGACGGTTTTCTCGATGAGGGTCTTAATACTCGGGAGTTGATCATTAGTTCCGATACCCGATCGGTATCCGGCATATCAAAAGCATATAATACCGTAAATCATAACCTGTTACGTCAAAAATTGTTTGTGTATGGCATTAGAGGAGTGGAACTGCAGTGGATTGAGTCATATGTAAAAAACCGATCACAAACAATAGAAATTTCAACAGGACAGGATAAAATCAAATCCAAAATTAGAACTACAAATGTAGTGATTCCGCAGGGAAGTATTTCGGGCCCCATACTATTTGCATTATACGTAAATGATCTACCTCGGCTATAGAAACAGACACAGTCATGATAAATTACGCAGATGAAACAAGCCTCATAACAACAAACAAATATTTAGAAGATATTCCGTAGAAGGTTAGATCAAACTACTACAAATTACTAAACACGTGGTTTGATGAAAACAAATTAATTAAAAAACGAAGAAAAAACGAACTTCATATTTTTTAAAACAAAACGGGACCAAAGATTATTCCCCAAAGAAATAGTAATCTCGGACAACACACTAAAAGTTCAAAAATGCGTTAAACTATTAGGAATATATTTTGTTGAGAATTTGGATTGGGAAACGCACATAATTAATGTAACAAAGAATTTCAATAGGTATGTGTATGCGCTGAGAATACTCAGACGATATATTTTTTTTTAATCCGTAGCCCGCGATTGAGGAGGGGTAGCCCTTGCAACTAATAGGCTGCTGTCGGTGCCGCAGCATTTCTTGCTACATTTACGATACGTTTTCACTCTTTCCAATCATTTGCGATGTCCTTGGCTTGATGGGTATCCAGTCTTTGGTTTCTCAGATCTTATCGGCAATAAGATACAAATACGTAAAAAACAGTTAAAATTACAGTCTATTGAGGTTCGGGATCATGTTCTGGAGCAGCAGAACATTGATAAACGATATTTTCAAAATTCAAAAGGAAGCTATCCGTGTAATTTTCTACCTGGAATTCACCGAGTCGTGCAGAGGAAACAGTAAATTCAAAAGTCAACAATGGAAAGAATACCATAAACAACTGGTAAATACAACTTCCCCACAGGTCAACTTTAGCATGACCGAAAAACTGCCGCCGAACAGTACAATTAAACTATTTAACGCGCTACCAATGAATTTAAAGCGAAAAAATAATATTAAGGAATACAAGAATATCGAGCCCGACTCTCTACGGGAGTACTACACAACCATAAGATCACCAATTTACCAAATTTGAATTTAATATAATAATTAAGAGAGTCGGATGAGAAACCTTCAATTTAAGAACTCACGCTTACTGAACTGACGGACTTGACGCTGAGTTCATATAATGTAACAACGAGGTGATGAAGGTAGATTGTCAAAAATTGCCAGAGGTCATAAAATTGATAGCTACATTAAGCCATTTCAAGAAGCTTCAATACCTACTCATTGATATCCCAACCCATACTGCATAGTCCCAAGAATATTACATAGGAGTAAAGTCTCTGGTAGACTTTACTCCTATATAAAGGCTATCCTACTATAAAGGCTAACCGATAAGTTCGTCTACCTTACAAGTGTTCAGATTCATTTTTGTTTTTATATGTAATTGTTTACGTTGTAGCTTAAATAATAAATAAAGAATAAATAATCAATCATTGATATGTTTTTAAAACAAATAAGCATTTTCTATCAAAAATCGTCAAAAAATCGGAATAATTTTGCATAGCCGCTATAGTACAATAAAAATAAATGTGTGCAAAAATAATTTAGAATGAAAATTGTACATGCTTATTTGCCCTAAATATGTTTTTCTTTCTATGGACTAAAACTATTTCAAATATCTGTATTCAATTTTGCGATTCCTTATAAAGTTAAAGCCATGTTTATTTACTTAGATACGGATCAATAAAACAGTGGTTTATTCATTAGGGAAATAAAAATATCCATGGCAACGCAACAAAATAACACTAACGAGCTCCGTAAACGTAAGAGTAAACATAATTGTAAACATAATTGTAAACATAAGTTAGTAAGTAAAATTGAGAAAACTTTGGAGAACAAAGAAGTTGCCCTAGGTGCTTTCTTAGATATAGAAGGAGCCTTCGATAACACATCTTACATCTCAATAGAAAACGCAATGGTCAATCACCACGTAGATAACACTACGACCAGATGGACCATGTCGATGCTTAACAGCAGAACTGTAAAAGTTAAACTACTGGAAGAAGAGATAACCATGTCAACAACAAGAGGTTGCCCCCAAGGCGGCGTACTGTCACCACTTTTGTGGTGCCTAACAGTCGACGAGCTACTAATCACCCTTAACAAAAGAGGGTTCTTCACTCAAGGATATGCCGATGATATCGTCATACTGATTCAAGGTAAACACCAAAGAACGGTTGAAGAAATCATGAAGGCAGCCTTGAATATTACAGAGACCTGGTGTTCGACAGGAGACCTAAGAATCAACCCTGCGAAAGCCACCCTGATCCCTTTCACAAATAGGAAGAAAATCACAAACCAAACCAATATCTCAATATTTGGGAAACCTGTTCAATGGAGCAACGAAGTCAAATACCTAGGACTTACACTAGATTCCAAACTAACATGGAATCCCCACATGAACAAGACAATCTCCAGATGCAAACAAACGCTGATGATAAGTAAACGAGCCATAGGTAGCACATGGGGTCTCAAACCGGAACTGACTCACTGGCTATACAAAACTATAGTTCGACCAATACTAACTTACAGCATAGTAACCTGGTGGCCTAAACTACAACAATCAACTGCTGTTGCAAAATTAAGCAGGATACAACATCTAGCGAATCTATGCACCACAGGAGCCTTTAGAACTACCTCTGGATTAGCATTAGACGTGATACTAGATACACCGCCATTAGACATCTTTCTAAAAGGAGAAGCAAGAATGGCGGCATACCGACTACAATGCGCGGGTCAATGGATCGCAGCCAGTAGGATCGGGCATACGAAAATCATGACGGCAGTCAGAATACCGTTGATGGAAATGAGAACCGACAGTACCAACAAGTCATTCCATTTCGAAAAATCATTCACCGTACACATAGATCCAAGCTGGAAACCGGACCAGCTTCCCACCCCTACGAACAAGAACATAATCTTTTACACGGATGGTTCAATGTTTGAAGGAAGGGCCGGATCGGGCCTGTACAGCAAAAATCCCAAAATTAGGGAATCAGCCAGCCTAGGCGAACACTGCACGATATTCCAAGCAGAAGTACACGCATTACTATTGGGTGCTACTGAATGCCACAGACAAAAATATCGGAACAGAAACATTTATTTTATATCTGATAGTCAAGCAGCGCTAAAAGCACTAGAGGCCTGCAGTACAAAATCAAGAATCATAAAAGAATGCAAAGAAATACTACATACACTAGGCCAACAGAACACAGTAAAAATCATCTGGGTTCGCGGGCATAGTGGTATAGAGGGAAACGAACATGCAGACGACCTAGCAAAACAAGGTGCCCGCAAGAAACTAGTTGGTCCCGAACCGAGCATAGGTATAGAAAAAGCCTGCACCAGAGCATCCATCAATGATTGGATGAAAAATAAACACAAACTCAGATGGAACTCCTATGATAAAGCAACCCATTGCAGGAAGCTAATAGACTCACCTAATCCCAATATAGCAAAGGACCTGTTAAAACTAAACAAAGCTCACACGAAGCAGATAGTTAGTTTACTAACAGGCACTGGCGGATTTAGAGAATTCATGCATAAAGTAAAAATCTACCGAGACGAACCTTTATGTAGACTCTGCGGAGAGGAAGTTGAAATAGCAAACCACGTACTCTTCGAATGCCCTGCCCTAGAACGAATGCGACACCAGCTCGACTGGAACCAACAAACCACATGGGAACCCAAACTTGTAGGAAAACTAAGGAAACTAGTCAGTGACACAGACGTCGGACTGCAAGTTTGATATCAACCGACAGCACAATAAGCCTTAAGGTTGACGTGCGCCAAACCCTTAGAGGAAGTCGGGAATCTAATCTAATCTAATCTAAACATAATTGACTTCGCTGATGTTCTTTTATGATCTCCAATCACAAAACTTATTCAAACTTAAAACACACGGAACACAGCCAGAATATATAAATAAATTCAGCCTTTACGGAGCTCTATAGCAATTATTGAGTCTTTTTAGGACTACCAAAACAAATCTCACATGAAATTTGTATTTGATATGTTTTGGTAGTCCTAAAAAGACTCAATAATTGGTATAGAGCTCCGGAAAGTCTGAATATAATGGGTGTTTTTTTAGCTACATGAGAAGTTTCGATGGTTGTTGTCTATGGTTTGCCAGTTGAGAATGTCAAACTGTGTTGACATTTCAATTCAGTAAGGTTTGGCAATTCATCATGAATCGTCTAACGCCTGAAAAACGCTTTCAAATTGTGGAAATTTACTTTAAAAAAAAATCTGTTCGCGAAGTTCATAGAGCACTTCGTTCATTTTACGGTCAACATAATCGGCCTAGTGAGCAAGCAAGTCGTGCAGTTATTGATTGTTTTAGCACTAATTTTACTCTTCTCGATTCAAAACCATCAACAAGACAAAGAAATATGCGTACCTACCGAAGAGAATATTGCTGCTGCTAGCGCTAAGTGTTGAAGAAGACGCCGAAATGTCGATTCGTCGCCGTTCTCTCTATTTGGCCTTTGTCCTTCGATTACGAGGAAAATTTTGGACTATGACTTACGTGCCTATAAAATACAGCTCGTGTAAGAATTAAAGCCAAATGACCATCGTTTACGTCGCATTTTTGCTGATTGGGCTAATTTGAAACTGGTCGAAGATGAGCATTTTTACAGAAGAATTGTGTTTAGTGATGATAATTAGCTAAACATGGACGACATTTGGTTCCAACAAGACGCAACTTGCCATGCTTTATTTCCAGAAGTGGTCCTGTTAACTGGCTGTTACTGCTACGACTTAACGCCTTTCGATTACTTTTTCTGGGACTTGTTACTCGTAGCCGCAGTGGACATATGCCAGTAATCATATTTAAAAAATAAATGCCATGAAATTATCTACCAGATTATAATATTAAAAAATTAATTCCAAGAATATTTCTGTCGTGTATTATTATTTAAAGTTCTCAAGCTCTTAAAAAAACACCCATTATTTATATATTCGGACTGTGTTCCGTTTGTTTTAAGATGATTTTCTATAACGTAGGATGGTTTCACCAATTCTAACAAAACTTATTATTCATTTTTTTTATTAATCGCTTGATTTCTGCGGGAGTAATCACTCCGCAATTTCACGTCATCATCTAACAATAATTATACGGATGTATCCATTTATGATTAATAAAACACAATACTCATAAAATATTGCCGTACGAATCAACAATTTTTTCATTGTCATGACAACAACAAAATCATAGCCTGAAGACATAATTCTCATAAACAAAAACACAGAAAATGAAATTTTGAATTATTCTTTTCTTTGAATATAACTTGTTAAAAGAAAAGCAGAATTGAATAAAAGTCTCTATTACACTCGCGGATAAAATTAAGGTTTAACTCGCAAATTTAAATCCCCTCGCGCTTACGCGCTCGACAATCCGCTCGTTAAATCGTCATTTTATCCGCTTGTATAATTAATAACCATTATTCAAGTTTGCCTTATAGAGTCATGTTTCATTTCTTGGATACGGATCAATCAAACAATGGTTTATTCACTAGTGAAATAGAAGTATCCATGGCAAAAAAATAACTCATTTACGAGCTTTGTAAACATAACCCTAAATGTGGGCTTGGCTGATTTTCTTTTTTGATGGCCAATCACAAAACTTATTATACATGTTTTGTATAAATCTCTTGAGATTTATGATAACAATAATTCTTCGGATGAATCTATTTATGATTAATTAAACACAAATTAATTAAACACAATACTTTAAACAACAATTTTTAAAAAATATTTTAATATTTTTGAAAAGTGTTTTTAAATTAAAAAAAATATGATACTTACGTATTAACGCCACCACAGCGAGAGGTCGCGCTACCGCGCGATATGTGGCCTGCATTTATCTGCTCTAATATAACCTAGTCTAACCCTTATCCAATATTTTTTCTTATTTCGGATCGAAAGGTCGCGCTACCGCGCGATATGTAGTCTATATTTATCTGGTCCGTTATAACCTAACCATCCATTTTGTACAAATCTGTAGCTGTGGTGGCGTTAGTACGTAAGTACCAAAAATATTTTAATGTTATTAAAAGTTATTTTAATATTTCTAGAAGTATTTTAATATTAAAAAAAAATATTTTAAAATTTTTATAAACAGCGTCGGGTACATTTTACTAAAAAAAAAAAAACCTTAAATATAAATTAAATTTATTATGAATTAATATTCATAAAACAAAATGTGTTTCACTACAAAAAATTTAAATCTTTTAAAATATTTTGAAATTTTAATGCGTTTTAAAAATATTTTAGGGCAGTGATAATTTCCAAAATATTTATGAATGGGATGGTTGCGACAGTTACTACGTGGTAATTCATACTTACATTGAATTGAAAAATTAATTATGTTTTCACCACATTTATATATAAGTTTGGTAAAAACATTGTGAGTTATTCAATTCAATCCAAAATATTTACTATTGTAGTTATATCTAATCTAATTATAGGCGGTTTAGCAAAAATGTACAGTCGAACTTACATAACATGAACTTCTATAACTCCAATTTTTCTTTAACTCGAATATTTTTAGAAATTCATACGTTTAGATAGCATTTTATATATAAATTAACTTCCATAACTCGAATTTTGCTTGACTCAAATTTTTCTATAACTCGTAGTAAAAATTTACGCATTGGTAAAATTTTACATACAAAATAATCTCTATAACTCCAATTTTTTAACCGCCGTGTATTTTACAAAATTTATGATGCCGGATATTGCCTACCATAAACCGTCGATAGTGTAATCCTCGGGCAGATTACCAAACATTTTATTTTTCATATTTTATGATCACCAAAAACTTGAATAAAGCAAAACTAAGAATTTACCAGCGGGTATGCTTTACGAAGATTATCACAGGATTATTATTATTTTCCCGAGAATCGGAAAATCCAAAAAGAGACGATATAATCGAAGATCACCCACAATATTTTACAATATGATGCTTTATATTATGGAAAACAATTAAAAATGACTGACTTTTTAAAAAAATAATATATTAATTCAAATTATTTTTAATTAATTATAATTATATAACATCATATTAATAATCTATACATATTTTTTGTTTGTTTATAAATATATAAATATGTACATATGTATTTACTTTGAATAAATTGTGTATAGTGTATTTTACTCATTTTATAGTTATGTATTTCTATAACTCATTTTTTTTTCATGAACTATGGCAATTCGACTTAGGGAAGTTCGACTGTATTTAGTCTATTTTTGTTTGTCCTTGCTCAGTGTATTAAAGTCTTGTAAATTCAAATAGAGTTTTATGTCTCTAAAATTACCTAGCCTCTTCTCGTCTAATATTTGTTTAATATTGTATAGTATTTATTTAATATAGTATTATTTAATATAGTATTTGTTTAATATTATATAAATACTCAGCAACTGAGAAACAAAGTTCAATACTTACACTTGATATCTCATATACTTTACTTTAACCCTAAATATTTTACTAGTATAATTCGCTCCGACTTCAACTGCAGGTTTAGAATCGAACTGTAATATTTCCAAATTTTCATCCTTAAAATAATTCCTGAAAGCTTTTTTGATCAAGTCTTTCGTTATAATTTTTCCGTCGCACATTCTGTACTAATTTTCTAACAGCACTGCAATGTGTGTGGCTTTGCTGTACTTATATACCACAAGTGCGAATAATTGCTAATAATTGTTGAGCAAATAGATAAAAGATAAAAACAAACAAGTGTGTATATAAAAATATTTGTTTGTGTGATTAAATAAAAATGATTGAGTGCTCAATGAATATATAAATAACTCTGCGATGATGCACCAAGCCTGTTTAAAAACTATCAAAACTCGGATATTATAACTTATATTTGTTGCTTTTTGGGGTCACCCCATTACATGGTTATTCATTAAAAAACTGCAGATATTAGTTAGAGTTTAGCTATCTATAAATATGTAGCTTGTAAAGATAAAATTGAAGCTATCATATCAATATTAAAATTATGTTCTAGAATTACTTTAATTTTTAATTATCTTTTCAATTTTATAATTTTAATTTATATTGATAGCATTAAAGTATAACACAAATTTAAACATACACTAATAAAACCCGAAAATATTGCTGCTGTACAAACACTGAGTCAGAAGTTTGAATATCAAAATTCACAATTCGACTCCGATCTCAAGAACTTGTCTTTTGAAAAAAAATATATTGATTTTAAACACTGCTTTAATTAAAAGTGATAATCGGCCGGCAACACATAAATATGTTACAATTTTGCGGGCAGTATGCTTGAAGTTAAATTTTATGTCTTCCAACAAAGCTTACCATGTTTGGGATGTAACAGATTTTAATTTAATATTTTGTTATTTTTTTATAGCATCTATTCAGAATCAAATACATTTTTTTAATAATAATAAAAACATGAAAACAGTTTCAATTTTTTTTTTCAAGACTAACAGAAATAGAAGCTTTAAAAGTTATCTCTACAATAAAAAGTACAGATTTAAGTCTGGAAGGAATAAATATGTTGACAATTGTGTATTCCTTTTCGGCTTTCATATATAACACATATCATAAATTCTAGCTTATCTAATTATATTTTCCCTAGTATGTGGAAGAAAGCTCGTGTGATACCATTACCTAAAAATTAGCAGCTCGTCCTCTTTTAATGACTTGCGCCCTATTAGTATTCTCCCAACTCTTTCTACAGTCTTTAAAAACTCATTGATACTCTGCTAGAAATATATTTAACGATAATAAAATACTACCTGATACACAATCTGGATTTAATTTATAATAAGTAACCTGGATAACGGAAAGCTAGCCCTTCTAATTTCATTGGATTATTCTAAAGCATTTGATACATTCAATCATGACATCTTAAAAGCAATATACAATTATGTGGGGTTTAAAAACCAAGCTACTAATCTTATGAAAATTTACCTGCTGGATAGAATGCAATTAGTGTGTTATAATAAAGGAAACTCAGGTTTTCTAAATGTTATTAATGGTATCCCACAGGTCTCAATATTGGGCCCGGGATTATTTACATTTCATACCTCTAATTTTCCATTAGCCTTTCTGTCTTGTAGTAGTCAGTCCCGGATTGGCCATAAGGCAATTCGGTCAAATGCCCGATGTGCCGGTGTAGCCGATTGGCGGTTGAATTTCTTATGTTATTTAAAAAAATCGTAATATCCTTAGTTGAATCAGATTAGAATTTTCAAGTCGAATATGGACATCAAAATGTCCATCGGTAATTCATTCCAACGGATGGGGCTGCAAACATACAAGGCCAGTATAATGGATTTTTTTTCATGGCTTTCCAAAGAATCTCCAGGGTAGCATATGTAGTGCCATGCACATGTATTAAATTTAGTGTCAGGAGATACTACTTTTTATTTTTTGAGGGGGCGTAGTATATCATTAACCTGACAAGTGTAACCCCCGGAATCACGAACATCCTGGAACCGCTCTTTACAGTTATTAACAGCATTAAACCGGAGGATGTCGTTGGTCTGTCCTTGGCATCTACATTTTTTTTCCGTGCGTCCCCATTTCACTGGAGTGTTTAGGGGTTCGGGAATCTGGCTCTATAATTTTGTTTTTTTTTCTGTAGTTGATTTTTGTCCGTTCGTCCTGTTCTTTGTGTGTCATGATGGCACGTATCATTGTCTCCGTGTTTGTCCAGTCCTCTGGTGATCTTAGCATCACGTCTACCAGTGTTTGCAACTCTGGGTTGAGTTCTGTCTGCTCCTTCCGTCTGTCCCTCTCGGATATCCACCTACTGCATTCAAACACTGAATGAAATGCACTGTCCACGTCGCCGTCGTATACACACATTGCGTCACTTGCTCTGCCAAAGCTATGTAGATACTCCCTGAAGCATCCGTGGCTGCTGAGGGCCTGTGTGAGATGGTAAGTTATCTCTCCATGGTTCCGTGTTACCCAAGGTTTAAGTTTTGGGATGAATAGTTGTGCAATGTCCTGTTTTTGACATGCTCCATGACTTTTGCCAATCTTCAAGTATTTGGTTGTTTGCCATATTTTTTCTTTCTCACCTATTTGCCCAGTTCCTTGTCTTATATAATTGGACTCTCTCAAGGATTTTGCACTCTATCGGGGCGATGCCAGCAAACACCAACACAGCTTCACTGGAGATAATCCTGTATGTACTGCATACTCTGATGGCCATTTTTCTCTGTACAGAGATGAGCATCTGTTTTGTGTACCCCTTTTCAATGGTTCTAGCCCAGACCGGGGCTCCATAGAGAATGATCAATGGAGAAAACCAAAATACAGCAGAAGTTAAAATTTTATCCAGAAGACATGTGAATTGCAGTCCGGTGAAACAGTGATCACAGCCAAAACCTTTTTAAGAATGTTTTAAGTTACTACTTCTTTCAAAGTACCTGCTAACCTCTGGATTAGATATATATTAAAAGCTTATCACACGGTATAAAATCTTGTTCAGAACTGAAAAAAATAGTTAGAGATTTTGATGCAGTAAAGAAAGCTAGAGAAGTTTTTGTTCCTTGGGCCAATGAAGAGCCAACAAAGGAAACTTTGATGTAGAAGTTCAATAATTTCCTGAAAAAATACTTAGCAGAAGGAAATTGATGCCAGGCGAGATGGAACAGGATGAAGTTATCTCTGTTGTACTCTATGCATACAAGGTTAATTTTCATAGCATAATTTTCTGCACAGCTACTCAAAGCATGTATCTAAATTGTACGCTGATTTTTCGTGTCTATATCCCTAACGTTTCCCTTACATACGTAATAATAAACTTCAACCCGGTGAGCAAGATGTGTTAAGTAGACACTGTAGCGGCAACGGGCCTTTCCGAAGAAGGCTTTTCAGAGAAATTAGTTTTACGCTAGGGTCGTTATAATACCCAAACAAATCCTAAAAATATTTTGTCTGTTTTATTATAGGGTTAATACTGTAATCACCTCAACGGTTTTCAGAAATATTTTCGTGAAATATTTTACAATAGGGTCATTACAGTAATCGTCGAACAAATGCTAAAAGATTTATTATTTATATTTTATGGTAGGATTGATTAAAATCTTCGAAAGATTTCTAAAAGATTTAATATTTGTGTTTTATGGTAGGATTAATATTACAATTTTCTAACGATACAAATCTAAGAAAGATTAGTTTGCGACAGCAGAGAAGAAAACCAATCCCCAATAAAACGGGTCCAGATACCTGAAGGATCATATACAAACGCTCACCACCGAAACACAGTCAGTTAAATGGCAAAGCTCGATATAGCAGTTCACCGAGTTCAGTTCAACAAGTTCATCAAGTTCAGTTCACCGGAACAGTTCAACCAAGACGCAATCACGCCAATAAGTTTATAGCAGGTTGCAGCTCCGCTAATCCGTTGTTATATTGTTATAGTGTTATTTAGTGTCATATAATTATTGTAATAGTATATTAAAGGATGAGTTCAGTCAGCGCGATTTTATAGCACGCGTCCAAGTTTGGAAAACGACGAGCGTAGCGAGGAGTTTTCTAATGGACAAGTGATGAAAAACGCCTTACGAACGAGTTTTTTCCGATGCCCTTCCGATATCATTTGATATCGGTTGATTACTTATACCGGCGCACATTCGGTCTATTAGATAATATTCATATATTATTATATTACTATTTTTTAAGTCCCATAAAGAAAGAAAAAGAGAATTTGACACTAAAATAATTTGACGTTTCGAACGATAATTTTCTTTGTTTTTAACACAAATTTTAACACTAACACCAATCGAAAGTTAACTTTTTGTTTTTTCACTATAAATTTCTCTCTATATAAACTTTATACCATTTAAAAAATACATAATTTCAACGAGCAAATTTTTGTTGTGATTCCACACATCACATAACCTCAAAACTATCTCGCCGAAAATTTGACGTCACCGACAGCTCTGAATTTCTGTGCCAACATTGAATAAATTAACTAACTAAAAAAATTACAGCACTCGGCGAGCCATTACCGCACGCATATGAGTGCTGTAATGAGTCCATTACAGACGTAAAATAGAAAAATATATTTCCTCAAATTGGTGACCCCGACGTGTCTACAAGAGGAATCCGATCATCTACAAATTGGTCGTCGTAATCGATAAGAGAAACCTAGACACGCCAATATGGAAGAAACCGCGCCCGAAGTTTGCCGCATCGTCGGAAAGAAACCTCCATGCTGGCCACAGAAACCTGAATGTTGGTTTCGTCGCGTAGAAGCCATGTTAAGAACCAGCGGAATCACAAGTGAAGGTACGAAATATAACCACCTCATCGCCTCGCTGGAGCAAGAATACAGCGCAGAAATTGAAGATTTATTGGACAACCCGGCCACCGACCGAAAATACGAACTGGTAAAGAGAACCCTGATCTGAATGACTGAACGACTGTCCGCGTCGGGTAGTAAGAAGGTTTAACAATTGCTGGAAAACGTCTACATCGGTGACCAAACTCCGTCACAGTTGAAACTCACGCCAGATGAAATCCCTCACCGGAGGCCAAATAACGGATGATTTCATCAAGACCATGTGGATGGAAAGGCTGCCTACGTCAAAGCAACGCGTGTTAGCCGTCTCGCTGGACAGAGCCGTCGAGGAACTTGCGACCATGGCCGACCGCGTTCACGAAATCAGCACGTTGCCCAGAGAGATAGCACCAGTGAGCCAAGTCCCCGATTGGCAAAAAAAGTGTCACGCTTTCTAGCTTATCCCTAAGAGTGGACGAGCTTTCACGAGGCAGAACAGGCAGAGGACATCCACAAGGAAATCCGCGGAACCGCAACATGTCCCGAAGACGCAGCCACCGTAACAATTGGTTTAGGAGCGGATCAGTGCTGGTACCACAAGACCTTTGGCAGCGTAGCAACCAAGTGCAAACCACCATGCAGCTACAGGGCTTCGTGAAACGGACAGAACCATAATTGACCGCGGCGGTCCATGGTGGATCAGAATCTCTCCGTCTTTACGTCACCGACAAATAAACGAAGATATCCTTTCTTGTCGACACCGGCGCAGATCTATGCGTGTTCCCACGCTCACGGTTAAGTGGTCGCCACAGAAAATCGGATTACGAGCTCTTCGCAGTCAACGGCACGCCGATCGCCACCTACGGGACAATGCCGTTAACACTCAACTTTCGTCTCCGCCGCAATTTCAATTGGAACTTCGTAATAGCGGACTTTGAAAGACCGATAATAGTAGTCGATTTCTTGGCACACTACGGACTCCTGGTGGACCACGGAACAAACGCTTGTAGGCAATACCACCTCCCTTACCACGTATCGCCAAGAAGTACGCGAAGAAATCCAGTCCATTCGAACGGTCCACGGAGATTCAGGATATCACCGTCTTCTAACCGAGTACCCCGACTTCTGCTGGCCACCAGGATTCCACCGTGAAGTAAAACACGCTGTAACACATCATATACGGACCACACCAGGTCAGCCAGTGTATTGCCGCCCACGAAGATTGGCGCCCGACCGATTGAAGCTAGCCAAGGCCGAATTCAATCAAATGCCACAACAGGGTACAATTTAACAGTAGAAAACTCCATGTGCGTCCGCACTACACATAGTACCAAAAAAGGACAACGGATTACGCCCGTGTGGCGACTATCGCGAGCTGAACGCACGGATCATCCCAGACAGATACGCCGTGAGGCACATCGAGAATTTCTCGCAATCATTGGCCGAATCAAAAATCTTGACGACACTCGATTTGCTACGAACCTACCACCAGATCCCGATAGAACAGGATGACATCCCGAAAACAGCAATAACAACACTGTTTGGTTTATTCGATTTCCTACGGACACCATTCGGATTGAGAAACGCGACGCAGACCAACGGTTCATCGACGAGGTCCTGCGCGCTCTAGAATTTTGCATCGCGTACATCGACGACATCCTCATCGCCTCCAAGAACGAAGCCGAACATCTGGAGCACCTGCGAATCGTTTTGTCGAGATTAAACGATTACGGCATCATCATAAACCCCGGTAATTTATCTTCGGAAAACATGAAGTTTAATTTCTTGGATACGCGGTTAGCGAGGAAGGAACACGACCACTGGATGACAAGGTGAAAGCTATTCAAAAATTTCCAATACCACGATAAAGGAGCTTCGCCGATTTCTTGGAATGATAAACCTCTATGGACGTTTCATCCCAAACGCGGCCGCCTACCAACCCTTAAACCCTAAAAACCCTTAAATGAATTATTAAAGGGCCCGAAAATAAAAGGTAACGCTCCCATCACTTTATCGGAAAACGCCCAACAAGCCTTCCACAGCATGAAAGACGTTAGCTAACGCCACCATGCTCGCACAACCAACAATGGGAACGCCAATATCGATAAACGTCGATGCTTCCGACTATAATATGGGTGCCGTTTTGCAACAACGTTTAAATAACGCCTGGCAACCACTTGCATATTTCACCAAAGCCTTGTCAACAGCCCAGCAGAAGTACAGTGCTTACGATCTGGAATTGCTTACAGTATACGCTGCCGTTAAACGTTTCCGACATTTTGTCGAAGGACGATCTTTTACCATATTAACGGACCACAAACCGTTGGAGCTCGCCTTCAGACAGAAGCCAGAGAAGTGTTCGCCGCGGCAGTTTCGATATCTAGATTTCATCGGACAATTCACGACCGACATCCGACACGTCGCAGGAGCGGAGAACACGGCCGCCGATGCTTTGTCTCGGATCAAGGCCATATCAGTAGCAGTCAAACTCGAGGATCTCTCCACCGCTCAAGAAACGGACCGGAGAAAATGAAAAGAAATGGCCGGATACGCAAATAGAGATTTACTGCGACATATCAACAAGAACAATTCGCCCATACGTCCCGCAGCAACTACGTCGCAGCGTATTCAACAGTTTGCACGGATTGGCCCACTCTGAAATACGAGCATCGCAAAAGCTATGTACGTAGCGGTATGTATGGCCAGCCATATCAAAGGACTGCAGAGAATGAGCCATGACCTGTATCCCTTGCCAGCGCTCAAAAATATCTCGTCATGTAACCACACCCGTCAGTGAATTCAAGAATACAGAAGAGAGATTCGAACACATCCACATAGATATTATAGGGCCGTTACCCACATCCCGTGGAGCCAGGTACTGCATCACCTGCGTGGATCGATTCACGCGATGGCCGGAAGCCATACCTATGGCAGACATAACCGCCGAGACCGTGGCAAGATCCCTAGTCGAGGGATGGATTTCACGATCCGGAGTTCCGTCCAAAATTACATCTGACCAAGGAAGACAGTTCGAGGCCCACCTGTTCAAAGAACTGATGAGGCTAACAGTTACGATACTCCTGAGAACGACAGCCTACCATCCGGCAGCACGTATTACAAAACGTGAGTTATAAATTTATTCCTAACACCTATCACCCACAACACTTATTGAAATTTGGTAAGACACGTGAAAATTTGCGGATTGAATTGAAAAATTTGTCATCAAAATTAATAGTCATCAAATGAATGTTTAAGGCAACAATATTTATTTTAGTTCAGTGGTTAAAAATGTTGGTCTTTACATTGGCAATAAACAAAGATTCTCAATTCACTTACATTGAATTGAAAAATTCACTTTGTTTTTTACCACACTCATATTATGTAAAAATGTTATATAACTTATTATTCACAGTTATATAAATTTCTACACATATCACGACTCGAGTTTCGACGTTTGACGGCCCTTTTCAAGTAAATGTAAGTATGGATTACCATGTAGTAACTGTCGCAACCATCCTATTCATAATTCTCAATTCATGTTAACAAATGTATACGAAAAGCTTATTCTAGTTTAAAGCTAATTTATCAAAATAGACATGTGCATGGCATGTTGTTCGGGACATATATATTAAAACAAAGGATGCCGCCCGGTGTTTATATTCCTAATAATAATATATTCCTCTCTTTTGTCCAGAACAAAATGCCGCTGTGGTGCCGTGTGCAGGGTTTATTTACGTGTGATTCCAGACGTGTTTCGTTTTACGATGAACACTTTGACTACAGTGTTTCTCAATTAGCCTGAGAGGGATGTCCCGGTTTATCTTCTTACTAATGTACTCCTGTTTAGTGCTTAATAAACTGCTGCCCCTCAGGCCCAGACAATTTTAGGTCTTGACCGTTCTTGTTACTCATTTTGTGTAGCGAACGGCTAACACAACGCATCTCGAGCAACGTGGGCCATGGAGTAACATAAGATTTTCGGGCCCTCTGAATATATTTGCTAGTGTGTGGGTTATGACTTTATTAGTCTTGGAAATGAATTTTCTTTATTTAATAAATTGTTATAATTGGTATATTGAAAAAAATAAAAATTATAAATATTGGAAAAATAGCTATGTTTAAAACAATCACGCGATTACTCGTGTAACTTATGCGTTTCCAGGAAGGTTAAATATATAATTGTTCTGAGAGTTCATTTCGTTCGTTGCGGTGTATAACACATAATTGTGGTCTCATGTTCTACAAAAATATATAAGAAAAACTTTTGAAATACCACATATGTATTAAACGTTACCACATATGTATTAAAATTTCAACGTCAGGGAAATGTTAAAATCCATTTAAAACAGAAAATTATATCAATATTGATATCTATATACTCTTGATCTTGATGGTTTTTTTGGTGAATTTTATTAAAAACGTGGTTTTTAAAAAAGTTTTTTTTTATAAATTTCATGATTTTCTGCTCTTTAGTCGTGAAATCTTGTAGTTTGATGACCATTGATTGATAATTGGTTGGCCTTGGTTCTGCCTAAACCGCATTCTTTTCCAACAGTGATTTACATAGTGTAGATGCATATAAATAGTACATTCACATATATAGTCTCCGACATATATAATTACATTTGATATGGACTACATTTAATATGGAATAATCAATTAAAGTAAAAGTAAGTGTCTAAAGCAGGGGTGGGCAAATCTTTTGGCATTAGGACCACATTATGGATAAAAATTAGACCGCGGGCTGCATTAAAATATACTATATCTATAAAATAGTAGCAATTAGATAATAAAATAAACATCAGACCTGGTAAACATAATTTTCTTTTTCCTGTCCGGTGGTTTCCGGTTGAGGAAGGCCACTGTCTGGTGGGACAGTATTTCCGTGCCCCCCGGTAAACATAATAAGCATATCATAGGCAAGCTTTTGTTTTTTTTTAGCTTTTTTATGTTGGAATACGAATTTATCTCAATTCGTATTCCAACAAAAAAAAGCTAAAAAATTATTATTATATATTTATTTAATTATTAAAACATAGCCGTTATTATTCTGGGGGTGTGTGTCATAGCTCCACCTTGCTGATACCTAAAATGCTGACGATCAATATTTCGTTTTTGTAACTCAGGTATGAAAGATGTGTTTTGCTATATCAACGTATCGCTGACTTATTACAGTAACGGTAACCTTATTTTGTTTGAAAAAATAGGGACTGATGATGCTGAATTTTCCTACCGCTCACTAAACTGTAACCTAAGGGCTATATACAGCTTTTTCGTGAAGGTGTCGGAGATTTTTCGTAGCCCAATACCGACAATTTTATTTATTGACGACACAATTAAGGTGGAAATGAACCTCATCACGCATTGCCACCATAATTTTTCATTTTGCTCATAAAATGCAAGCTTTTTCCCGCTATTGGTAATCCGTTCTGCACGATACAGCAAATGGGATCCCTGTGAAGAGCATAGCACGTGGACTCCCAGAGCTAATACAGGGGCTGGAACTATTTGCATGAATAGAATAATGTGAGGAAATGCAATAGGCCAATAGACCGTAGTATTTTAGAGCTTACCTCCCTGGGCTCACGTTGGATGAGGAGAAAACAAAAATAGTACGTCTTCTCCGATAGTTTGAAATCTTTATCAAACTACCGGAGAAGACACACTCTCGTTTAACTTAAAAAGATGTTCTTTAACTTTGGGCGTAGAATTGCTTACTGTTTTAAAGAATTAATCCGATGTATATTCATTTAAATTGCTTTAATCGTTTTCTAACCCCTGACACAAAAAGAGGGGTGTTATAAGTTTATCATGTCAGTCCGCCTGTCCGTCTGTCCATCTGTTCGTCTGTGCATCTCTCCATATGTCCGTCTGTCTGTCTGTCCGTATATGTGGCTGTTTATGGAATCGTAGCTCCTAAACGAATGGACCGATATGACCGGTGTCGAGGATTTTTCGTAGCCCAATACCGACAATTTTGTTTATTGACGACCCCATTAAGGTGGAAATGGACCTCATCACTCATTGCCACCACAATTTTTCATTTTGTTCATAAAGTGCAAGCATTTCCTGCACTCGTTAGGGTAATCCGTTGCATTCGTTCATCCGTTGCATCCGTTGCATCCGTTGCATCCGTTAGCTTCTGCACAACGGCTAACTTGTAAGGATAAAATTGTAATTCTGTATCCAAAATTCGTCTTACAGTGCGATTACTGATTTGAAGTGCAGTAGAATGTTTGCGAGCAGAGCGTCTTGGACTTCACAATATTGATAGGGCAGGTGTGCAAACCATGGGTTGGAACATCCAGAGAGGTCCATGGAGAAGTTTTTGGGGTTGTCGAATTCATAATATATTAGTGTGTATCAGGTAGCAGTAAAATAATGAAATGACAATATAAACAAATTTAAAAAACGTCTACTTTCTATCCAGGGGTCGCCATAAAACTTTACACAAAATTTAGAATTATTATTATTAATGTTATTAATTAATTAATAATTATTATTTATCAAGCGAATGGAACATTTCAAACTGTTTAAGTGTTTCCCCTGCTGATTGTAAATATACAAATTTCATTTTCCTAGCCGCTTCCGTTCGCGAGATATGACTTGATATTATTTTCAAAATCGAGCGAAATTTGGTCGCTCGATCTCTGCTCAGGCGACTAACTAATGATGGGAAACTAATTAATATTTTTATAGAAATCTAAGTGCATCCCTAGGGAAATGACCTCCTGAAAATGATACCGTAATCCGTTTTTAATTATCTGCAACCGTTCTCGAGATATAGACTGATGAATTCGAAATGCTTGAAAATTTGAATTCAGAATTTCGCAGTAAAAACTTGAATCTTTCCAAATAATTTCGACTTGCCCATCTGCTCGCCTAGTTTCAGTGTGTCGAAAATGATTTCGCTAGGAATGGTGGTGTCTGAGAGGTTTATAAAAAACCGAAAACGCACTTTTTCCTGATCAAAAACGATGATTTTTGGCCTTTTTTCAGTTTATCCGAAAGAAATGGAAGTGCTGAATACGGTATTCCAATTTATTAGCTTCAAATACTCAAAATATTAAAGATATTATATGACTATTTTCCAATTTTTAGACATTTCCTCAATCTTGTAGCATGTTTTACCTATAGAGAAATTTAACCGATTTCCTTATGCATCTTTCGAGAATAAATTTATGGAAATCGGTTAAAAATTGCCCGTAAAGTGAATTAAAATGAAAGAGTCCTCGAGTGAATTTATGGTTGGTTCGATGGTATTTTTTAATTAAAAGCTTCCTAGGAATATTATATCTGTTTTCCGACTACTTTTGGGATGTAGAATCTATTGGTAAAAACTAGAAGTTTTTGTGATAAGCTGTTCAAAATTTATGACATCATGAAATCTGCGGAAAATGCGACAAAATGTATTTCCTTGACTTATTATTTATCAAGTGAATGGAAAATTTCAAAGTGTGTCTAACAGTGTTTTCCCTGTTGCATTTGCATTTTGATAGCCGCTTCCGTTCGCCAGATATAACTTGATATAATTGGAAAATCGAGCGAAATTTCACGAAATTTGATAGCCCGAGTGGATAACTGGGAAACTAATTAATATTTTTAAGGAAATCTGAGTGTATTCGTAGGGAAACGAAAAACACCTCCTGAAAACGATGCTACAATCCGTTTATTATCATTTGGAACCTTTCTCCAGATATAGACTTATGAAGTTGAAATTCAGTAGCAATAAAATGTTAATATAAACAAATTTTAAAAACTTCTATGTACGTAGGACGTCTACTTTCTATCGCCATAAAAATTTACACAATTTGGGTCGCACAAAAAAATTGTTTGCGCACCACTGCTCTAGAGTACGCGCAATACGTTGGGGCCGGGTGCCTTTTTTCATTACTGAGCTTATGGTTCGAAGATTATTTATCCAACGCAAGATTGTGTCATATTAGGGAACAGCATCATTTCGATGAATATTAAATCTACGAAGAAACGCATATTGAACTACGATCCGATGCATTCGATGTTCTAGCCTCCACGGCTCCGTGATGGTAACTGCTAGGAAAATCTATGAGCCAAGGAATACAACGCCAGCTAACGCACGTTCCTCCGTTCTATAACGAGAGAGTAATAATACTCCTTCCAAAACCATAAGTTCCCGTGCTCTACCCTGTATATATAACCTAAAATAAAGTAACTAATAAATTAGGTAACTTTAAAATAAATATATGGATATAAATTATAAGATTTATAAAGTTTAACCTGCTGTCAGAAGAGGTACACCATCATTGTTTCGAACGGGATTTGCAGTACACAAATCAGCCATGGATAACTGACTGAATACTAATTATTGACTTTAATTCAATATCAGGAAGGATCTGCACATTCTCCTTCAAATCAGGCTAAACCTGTATTGCCTGATTATCAATGCACACGATTATCAATGCACACGCACCTACAAATGAGCATAACAGAAAGAAACCACAAGAAGTTCAAGACTTCTGGGAAGACATGGAAGAACTAAACAACAGCATATCAGAAAGGCATGTTAAAATTTTAATGGGGGACTTTAATGCGCAATTAGGTAAGGAGAAAAAATACAGACAAATCACAGGTCCTTATTCAGCTCACTATCGCACAAACAAAAATGGAGAACACCTCATAAAATATTGTCCAAATTTTAATCTCAAAATTATGTCGACACAATTTCTAAAGCTAGGACAAAAACTTACAACATGGAAAGCACCTAACACCGTATGGGGAGAATTCCAGATTGATCATGTGGCCACCTCTAACAAAAATACGCAGGAAATGCCAGAACGCGTAAAGGGTTCTTCGAGTCAGATCATTATTTGTTACTAGTTAAGATTAGACCAATTCCAAGACAGAAAAAGACAGTAAAAAACAAAATAGTCAAGACTGATCCAGAATATTTGATAATCAGGGACAAATTTATTGAAGAAATTAATAGGCAGCCAACAGACACTTGGACAGATCTTGCGACCACAGTTCAGAAGGCAATGCTTTGGGCACAACCTCCTAGAAAAAGGAAACGTAGGTGGTGGAACGCAACTTGTGATCAAGCCATTGAGAAAAGAATACATACGTGGATGAAGTTCAGTAGTAACAGAACATCCGAATATGGAAGGAATTTCACGAAGTTCAGAAACAATCACCAAAGAAAATTAGAAGAGGTAAACGAGCACACGACAACAACAGGCTAAAAGGAATTGAAGAAGATTTTAAGAGAAATACCACAAGAAATTTTTACAGAATATTAAAAGATAATGTTAAGGGTTATCAACCTCCTAGCCTCTGTTTTAGAAGAGCAGATGGGTCCCTGGAAACGAACACGAAATAAAACTGTACAATTCTCAAACAATACTTTAATACTCTTCTTAATTGTAAAGAACTCACAGAAAAATTGACCATCTAAAAAACCACATCCAATCCTACTTCTACTCCACCTACAATAGAGGAGTTCATACAACAAATGAAAAATAACAGAGCAGCATAAGAAAATGGCATTATTGCTGAAGTGTGGAAGCTTCAAGATAAAGACAGATCCAAATTATTACAGAGGTATTTCACTAGTGCCAGTCACTTACAAAATATTCTCTAAAGTGTTATTGAACAGACTAGAATCACGAGCAGTTCATCAAATAGGAGAATACCAGGCTGGCTTTAGGAAAGGGAGATCATGCATCGAACAAATTTGGAACCTAAGAACAATATTGTAAATCAGACAGCAAAATAAGACTGTAGTGACCTTTTGATGACCTTTTCACCTTTGTGGACTTTAAAAAAGCGTACGACAGTACTAGCAGAATATGGCATTGACAAAAAATCCAGAATACTTATACAACTAACGCTCATGGACATGGGACATGACCAAGTTCATGGGTAAAATTTCAGAACCATTTCTGATATACACAGGTGTCAGACAAGGAGACGGCCTCTCACCAATTTTGTTCAACATGTTCTTAGACAAAATTATTAAGTAGGAGAGGAACAAATAAAAGGCATACAGTTAGGAAGAACAAGCGAAACAAAAACAATCATTAAAATGTCTGGCATTTGCAGATGACGCTGCCATACTTAGCAATATCACACAGGAGTCTAAGGAAGCACTGGAGTGATTACATGAAATAGCCGCTAAAACAGGTTTACAGATATCTTATGAGAAGACCCAACACATGGAACGACATACCAACAATGTACATACCATACATACGACTTATGGATCTATACAAAGAGTGGAAAAATGTACATACTTAGGGGAATATATAGAAATAGGAGGATCAAACAAGATGCCTAACATGAAACGAACGGAAAAACCCCAGAAAGCATACAAACTTACATGGTCACATTATAATAAGAAAAGCATATCAAGGCAGGCCAAACTCATACACTACAAAACAGTTGTATTGCCTGAAGCATTGTATGCGTCAGAAACGACCACAATTGGAGCATCTGGCATCATAGAAACAGAAAAAATTGAACGCAAAATTCTTAGGAAAATATTTTGAGCAGTACACAGAGATGGGATATGGATAAAGAGACCTACCAAAGAGCTATATGAGCACACAGATAAACTCACAGATATCATTAGAAAACGCAGAATAACTTTCTATGGGCACATACGGAGAATGAACAATAAACGACTTACAAAAAAGTATTTGATCTAGTAAACAGTTCAAGTAGGAAAACAAATTTTTTTCATGAAATAGAAGATGACTTAAAGCAATTGGTGATCAATCATTAAATGATAGGAGACAGAAAAAAATTCGGAAGCTAAATTAAGAATGCCAAATTTTTAGTAAGCGAAAGGAAGATATAGTAGTAAGCGAAAGGAAGATATCAATAGGAACATTGTGGACAGAACAAAGGAAACAAGAGCAAAGTCAAAGGATGAAGAGATTTTGGGAAGAGAAGAAAATGAAGGGAAATATGTGAAAGTTGTGTCATCATGAGATATTTAAGTTCAGACAATGTACACCAGGGCAAAAATGATGTAATAATAGAAAAAAATAATATAATGCATTTATAAATATAACTTTTAAAATACATATATGTTATTAATAGACCTTTTCATAGTTGAGCGTCAATTTCCACCTGTTAGGCCGAGGCCGCACTACGGTTTTTTCCCGCGAGCGGTAACCGCTATAACCGCAAAACCGCTCGAGAAACACAGTACGCTATGGGAAAAATGAGTCGAGGGAAAATACGCAAATTAGGCCGCTTTTATTAGCTTACTTGAGTCACAACATCATGCGATTAAAAACCGCGGTGGTTTACCTGTATTGCGGCCTAGGCCTTATACGTAAAAATTGTCCGAACTTTTTGGCGTAAAACCTTCATATTCCCGCCTTTCAAACTAGATATATGCGCATGTGCTTAACTAACCGTAAAAAGGTCTATGTTACAATATTTTAAAATATAGTATAAATTAAATTAAAAATCAAATGATCCCAAGCTATCTAAATATGGAATATAAAATTCCATGAACTCTCGGTAAATACTGTGATTGTAACAGTGATGGCGGAAATTTCCCTCCTCTTCATCTACTAGCAGGGCTTCAAAATTTGCATCATCTCTTTTATCTGCTTTCGCTGGTGGTGCAACAGTCGTTGCTGCTAATATACCTATGATAATTTAAATTATTAGATATTTGTTATTTGAAAAAAATATTCATTTATATTATCAAAACAAACAATAAGTTACAAGATTAAACAGACAGAATATATGATTTAAGTGAATAGACTAATTAGATTAGGATTAGGTAGATAATTCCAGATTATATAGATAGGACTAGTTAGAAAATATTTGCTTTAAAAGTCTAGGCAGACTAAAAATATTAAGATAAGGCTAGACAAACAAAAATAGAGTTTGTAATTGAGATTTAGTAATTTAAGTTGGTTTTATTAATTCGGAGTTACTAATTTTACGGAGTTAAACATTTCTAATTGGAACTGTAATTATTTTCTTACCATGGAATGATCGTTTTTTGTATTCATCCATAAAGGTGGTCCAATTGATGAGTGTTTCTGGAATGTTATTGCTTATGCTAGACAAAGCTTTTGAGAAGTGTTCAAAATAGTGTTCTAGCAAGAATCCATTATATTTTCTTAGGACTTGTGCGGAGATACTAGTAGCAAAGAAGAAGTGCAAGTCCAGAACTGGACTTGTATAATAAGCAACTTGAAAATCAACCTGTAAACAAATTTTCAAATTAAAATCAAATAAAAGATTTTGCATTAAAAAAAGTTAATGTTAGAAAGAATCATTCAAATTTAAATTTAATAGACAGAATACTACATTAAACTGGGAGGACGGGAGAGAGGGAGAGACAGAGAAAACTTACAAATTTAATGTCAATTGGTTTATTATCATTATCATATCGAAATAGTAAATTGTTTGTTCAAACATCTCCATGAGTGATAACTTTGAATCCAGCCATATCTCCAACTTCCTGTCCTCGACTACCTGCAGTTTTGCCACATTTTTTCAACTCTTCTATGTACTTTTCCATTTTTTCTCCATATTTTTCCATTCCTAACAAAAGTATAAACTATTTTTTGAAATTTTCAGTTATTTGTACCTTACCGGCCCAAGTTTTACAAACTTTGATTATTGAGTTTACGCCTTTGTTTATCCACGTGCCCAATATCTGATCTTCTTTGTACAATCCAGTTTGATAAGTTTTAGTTAAAGATGTATCCTAAAATTAAACTACGGTTTACAAAAGAAATGATCACGCTCAAGAATAACATATAGAGAAGACTAGAAGGCAGGAAAAGATAAACACAACTAGCTGAACAAAACTTGACAAGCAAGATCGACAAGATTAAATCGAAAATATTGGCAAAAACCGAAAGTAGATAAAGTTAGATAGATAATACAGTGCGTTTGAAAAAGAACTCCCTAGTTTTATTGTGTCATAGAAACTGTTCAAAGTTATACACACTATTCTAGTTTGTGGTGCTTGATTCATCAACTGTTCAAGTTTTGCTCCCCTGCAGCTGGCATGTCTGCTTGACCTTGAGACGGCGCCATCAGGTCAGTTCGCTTAATTCAGGTCAGTCGGGCAGTGCAGTGCAATTGCTACAGCGCAACAAAAAAGCGCATTTTGTTATTCGGCTTGTGAAAACTGAATCTGTTATAACAATGCAACGTAATTTTAGTCGTCAGTATGGTGTTGAACCTCCTACTGCAAAAACTATTCGCCATTAGCCAGTCAGAATACATTGAGAAAAGTATATTTGGAGCAGGTCTGGGCATATGACGCCACATACAGCCAGCGTCAACATTTTAGACGGCCTGCCAAGCATTTTATAAATTAGTTGAATTAAAAAATAATCTATGTATAATATTAAAAAAAAAAAAATAAGTTAAAGTTTTGTGAACGAGTTCTCCCAAAATATTACTTCACTGAGTAAGCAATTACAAATGTATCTATATATAGTACCCATAATGAATGATTTTATTTCGTATTCCAACACAAAAAAATCCTAAAAGCATGCCTATGATAGGTATGCTTATTATGTTTATCAGGCCTGATGTATACTTCACTATCTACCTGGGGGACTCCCAGGTGGAGGCTCCCTCCACGAAGATTGCGAGTAGAGAATGTTAATTACAGCAATCGGGCGTCCCCTGAAAACGGCAAGAGCCGGATAATGCTTCATACACGGAAACCCCAAGCAAGCGAACTCTCGATAATGGATCGGTGTTTATCAAAGCCAACATTTAAGACGACCTCAATTAACATTGACGGATTTTCTAAGAATAAGGAAACGATTTTATCTGACCTGACAAGAGCCATCAAGTGCGACATATTGGTAATCCAAGAAACCCACAGAGGGCACACTGCACGGAGAATCAAGATCGCGGGAATGAGACTGGTCTTCAAAGGCCCCATGATCAGTACGGAAGAGCCGTATTTGCAAGACCTGATCTTGAAATCCGATATGCGATATTCACGTCACACAACAACATTGAAATTCTCACAGTGGTGGTAAAGTCCCTCACAGTCATGTCAATATACAAACCGCCCAATGCAGCCTCTGAATTTCAAGAGGCTCCCAACTTCCGGTCGCAAGACGGGAGGATCGTGCCGGGCGATTTCAACTGCCACAGCACAATAAGGGGATATATTGTCCCAAAAACACAGCACCGCCCCATTACATGCGTAATCTATGCAGCAGCGAGGCCTAAAAGTGTTCCCTTCAAAAAGCAATTTAATTTCAGGAAGGCAAGATGAAATGTCGAATGAAAGCCCGAAAACTATTATGCTTTCATCAACAGCGTCAAGAGACTATCAAGAACACACATCCCAAGGGAATGCAGGACCAAATACGTACCAGGTCTTAATCCAGAATCCGCAGACCTGTTGGAGAGGTACCGAACCCTATATGACGACGACCTCTTCTCTGAGGATACCATAAATACGAGCGAAAATCTGATACAAGCTATCACTTGAGCAAACTGCGCTAAGTGACAAACGATGATGGAAGATCTGGATATGAAGCCGACGTATCTGGAAAATTATCAAAAATCTTAGCAAAGACCCCCACAAGTGCTACTCCGCACCTGACACTGGTCATTCCAGACCAAATCGCACACCAACTGCTAATGAACGAAAAGTCCCAAAAAAGGGCCCCCAAAACTCAAATACTAGCGATCCAGACAACTAAACCGATTGTCTGAGTCATTCAAAAGCAGTGAATTATAAACCGCCAGTAACAGCTTAAAAAATATCTAGGCTGGAGGACTAGATGATCTAAGAACAGAACAGATAAAACTTTTTGGAATTGCAACCATTGCATGGATCACGAACTTAATGAACTTCTGTGCAAGGAAGTTGCAAATCCCAAACATGTTGAGGAAGGCTCGATTAGTCGCGTTGTGGAAACCGAGAAAGGATCCTGCAGAACCTAAAAGCTTTCGATCTGCATCATTACTATATCATCTCTTCAACCTCTTCGAAACAAAGATACTGAATCGCATATCTGGTAAAGTAGACGGAAGCATAATACCTAAACTTAACGCAACATATTAAAGCTGATTTCGAGCGCAAGAAAATTACCGGTGTAGCATTTATAGACCTGACAGCGTCATATGATATCGTAAACCATCAAAAAGCAGTGGAGAAATTTTATCATCTTAACAAGGACTACCGCTTGGCTGGACTGGTTGAAACTCTGTTGCAGAACAGGCGCTTCTATGTTACACTGCACGGAAAAAAGTAGTCGATGAAGAGACCAGAGGAACGGGCCACCACAGGGAAGTGTACTGGCTCCTATGATTTCCAACGTATACACAAATAAGCAACCAACCTACGAACAGACACGTCGCTTCATCTATGCGTATGACACAGCCATCGCCGCCCCCTGTGCGGCGATGGCTGTGTCATCCACATAGATGATGTCTGATGAATGACTTTGAAGTAGCCGAGAATAAACTAACTACTTCTTTAGCAAACATGGCATGAGTACTACGACATAAACCAGTTGAAGCCGAACCCCAGCAAAACCCAGGTATGTGCATTTCACTTGAGAAATAAGGACGCACGCAAGAAGCTGCAAATCACATGGAGAGAACAAGAACTCGAAACACGCGACACTCCAAAGTACCGGGCGTAACACTGGACCGCACACTATCTTTCCAAAAACGCCGCCAGAATACAAAGGCCAAAGTTTGTGCTAGGAATATTATCATCCGGAAGCTCACTGGCACAAGATGGAAAGCGCAGCCTGACGTGCTGCGTACGTCGGCGCTTGCTCTCTGTTTCTCCGCTGCCGAGTACGCGACACCAGTGTGGTACAACTCGGTTCACGGAAGACATGTCGACGTGGCCTTAAACGAGACGTGCAAGATTATAACAGGCTGCCTGAGACCGACACCTGTCGAGAAACTGTACTATCTATCTGGAATTGCCCCAGCACGCGTCAGACGCAATGTAGCATCCGAAACAGAGTGGAAGTAGCAGATCGGAGATAGGCGGCACCCTCTACATGACCAACAATCAGTTAGGCGAATATTCCAATCAAGGAAGAGCTTTCTCCAACATACGCAACACCTACAGACATGCGCAAAACAACGCCGCATAGAACTATGGAAAGAACAACAACCAAACCTGCGGACCGAACTCAGGGAGCAGCTGCCATCGGGAAATCTTTTACCATACGCGACATGGAAATCACTGAACAGACTACGCACAGGAGTGACGGGCTGAAAACCAAACAGGATGAGATTGGGAATGCTTGTGGATGACAAGCTGTGTGAATGCGGAGGACTTCAGATCGACAGCCACCTTCTCAGTTGTCCCAAAATGATAGAGGCATGCAAGAAGGAGGACCTAATTGTGGCAAACGACAAGGCGGTAGACGCTGACAACTATTGGAAAGGAATGGTCTGATTGTAAACACTGGTGCCTCGGACTCGGAAAATGAATGAATGATATCTACCAGTGTTACTATTTCATAGACATTTAGTACACAACTTTTAAGATATAAATTTTTAATGCAGCCTGCGGTCTAAGTTTCATACTCAATGTGGCTCGACAGCCAAAAGATTTGCCTACCCCTGATTTAGGGATATAAATCTTTGCTTCATTAAATACTCGCGCGACAAAATTGACTTACTATATAAGGTATAATTCGACAAATATCACTTGAGTCAATACTAGTCATGTCAAAGAGAAATAAATTTTAGTTTTTAAAATTTAAAATGATAGGAATTCAATAAGCAATATTTGCCTTCGGTCCACAACGTGAACTTGACCTTTAAATGTTACCTTCTGCACAATAACAGTGGAAGCTGCATGGAATTTTGCGAGATTCTCGAGAACTAATTTGCAATGATCAATATCTAATCCGGCTTGTCTTGAGGCCATTCTGTATCCCAACGGTTTTAAATCTTGTACCACTATCATTCGTACTGGATCTTCCGTTGACAACAAACAAGGCGCAGATAATGATTTATCCCGTTCCATACCTGTAAATAAATATATTTACTAATATATGTTAGTTAATATTAATTAACTCTTGAGCGGGCGAGTTTTCAATGAATTAGCATTTTTTTAACAAATTATTATCCTATTAAACAGTACCTACGAAATTATCACACGATTGCTGCTCATTGATGTGATGCCATTATCTATACTCTCTTTATTGTCCTATCACATATTAACACTGTGATATCTGCTTCTTGGTTTTCGTTTCATTATAAATATATGTATATGAATGTATGTACAGGGTGTGTCATGGGAAACGTACTTTTTGCAAATGAACGGTACTCCACTATTTTAGGGTTTAAAAATTTGTTATTGGTAGAAATGAGTAGGTCAGAACATGCTGTTTTGAGCTACCTATATAGGAAAAATAATATCATGAATATGGTGTCTATTTTCAAGCTGACAAATATGGAGGCGCTCTCTGAAGTGAGCTCAACTCACCCCAATAGTTGATGATCGATCTGAACGATGTTTTGCTCTATCGCTTGTCGCAGTTCGGCCAGTGTATGAAGTTTGGTTTTATACACACGAGACATACACAGTCTAACAGCAGTCATCGACACTCAGGCAGTATGAGGCAGTATGAGTATCAGGCGTAGCTCCATACCGTTGGAACAAAACATTTCGCGGATTGATTCTTCGTCCTCTCAGTTCAGTTCTCAAGAAGTTGTGCACCATATTCACGTAACGATCAGCTGTCACGGTCACAGTGTTCCCGATTACCTGAAAAAAGTCGGGTCCTATGACACCAGTCTTTCCGATGCCGTACCACGCCGTAACTTTGAGGTTGTGTAGTGGTGTTTCATGTAGAGCATGTGAATTTTCAGAGACCCAGTATCGAAAGTTTTGACGATTCACAACACCATTAATATGAAAAGCCTCGTCACTCATTATCAAAATCGCATTAGGATTATCTTCCTCAAGTTGGAGCATCGCTTAAACAAAAGCTGCACGTTCTGGATAGTCGGCCTCCTTCAATTGGCGCAGAACTGCCATTTTATAGCGGTAAAACCGTAAGGGTGGAGAATTTGCCGCACTGAAGTGTTGGATATTCGTAATGTTGAAGAATGCCGACGAGCTGAATGTCTTGGTCTACGTAGCATAGTTCGTATACGTACACGTTCTGCGGAGTTCGAACTGTGTGACATAGTCCAGGTGGCTTCTTTTTCATTAAACTGCCTTTACCACGAAGGGCATCCATAGCAAAATGGTGTTCCTGCTTCGTATGTCTCGGAACTAGGAATATGGCGAGGAACGTTAAACCTTCGACGAAAGAGACGTTGAACTTTCGTAGCTCCTCACAAAACTGTCATACACGAAAACGCGATGAGCCACCGTACACAGCGGCATGATTGAAACTAAACAATAACCATTCGCATATTGCTAGGTCATGGGAGGGCACCGACGATTTCGGCTCTCCTCTCCCACCCTTCCCGGTTTACTACTACCTATCCCAAAAACGTCCGTTTCATGGTGCACCCTGTATATTTTACGAGAAAATTGTAATTTTTTGTTTCCTTCTAAATCGACTTTAATTGAAATAATGGGAAATTTTAGAAAACATTTGGAAAATGTCATATATTTCTGTGTAGGACAGTCTATATTCTGAATATATCTGATGATAACATACGGTTGTGCCGGACTTAGGTATTTGAAATTTCAACCCATATAATAATAGACCCAACTTTTACAATCTAAAAATATTTGTGAAACTAGATTTCTAAAAGATAGTTTGAATATTATAAACATTAATCAATGTAAAACTATCTGTAGGGCTTCCAATACCGGAATCCCGGGATCCCGAAAACCGGGATTTTAGTCTATTTTTTCCGGTATTAGAAAATCGGTATTACAAGAAAAATACCGGTATTTCGGTATTTGTATAAAATATCTTACTTATTATTTATATTAGTTAATTCAATTAGCAGAACAGAATAAGAACCAGAATAATAAATTCGAATTTATTCCTCATCAATGCATAGTGAAGTTAGTCAGTGAATTTCGTTATAAAAAACTTGCTATCCTGTTTACGCGCCATCTCTCATCTCACACGCACACGATTAACAACACACACATATAACGATATAACCTATATTTCTGAATTTATTATTTGCTGTAGATTGGTATAATGTTTGTTGTTTGAAACCGTAAGATTCTTTATTATACATAAATTTTTTTAAATAATTTTATTAAGTTTTGAATAGACATATCATAATAGAATAGAATAGACATGTCTGCGTCCACACAAAAGGAGATCTTCAAACACAAAAAGGACAACGATGCATCTTCGGTTTGGTACTATTTTTAATATGAAACAAATGATCATCTAGGTGTAAAGAGTGTTCAAAGGAATTGAAATGTTGTGGTGGATCTACTAGTGGACTACATACTCATTTAAAGACAATGCATGGAATAAATCGACGAAAAAGAAGTGAGGTAACTTAGAATACAAACAATGATCAAGATCAAGTCAGTCTAAAAAACCTAATTTAATAACAAGTTATTTAAAAAGCAATAAAAACGACAGCCTAGCTAAATTACTATCTCGAATGGCTGCTCGAGACGGCTTATCATTTAATATTTTTAAAATATCTATTGATATTAGAAAATGATTAATTGCTCGTGGTTTTAAAGATGTACTAAAATCAGCAAGTACATTAAGAAATATTATACTCGAATATAATAAAACTATTGAATTTACCATAAAAGATGAAATAGCTCAGCTTAAATCTAAAGACAAACGATTCAGTGTAACATTTGATGAATGGACATCGATTCGCAATCGACGCAATCTAAATATAAATATACATACTGCTGGAGGATTTTTTTGGAATATTGGACTAGTACGAGCATTTGGAAGTCTGCCAGCAGAAATGTGTTTAATGCTGGTTAGAGAAAAGTTAAAAGAATTTGGTTTGTATATTTGTAAAGATATAGTCTGCATACCCACTGATGCGGCATCGGTTATGGTTAAATTAGGCAAACTTATTGATGCTGAGCAACAGATCTGCTTGGTGCATGGCATAAATTTAGCTATAACCGATATACTTTATAAGTCTAGGTCAGAAGTGCTGAGAATTTCATCGTTTGGTTCTGAACCAAAAGATGAAATTGTTGATAACGACATGAATGCTGAAGAAGTAGATAATGAGAATAGAGAATATGTTGATGGCGTCGTTATAGAATCTAATATAGTAGATACTACGGCCAGTATTAGTCATGCTACTGTTTATCCTCTTGTACAAAAATAAGAAAGGTAGTCAAAATATTTAGAAATTCACCTACTAAAAATGATAACTTTTTACAGAAATATGTAAAAGAAGATTTTGGTAAAGAAATTGCTTCAAAATTAGACTGTAAAACTAGATGGAATAGCATTAGAAACATTTTACTTACATTTTACTATTTTGAGATATTGTGTTCTCAAAAAACCCTTATTGACATAAATTCCGGAATGAATTTTTGTGACAGAGACTTTAATTTATTTTCTGAAATTATCACTACCCTTACTCCTATAAAATTAACAGTTGATGTATTATGTTGCCAAGATTCTAATCTTCTTACAGCAGACGAAACAATAAAATTTATGATGGAAGCTCTTTCGAATCAAAATTGTGAAATTGCTAAAGATCTGACGCTTTAAAAATTCGCATATTACAAAGACGAAATAATTTATCGCAGGTACTTCAGTACTTACATAGTGAAGAACAAGATAATAGCGATATAGTGCAAACTTTATTTCCACAGTTAACTAAAGCGACTATGATAAAAATTATAATTCGTTTGATTAAACGACATTCGCCCGAAAACGCAGAAGAACATGTTAGATCAGATTCAGATAAAGACGAAAATTCCGAAGAATCCTTGGAAAGAAATCTGACCAATACACTAAGGACTGGCTCGAACTTTGCTTTTCTTGACCATGACAAATTAAAACTGCAACTTCAATCAGCAATCCAACAAAAACTTTCAGTTCAACCTAAAATTACAAAAGTGCAAGGGGTTGAACCAATTATAAAAGACGAAATTGCTATTTTTGGAAAAACAGGAGTAAGAGTGCAATTGCACCAACAAGTGTAGAATCGGAAAGAGCGTTTTTGCAGCAAGGCACTTATGTACAAAGATTCGTTTGTGTAAAAATGTTTTTTTAAAGTTTTTCTTTTTAATAAATCACCATTATCATTAAGATTTATAAAAATCTGTCGAAAATATTTTTTTCTGGTAATACCAGATGTAAAGAGATCTAAGGGGGAGTTACTAGTTCAAGGCAAATTCAGGATGGGTTGAGGACAAGTCGTGCCCCAATCCTTAAACTAATTAAATGGATCACCGTAATTACTCTGAATTCAAGACACTAATTTAATCTTTAAAAACACATGATCAGTTTATTTGTGATTTCTAGAGAGAGAATTAACGGATTTAGAAAATTATAGACAAGACAAGATAGAACTAGACAAGACTAGATAAGATTAAACAAGATTATATTACATTAAACAACTCGAAATTAGAATTGGTAAATCCATCCTACATCATAGATATTCATACAAACTTAAAACAAACGGAACACAGTCTGAATATATAAATATTTAGCCTTTCCGGAGCTCTATAACAATTTCCCAGTCTTTTTGGGACTACCAAAACAAATCTCATGTGAAATATAAATTAACTTACAAATTTCACATGAGATTTTTTTTGTAGTCCTAGAAAGACTCAGTAATTGTTATAGTGGTCCGGAAAGGCTGAATATATTTATGTGTTCAGGCTGTGTTCCGTTTGTTTTAAGTTTAAAAGACGAAATCAAAAGCCAAGAGAAGACATGACTAGACAATACAATACGGGCAATACAATTTAGACAATTTCAACCTAAATATAAAATTGTCTCTATATTTAGCTTTTAATAAAACGTAAATCTTCACGTGTTTAGAAAAATATCTGAAGGGGCCCTGGTTAAATTTATTCTTGCTAAAGGGGGTGGTAGACCCAAAAAAGTTTGGGAGACAATGGTCTATTGTTGAACGCCTTTTTGTAGTCTACAAGACATTGTGTATAATGTGTATGTGCTGTTTAATAATTACTTTCATGAACTGCTTGTATGTGTGCGACAACCGACTAATCGCTCGTTAGTTTTAAAGTTAGCAATATTGCCATCTTTGTGCATTATGTGGACAACGGCGTTGATCCAGTGAGAGGGAGATGCGTATCTTTATAGGCACGTGTTTAAAAATACTAGAATTATTCGTATTAATCTCGAACCTTCCTCCAAAATACATTTCAAGAGCGTCGTCTCCCAGATTTTCATTTCTGAGACCTGAAGTATATTCTTCATCTAATAGATCCTTCATCTATTAGAATATATCTTCCGATTTTACGTTCTGGTTATCTGTAAAATTGTCTGGATCAGTTAACTTACGGTTGTATTTCTACGGTAATGAATCCTCTGAAAAAAGTCCTCTGTAATCTTTAGGATATCGCCCCGGCTTGTTTTGGTCTTTTTTTTGTGAGTTTGCGGATATTTATTTTACCCATAGCTTTCTTTGTAGTACTTTTCAGCTTGTATTATCATTTCTGGGGGCTATCCGAATTAGTTATGTGTCTGTCCAACATGTCCCTTCTTTCTTTCCATCAGCTTTTGTGTAACATCTAAGCCTCCCTTTGTCATAATCATTTACATCTTCGTTTTGGCACTCCTTTCCGCTTCATTCACCATATCGTTTTCATCAGGTTTTCTAGACCCTGCAGTAATGCTCATAAATTTAGTGTGAGTAATAGTCCTCCATTTTCTTCCTTACATTTTTGTGATCCTTCGATCCTTCGATTTCGATCATCGATCGAAATGTTATCACTAATCAAGTCTATAACTTAAGAAGATTCAAAGACTGGGATGTGTCTGTATCACGAGTGCGATAGGGTCATGACCGACAGCAGCAATGGAGCTAATGCTGGAACTGATTGCGTTGCTTTATCGTGGAGGGAGCCTCCAGATCCAGATGATAAAGTTCAGCAAGGAAGGAATAGGCAGTGGTAAAATAATCGGGAGTAGAGAGAGCAACAGCCTCTCTGCCATTATTCTCCGACTGGAAGTAGTAAAAGATGAAATGGTATACAAATACCACTTGGAGAAAAACGACACAGCAATGTGTAGTAGTAAAGCCGATTGGAGCAACGAATCCTCAGCATACCACATGCAAAATGCCATCACGTGGTATACGGATGGTTCGAAGACAAAGGAAGTTACTGGTGCAGGGGTGTTTGGACCTCGTACTAAATACTTTGAATCCATTGGAATCTAGGAATAGAGTAAGCTCGGCAGGAATTATCGCAAAAACCGAATTGCTATCCTGTCAGATAGCACCTTGGCGATTTGCTCATGCATCATCAGATCCAAACTAGTATGGAACTATGTAGGAAAGCTAAACAAGCTCCGCAGAGAAAATAAAGAAACGCCGATGATGGAAACGCTTTTGCGGCATGAGAATGAACGCTATCTAGAAAAGTTTAGATGAAGAAATAAGAGAACAATGGATGAAAACCTGGAAACAACTTCCAGGGCAAAGACAATCCAACTTTATGCTGGGATCATTTAACCAGAAAAGAGCAAAAGCTTGCCTGAAAACAGGAACAAGCTTAGAATTCTGACAGTCCTGACGGGACACTGCAGAAAATATCTCAAGGCCCTAGGCTTAGAGGAAGATATCAGATGTAGATTCTGTGGCTCAGCAGAGGAAACCCCCATACATCTGTTAAAAGACTGCGGTGCACTGCTCCGCAAGAGAGATATTTACCTTGGGGCCACTGATTGAACGCAGAGGAGTTGCAGTTTTTGAATCCCACTCATATCCTGAAATTTCTAAAGAAATCAGGACTACAGGAGGCGCTCTAAATGGGTAAGTATACCAACGTTTAGAGCAAGAGGGTGGGGTAAAATAGATCTATGAAGATCGCAGTACAAGTCACCACCAAATCTACAATCTATCACTAATCAAGAAATCTACTGTTTCTTTCAACAAGCGCGCGTGTACTCTGAAATTAAATAAAAAATAGTTGAGTGGGAGATATGATGGATTTTTTAAATTATTTGCAGAAAACATTCCATACCATCATCTTTTAAAAATGTCATAAGAAAATTGGCGCAGCCACGGAGCGTTTGTTTGCATTGCTCGATCCACGAGTCACAATTTTAGAAGATATTCTTTATTAAGTCGGGCTTGAATTCCGCAATGGTTCCAATAATGTTGTTCTCCAGTTGGCCAAGAGTTGTTGGTTTATTGGCGTAGACCAACCACTTAACATTACCCCAAAGAATAAAGTTTAAGTGCCTTAGATCTTACGATCTTGGTGGCCACTCGGCGTCCAATCTTTTCTCCGGGGATTTCTTTTGTAATAAGTAACTAATAACACACGTGCATTACCCGCTGTGTGGCACGTGGAACCATTTGTTGGAACCACATGCTCATATTATTCACTGCGTGCCGCAAAAAGTTTCTTATCATGGTTACATATCGTTCTCCGATAACAGTACAAGTTGTACGGACCAATGGTGCCGCCCATTCACAATCCGCACCAAACAGTCAATTTCTGGAGAAACAAGCGAGCTTCCAGTATCTGCGGTGGATGGGTGTCGCCCCAATGCGGCAGTTGTATTTATTCATATATCCATTAATCCAAAAATTGAAACTTCGTCGCTGAAGAAGATTTTTTCACCAAAACGGGGATCCGTCTCCAGTTGCTCCAAAGCCCAGGCTACAACGGGAGCCGCGGCCTCGTGGATTCAATTCTAGTACCAATTGAAACTTTATTGGGTACTGATTCAATTCTTTCCGCAGAATTCGCCAAGCTGTAGTCTCAGAAAGACCAAGTTGTTGTGAACGACGAGTAATGGACAAATGTTCACTTTCAGCGACAGCAGCATGTTTTCGGTCGAACGCCTGAGAGGATCACGTATAGGCTTTACTCTATCAGAAACCGACACAGTTGCCTTAAATCTCTTCATCAATCGTTCAATAGTGGTCTTGTTTAGACGATCATTACGACCGTAAACTTCACGAACTGCGCGCAGCATCGAATTTACAGAGAACAAATTTTTATAATAGATTTTCACAATTTGTTGTGCGTTTTGAAGCGTGTACTTGCATGAATAAATGGGGACTATAGCAAAATATAAACGTAGCTGAATAATAACACAGCGTTTCAAAACCGAACCACAATTAAATATAGAACTTGACCTGTGATTGTTGAAAGACCCTACAAGTTAGAAATTACTCAACTGACTATGGAAAGATCAATGCCGCACCGTCCCCTTAGAGATATAATTTTAAATGAGCTGATAAGACAAAGATTTGGTGTTGCCAAACAAAAGTTGTTGAAAGAATAGTAACTTGAAAATTGAATTTGCCAGATCGTATTGAAAGAAGAACCAACAAGCAGTGTGCAAAGAGAATTCTCGAGTGGAGACCACGGCAAGGGGCATACAGAAATAGAAGGACATCCAATAGATGGAGCGATGACATGAAACGTGATGAATCCGAACGGGCTTCCAATACTGGAATCCCGGAAACCGGGATTTTAGTCGATTTTTTTTCGGTATTAAAAAATCGGTATTGTAAAAAATTAACGGTATTTCGGTATTTGTATAAAATATATTATTTTTTATTATTATTAGCTATTTCAATTAGCAAAGAATAAGAACCAGAATAATAAATTCGTATTTATACAATTGCACCAACAAGTGTACAATCGGAAAGGGCGTTTTCTGTAGCTAGTCACTTATGTACTAAGTTTCGGTCCAGTCTAAACGACGAAACAATTGCTTTGTTTAATTTGGTTTTGGTATATACAGGGGGAGTAAACCAATGTAAATGTAAGTTGTTTGTTTAAATACTTAGTTTACTTGTTTAGTTTAAATACTTATTTAACTAGTGTTTGTAAAGTTTATAACTAAATAAATATATTTTTATGTTTTTTCTTTGTTTTCTTTTTAATAATTCACGATTATTATTGCTATTTATAAAAGTCTGACGAAAATGTTTTATTTCTGAAAATAGCGGTATCAGTACTGGAATTCCGGTTTTAAAAACAAATATTGCCAAAAATTTTCAGTGCGGTATTGGAAGACCTAAACCGAACTAAATCAGTTCAAGCAATGCAGGATAGAAATGCGGGACATGGTTGGGCTGATGATGAAAACGAAGTTGAAATGATTACGAATAATGAGTAATATTTTTTTCACGCTATAGTAATGTTTGGACAAAATTAAAATCTATTAAGTGGTTTATGATTGTAAAGCAATTTTTCTTTAAGTTTCATTCTTACCTAAGACTTCATACATCAATGGCAACGTTTTTCTAAACATTTCGATTTCTTTTCCAAATAAATTTAAATGTTCAGTCAGTGCAGCCATAGAATGTTCAACGAATTGGATTTTAATGAGAACTGACATAGATTCCTCATTTTGCCTAAAACAAATTTTTGAATTTAATTTTGTATTATATAATAAAATGTTAACTCAATTTGATATTTATATAACTATATATATAATATGTATACTAATAACAATATGTTTTTAGAATAATAACAACCACCAGGTATTGCTGGAATTATACAGTGTCTACCAGTGTTAATCCACCATTTAAAATTCCATATAGTCTTAATTAATATGTATTTGATGATTTATTTATCAATAACACGTACATAGTCTAATATTTTATAGGGAATATGAGATATCCATGAACCTTGAATAATATTAAGTGTTGGTTCGCCACCCAGCAAGTTATACTTGATATAAAGGGAGACAAATTAAGAGTGTCCTGTTTTTCTTAATAAAAACAAAAAGAAGTAATTACTTATTTGCCATAATTTTAACTCTTTAATATTCATTGAATCTTCAAGTCCGATTGAATAAAGGATTCATTGCGTAGAGCATTTTATTAAAAAAAACTACATTATTCAAATTTAGAGGTGGCTTCGACAACAGTTTAATTTTCCAACGGCGCCAAATTGCAGAACAAGATGGGTCGAAGAACAATTAGATAACAGAGATAACATTAGATAAAACTTCAAACTTCATCCAATAGACCGAAACTCCTGTTTAGAGTTTAGTCGATGAATTATGGGCAGAGGTAATAATTTTTCCAACAAAATAATTATGAATGATGAAGCGCATTTTTAATTGCATGAGAGGAACAAACAAAATTGACGTTCCTGGCCTACCGAAAACGCTCAAGTTATATTCGAAGAAGAGCTGTCCCCTCTGGAAGGGAAAACTCACACATCCCGGGACTGCTCTTCGCATAACATCTGGATGGTGGCGTCTGACATTATAGTGTTTCTGTAATTCAAATTCAGCATCGATGTAATTACGGAAGCAGCCGTTCTACTCATTGTGTTTAGGGGTTCAGGAGTTTCTCTTTGTATGTTTGTATCATTCGTTCATCTTCCTTTGTTTTTATATGACCATTGTCGTCGCATCTGCAGCTAAGAAAGCTTCTTCATACGTTGGCATCTCTTGGACTAAGGTTTTCGCCTCTAGTTTGGTGAGTGTTGTAGCGGTCCATCTGTCTCTCTCTAGAGTTCACCTGTCACATTGGAACATCGTGTGCATGACACCGTCCACAAGGCTGCAATATTCATATTGATCATCTGGGGCTCTGCCACTATTATTCAAATAGTCACGGAAGCATCCGTGGCCGGTGAGCGCTTGGGTGAGGTGGTAGTTAATCTCCCCGTGCTTCCGTGTTACCCATGGTTCAAGTTGTGGTATTTAAAGCATTGTCCACTGTCCCTTGTCTCCGGCTTAGAGCTTAGAGCTTTGCACGGACCTACTTCCTTTTCTCTTTATTTGTATTGTCGTTTTTTCTGTCGCGGGTCCAATATAGTTCCAGCCCTTCCGCTATTCCTGCGATCACAATTACAGCGTCTCTGGACACTGTCACGCCCACAGAGCCACCTTCCTCTGCACCGCGGCTAGCTTACGTAGGTATGGTATTATATATATTGCTCCTGCCCAGAGTAGTGCGCCATACAGAATTGTTGAATGGGCAACAGTGTACAGCAATTTCATTTTGCTACTACCTGTACCACCAATATTTGGCAGCAGCCTTTCAAGTGCCATAAGTGTCTTCATAGTTTTTTGATTTGCGTTCGTCATATTCTCTTTGAAAGACAGTTGTTTGTCATTACTTTTATTATAATAGTGGTTACCACAGTTTAAAGCGTATTGCTCCTATCTTTCTCAATCTTGTGAGCATCACCGCTTCGAAGAAGAGCTGCATTCTCAAAAGGTAACTAACTGTATTGTGTGAAATATGATCAGTTGGAGTATTGGGGCTGTATTTTCCTGAATATGAAATGGGAAACACTATAGTTGTCAATAGTGAACATTATGTGAAGATGCTACAAACAATATTAATGACTGCCATCGCACCAATTCCATTACCAAAAAACGATATTTGGAATAAGCAAGATGGTGCAAGACATCATGTATCCAACATATCTATGGGAGTATTATGATAGTGGTTTCTGATTGGTCTGAGTCCCCTGCGTGAGGATCAGTTGTGGCCTCCTCGCTCTACGGATTTGTCGGGAATGGATTATTTCTTATGGGGTCGTGTTAAAGCTAAAGTTTATCAAAACCAATCTCAAAACCTGAAAGACTTAAAATAAAACATTCAACAAGCTGTTGGTGAGATCTCGCCAGAAATGTACCTGCCTGAAATGCGTTGATTATTGAATCGCTCTCAGTCATGCATCGAAGCAAAAGAAGGTCATCTCATCCATATAATTTTCAAGTATTAATTCTTAATTTAGAATGAGGCATTTAACTTGCTATTAAACTTTATATTTTACTCTACAATATTAAATAAAAAAATGGGTGGCCAACTTATTTCGTTTTTGATAATAACATTTAATTCATTACAAGTGGTTTCATTTTAATGCCAAATAAAATAATATCATTGTAATAATTCATCCCCCAACCCCCCTCATTAATTCATCCCCCAACTTTACAACTCCAGGATAAAGCAGGAAATGTTGCCCATAACAACAAAGACAACTGCAAAGTATTAGTAGAATAATTCGAAAATCTCCTTAACTGTGAGGAATCCATAGAAAAGATGAAGATATCCAGAACAACCAAATCTGACTCAGAACCTCTAACCATTGGGGAAGTCCATTCAATAATATCGAATCTTAAGAATTATAAGGCTTCGGAAGAAAATCAAATTACAGATGAACTTTGGAAGAGTGTTAACGACAATGCTGTACAGTCTCAGAAATATCTTTCAAGAAATTTGGTTACATGAAAGAATTCCAGATGACTGGAAAACAGCTCTTATACATCCACTTCATAAGAAAGGATCCAATGCAGACCCTAAAAATTACAGAGGGATATCTCGCCTTGACGTAACGCACAAAATAATTTCCACAGTCCTACTCTATGGAGCAGAACCACAATTAGACCATCAACTTGGGGAATGCCAAACGGGTTTCAGGAAAGAATCCTGTCCGGAACAAATTACCAACCTCAAATATATGAACTACAAATAATCACGGGCTAAATTATATGTTATCACTTTCATTGACTTCAAAAGGCATACCACTAGAGAGGGAATCCTTATTCGCGGTCCTGATAGAACTAAACCTCGATAACAAAACTACAAACCTAATCAGAGAAACACTAACTAATACATTCTCCAAATTCATGATGGGGATTTTGAGATTAAAATATGTATAACGGCAAGGAGATGGACTTTCACCACTGCTATTTAACTGTGCCCTAGAAAATGTAGTCAGGTAGTGGTATGTGAAGATCCACAGTGAAATCAGAATAGGAACTAAAAACAAAGGCATTAAGGTCAATTGTTTAGCTTTCGCTGATGACATGGCCTTACTAGCTGAGACATGGGAAGAAGCCAAGGAACTGATCCTCGAATTCCAGAGGTAAACGTTAAAAGTGGGTCTCAAACTTTAAGTTGAAAAGACCAAAATAATGACGCACATAAAAAAACCACCAAAAAAGGTTCAAGTGGGCAACCAATACATAGACATCGTCAAAGAATGCAAGTATCTTGAGCAATGGATCAGCTGGTATGCGCTAGAGAAAAAAGCAAAGAAATCTAGGAGAAATAAAGTTGAATTTGCCTTCTAATTTCCAAATCCAAGAAGTATCCTGGAATACCAAGATTTGACATTATAACATTGTCTCTCACCACCCAGGTACTGTTTGAAAGGCTGGAGGTCAAGGAAAGAAAGATATTACCCGAAATCTTAGGCCCAAAATTTCATAACATCAAATTAATCCTTGTCAGGAACGAAATTCTTTACCGCAAGACTGAAAAACTCTCGGAAACAATAAAAAAAAGGAGAATTGATTTTTATGGGCACATACTCCGATATAATTCAAATAGACTTACCTTAAAGATCATCGACGACTTTCGTAACAAAAGAAAGGTTTTGTTCTTTGGTTTAAGGAAACTGAGAAAGACCTCGTAGAACTATAAATTACAGACACATGCTCAAAGACAAAACAGCCAAAACCATCACCAAGGATAAGGGGCCATTCAAGAATTACGTAAGCATTACAGGGGGGTGGAGGGGACCTTACTTTTCTTATTTTTGGCGACATAGGGGTTGTGGGGGTCTGGATGGAGTTTGCGTCAGCAGTATTTTTTTTTACGTTTTCGGATTTTCGACAAAATTTAGCTTTTTTGATCTAAACATATATATGGCAACCCTAGTTGTCTATGCTCGAAAGTGAATAGAATTGCATTGTTTTTGTTTTACCATCTGATACATCTTCGTCAAAGTTGAATGGATAAAAATGTCGTTCAATATAGACAAATCCAAGTTATACCAAGGATATTGCTTTATTTGGGAATGCAGCAGTAAAGACTCTTGATGAACTCACACAAGAATTATATAAAATAGGATTTGACATTAGCTGAAGTGGGACACATCTTCGTTTGCTTCTAAGAAAATCAAATTCCGCAGAGGGACGAAGACATGTACAAGGACGACAGTTCCTGTAAAGCTCACTCGGGCACAGACTGATCAGCACAAAATCCACTTATATAGCAGTTTCGCTAAAACATCGATCGATCCATCAAACAATACTTGAACCAGATTAAGTATTTTTTTTATCTCAAGATGATAAAGCTCGGGTACCTATGGGTGTAACTGCGGCAAATAAGCAAGCACCTCTTCTAATGAATATGGAATATATATTCAAATTGCCTGATCACGACTGGGTAATCGCTGAGCAGCATAAATTAATAGTCAGTTTATACTGGTATCAAAATAACTTCCAGTATGCTAGGACAACCGCAAGCCGTAGAATATTCTGGGCCAACATACTTTGCTATTCGAAGTGGAAAGTATAGTTCATCCACCGCTAATACTCATGCTCAAGATTTCGAGACGCTTCGCGCCCTTCAAGAGTTTGAAGCATTAGCCAAAACTGACCGCGGATTTGTAAAACCAGTGGTGATCATGATCGTTGATGGAGGGCTAGATGAAAATCCGCGTTATCAAAAAGTTATAGGGTTTGCTATACAACACCTGAACATGATCTCGATGCCTGGTTTATAGCTACAAATGCTCATGGTAGAAGTCCGTATAACGGAGTAGAGCACAGAATGGCTCCTCTTAGTCGGGAACTGGTTTTATATTGCTTCCTGACCATTTTGGGTCCCATTTGGATGACCGTGGCGTTACAATTAATGAACATTAAACATTAACATTACGACATTAAACATTAAATATTCAATTTTGAGTTTGCTGCAAATGTATTAGCAGAGGTATGGAGTTCAATGGAAATTGATGGTTATCATATTACTGCAAAATATGTTTGGTCGGGCGAACCAGATCTTCCTGATTTTCCAGAAACCGATACGAAAGCAAGGCCTTTAAGAGTGGCTGCTCGCCATGCTACCGAATTGATGAGTATAATAAAAAAATTAGACGAGTACCAGGATGTTTAATGGCTCAAAGAGAACCGTGTCGATATTCCAAAATCAGACGAAAGTGAGCAAACACAGAACATCGAGCAGCAAAAATCAAATGTCATCGAAGACTTACGAGTCATGGATTCATGTGTCCTGGACTCAGGACTGCTAATTTGACTTTATATACCAACATTTTAAAAGAACAAAACAAATGAACGTGTTAATCGGTAATATATTAAGATTGAATATAATAATAGGAGATAATACTTCAATACCATGTCAATAATTTGCATGAATAAATATTATGGGCTTTAAATTCCTTTATTCTAAGCCTATACTTAACAGCTGCAGGAATCAATAAAGAAACCAGAACAGATTGAAAAATATATGTCCATTGCAAATAATCTGCTTATGTAATACTTGAACGGCCCCTAAGAAGCAACGGTTCCACGTTAAAATCAAATAAAAAGCCTACGGTCCACATCTCTGCCGAAGAAAGCGAAGCAAGATCTCAAAGGATGAGGTAATACTGGGTTCAAAGGAAAGCTAAAAAGAATCAAAAATGATTGATTTCATGTACCCCAAATTTGGATGGAAAAAAATAAAGAAGAAGAAGAAATTACTAATTCAATTATCATTCATTCATTTTCATCGTACTGATAAATATTCTGAATAATGATAAAGTGATATATAATTAATTAACACGTTGATAGTCATGTCAACAAATAGTGGTTACACTTTTATATTGGATTACATTTAGTTTAATCTCAATAACCTTATCTAGTCTGGTCACGTCTAATATTTTGTAATTGTGTCTAATCTTTTTTAAATCTTGTCTTGTATGATTAAAAATAATCAAATAAGAAACAAAGTTTAATACTTACATTTGATGCCTTATATAATTGACTTGAACCCTATACATTTGACTAGCGTAATTTTCTCCGACTTCAACTGCTGGCTTAGCATCGAACTGCAATATCTCCAAATTTTCATCCTTAAAATAATTCCTGAAAGCCCTTCCGATTAAGTCTTTTGTTACAAATTCGCACATTCTTCACTAATTTTCTCAAGATTTTGTAATCTTATCCGTGTTGCTTGCTGTACTTAAATATTATAAATGAGCAATTATATAGATAAATAATTCGAGTATGGATGGAGATTTTATTGGTTACACAAATTAGATAAAAAGATTAGAGTATATATGCAACGATGCTTTTTACATCGTTATTATATATAATTAATATATAATATGATAATTTCAAACTATTTAATTTGATATACAATTACCTAATCATATTTGTTATTAATCATTTTTATTTATCTATTTTAAATTTTATAATTTGAATTTATATCGGCGGAATTAAAATGTAACATGAATCTATTTTTTAGGGTCCCGTACCGAAAACGGAACCCTTATAGGATCACTTTGTTGTCCGTCTGTCTGTCTGTCTGTCTGTCTGTCTGTCCGTCTGTCTGTCTGTCAAGACCTGTTTTCTCAGGAACGCGTAGAGGTAACAAGTTGAAATTTGTATCAAATACTCGGGTCTGCGGTCTCTTTCAGCTGTGAAAAAATCAAACTTGTAAGTCAACGCGCTCAAAAGATATGACCGTTTATGTCGCATATTTTGCGATTTCACAGGGGAATTAAAACCTATAGGGTACTTCCCGTTGACCTAGAATCATGAAATTTGGCAAGAAGCGGTGTCTAACAGCACATGTAAATGGAAAAACCGTAAATGACCCTGAAAACCGTAAATATGTAGTTTAATTACAAGAAAAATGCGAATTTACTATTAGAAACTTTTGAAAATACACTGTTGTCGTAGTGGTATTGTCAGGCTCCAGTAGCATATGGGTTCAATACAGTTAGGTCCTCCTCGGTTAGGTCCGACGGTTAAAAAGTATGTGTTGGCACCAAGCTGTTTATTCTGAATTTTCTCTGTTTATATTCGTTATGCATTTCATCACGTACGCTCTATATACATAATATATACAGGGTATATATAATGTCTAAATTTTGCTTGTTTATAACCAACATGCGACATACTCAAGTCCCGTAACATCCTGTATATAAAATATATCTTCTAATTTTTCTTTATAATCTACATAATATGTTGATAATCTACATAATAATACTATACTATAATCTACATAATCTACATAATATGTTGTAGTTAATATGATTTAAGTATATTATACTTAGAGCACGTGCGCCCTATATTTTTTGGTAGTCAATTGCCCAAAAGCAGTCAATTGAACAACTGAATGTTAAGAGTATCGACATAGATCTAGAAATAGTTAATATATTAGTTTATATTAGATCTAGAAATAGTTAGATCTTAATATAAGTTAGTGAATAAGTGTAATACTTAAATAAAGTTTTCTTTTTATAAGTTTAAAAATATTCGCGTTATTAAAAAAAAAATACCTTTATACATACAGTGCATATAGCTGTACAGTCAAAATTGAGCAGTAAAAACAAATAGTGAAGTTCCAGAACCCCTAAACACTCATAGTGAATGGGGGATGTATGGTAATAAAATATAGGGTAGAATTCCATCGTACGATAGCGACATCTTGAGGTTATGCATGAAGCAGTACTAAGATTGTCGTAATTTCAGCAGGGCCACTTGTCAAGTTAACTGAATGTGCTTGCTACGTCCTCCACAAGAAAGATACCTTACTTACAAGTTTGAACGGAACTCTCGGTGCGCGAGTCACAACTCGCACTTGGCCGTTTTTTTTTTAAATTTTTGTCAATAGTCAAAGGGGTATAGACATCATTTTATTCTGAAGTTAACATGTTCAGACCTTAACCTTAATATTTTTTATGTTTTTGTTTACGTTATTGATAATATATACATACTAACTAGACATAAGCTCTGGAGAAGTTCATAATAAAAAACCGGGACGTTGTTGGCGTTGGTAAAATACCAATATTAGTTGTTTTACAAAAAAATTGTTTTACCAAAAAAACTACAATTATAAATCTATATATAATATAAATCTAATCTCTAATAATTATAAATCTATATACGTATTAATTAAGTGAATTTTCAAATAAATAGATTTCGCGGGGGCCACTTCGCCGCTATGCCATTTTGCCACGAGCCATTTCTTCGCCGTGGCAATTGTAAAATTTTCTTAAAATAATTAATTTTATTAAAAGAATTAAATTAAGAAAATTATTTATATATATATATATATATATATATATATATATATATATATATATATATATATATATATGTGTGTTGTATTGTTTTCTCGGGGATTCCGCGTTGATGTTGAGGGTTGGTTCTGAAAAGAACCGGATTCTCGACGTTTCGGCGAACTAACATTAACAGTATGCGTCTAACCGTTGACCCGCACGGACGCATATATCTCTTGAGAATGGCGAATGTTAGTTCGCCGAAACGTCGAGAATCCGGTTCTTTTCAGAACCAACCCTCAACATCAACGCGGAATCCCCGAGAAAACAATACAACACAGGTATCTATCCGCGAAAACCTCAAATACAACATATATATATATATATATATATATATATATATATATATATATATATATATATATATATATATAAATAAATTTATTGAGAGATATGCTGTCTCATTTATTTTATACTAGGCCAAAGCTCAATTTCGTGTATTAGAATGTGCTCGAAGACTATTTTATTTATTTGCTGATAATGATGTTTTCGAGAATCGAGATAATAATTGTGATTACTGACAATTATAAGATCATCAACTTTTGTACTGCCTCCATTAATGAAAATGTTATTACGCTATTAGTTAAGTAAACTTACTAGATTACAGAAGATATATAATGAAAATCAATTTTAAAACATATTAACAAATAAAGTCGTTGGAAGCATGTATAAATATTTATATAAATTCCTGTATAAATATTAAGAATTATGATATTTATTTCGCTCAAAACAACGTCTGACCAATATTGCCGGTATGAAAAAGTAAAATTACATGTTGTATTTAAATGGATTTTTTTTTAAATTATTGAATATCAATATTTAGAATTATAAATTTAATTAATTTTAAATTTTCCATTTATAAAAAATATGCCTTAACAAGTCAACGTGTTTTCAAATTGTTTTTGTTTTCCAAACACCAAAAAAATTAACTTTAGAGGTCTCCACAGAAATTGATTAAGAGTTTTACTTTTTTGCTAAATAATCGCAGAAAAGTAACAGAAAAAGACTCGCACTCTACTCGCTCTACTCAAAATGAAAGTCGTGTGAAGTTGGCTCCCGAATTTTCCGAAGCTCCCGAGTTCTAGTAAGCTTTCGAATAGTTCTTGCTTGAAAATTGTAATAGTTCCGTTGAATTTCGGGCAGAAATCGAGAAAAACAGTTTGGGGCCCAACTTCACGCAGCCTCCTTTTTTGCAGGAAAAACAGTTCTGATGTAATATTTCAGTTCTTTATATAGAGTTATAGAGTTTTCAATCGATAATGCATATAGTTTCACTTCTTTTTTACAAAATTTTGTAATTTTAGTAAAATTAAAAAAAACTGATAACGGTTTCCGATTGTACCAAGTGAGATTTACAAAAAATGCTTCTTAGACATTTTTGTAAAATCAATATCTATTAATTTATTTATAAAAAACTTTCGACAAAGATAAAAAAATACAAGAGTTCTGATAAGAGTTCTGGGTAGCCCCTCAATAGTTCTGGACAAATCTCTTTTATAATTACCATGTCCGACCAATATTAAAGAAGTTATAAGCAAAAACGAGGCGCGGTGAATATTGTTTCGACAAGGAAATTGCATAGGTTATTTGTTCAGAACTCTCCCGGGGCTACTCAGAACTCATATCAAAACTCATGAAAAACATTTTTTTTTTAATTCTGTAATATTCAAAAAGTTAGCGCCTCGTTTTTGCTTATAACTTCTTTAATATTGGTTTGACAAAGAAATTGTATTGGTTATTTATTCAGAACTCTCCGGGGGCTAGTCAGAACTCTTATCAAAACTCATAAAAAAATTCAATTTTTAGGGTTTCGTACCGAAAACGGAACCTTTATAGGATCACTTTGTTGTCCGCCTGTCTGTCTGTCCGTCTGTTCGTCCGTCTGTCTGTCTTTCAAGACCATTTTTCTCAGGAACGCGTATAGGTAACAAGTTGAAATTTGTATCAAATTCTCGGGACTGTGGTCTCTACCAGCTGTGAAAAAATCAAACTTGTAAGTCAACGCGATCAAAAGATATGACCGTTTATGTCGCATATTTTGCGATTTCACAGGGGAAGAAGGGGTGTTTACAGCACATGTAAAGGGAAAAATCTGAAAACCGTAAATATGCAGTTTAATTACAAGAAAAATGCGAATTTACTATTAGAAACTTATGAAAATACACTAATGTGTTGCGTGGTATTGTCAGGCACCAGAAGCATATGGGTTGCATACAGTTACGTCCTCCACAAAAAAAAGATACCTTGCTTACAAGTTTATACGGAACCCTCAGTGCGCGAGTCACAACTAGCACTTGGCTTTATAACTTCTTTAATATTGGTCGGACATCATAATTTTAAAAGAGATTTGTTCAGTACTCTCGAGGAGTTACCGAGAACTCTTAACAGAACTCACGGAATAAACATTTTTGGGAATTCTGTAATTTTCAAAGTTAGCGCCTCGTTTATGGTTATAACTTCTTTAATATTGGTTTTACAAAAAAAATGTATTGGTTATTTGTTTAGAACTCACCGGGGGCTACTCACAGCTTTTATCAGAACTCTTGTATTTTTTTTAATCTTCGTCGAAAGTTTTTTATAAATAAATTTATAAATATTGATTTTACAAAGATGTCTAATAAGCATTTTTTGTAAATCTGCCTTAGTACAATCGGAAACCGTTGATTGCAGAGTAGAAAATGATTTATTGAGTAGAAATCAGATTTTTTTTAATTTTTCAAAAATTACAAAATTTTGTTTTCATTATCGATTGAGAACTCTTAGAAAGAAACTCTATATAAAGAACTGAAATATTACATCATAACTCTTTTTCCTGAAAAAGAGGGGGCTGCGTGAAGTTGGGGCCCAAATTGTTTTTCTCGAAATTCCCCGGAACTATTGCAATTTTCAACTTCACACGACTCAAAATGAACACATTAATTAATACGCAAATTATTGTATGTGTAATTATTTTATAAAAGTCCAATGTAAATCAAATGGAGTTTCATTATTAAACAATTTCTGTTTGTTGTTACTATGGCAACAACTTGCGTCACTAAATAGAAAACATAGACGCAGTGAAAATAAATTTTCTGATGTATATTAAAATTGAATTAAGTTTTCTTATTTTGAATCAAGAAGTCTCGGCCTCTCACTCAGGATTTATCAGGCTCCAATATATCTTAACAAAACCAAAACCTAATGTACATTAAATCTGGGTTGACTTAGATATATCTATAACGTCTAATTAATGGTCACGTTACTGTGCGTTTTTTCTAGTTAGCAATTTCTGCCACTGAGGCGCTGAACATTCTAACCTTAATGTGTCAGTATCAAACTTGCGAATTTTCAATGTTATTGGTACGAAACAATTATGTTTCTGTAAATTCAACAGTATTTGTACATTTTTCGTAGACAAAATAATGCATGATACACGTGTGTAAAACGCTTTGTGCACTCATTGCGATTAAAGAAGTCGCCTTCGGCGCGTGCTTTAAACTTCGCAACTCATGCACAAAAGCCCTTCTTCACACAATTGTATCATACACTACTATTTCTGATGCTCCGACCAACAGTACCTTTTTTGCTGGTGGAGAAAATCAAATTCTTCCATTTTGACTAATATTCATATTTTAGTTTACAAAATTTAAATCATAAGTAAAGACATCAATGAAGGAATACCTCCATGCCGGGACTTCATTAATTTGGCCGCTTCCTTAACTACACCTAGTTATACAATGCATGTTTTCTCTTTTTAAATAATAAAATGAATGGAATTATAATTTGTACAATTTATATAATATGGGTTTTCATTATTTCAATTTACTACAGTTTTTTTACAACATAAAATTCTTTTCTTCATCTTACACGGTTTTTTCATCTTAAAAGTTTTGAAATACATTCTCTATTTTGTTGTCTGTCGCATGTCTTTTTTGACATGGTTGTCTTTTACATGGTTGCTTTTTACACGGTTGTCTTACATATGGTTGTCTTTTACATGGTGTCACTTGCTTAGTTTCCTTGAAACATATCCAACGTGTAAAAAAGAGTTTATGTCATATTGCAAAAAGAGATAGTATAATAATATAAAACACAACGTATCAAATTCAAAATATTAAACTACGGAGGTCAATTCTTCTGATAACCGGACAAAAGATAACATAAACTTGGTCTAGTACAACTTGTCGCGGCCTTCTTGCCAGGGCCACCTTAGCACGGTAACCTCGCCGACATGCCATATCGCCGCGGACCACCATGTATTACCATATATGTACCATATGTGTACCATATATATATGGACCACATATTAAAACAACATTATTTAGTAGGAATTTGTGGGAATATTTTTTTTCTGGCTGTGTATGATTTTGCAATATGTGTGATATTGTATAGTCTGTTTAAATTTCATAATCCAATTTATCTATAATAATTAATGTGACAATATTTTTTTCAGAATAAATATTTAATATAAACCATATTTACAGTTATTAATATCGAATGGAACCGAGAGACTTGGCGGCATCACGGCACAGTGCATAATGGGCACAAATCCCAAAAACCTGGCCATAATATCAATATTTTGCAATTAAGTTTGTAACATGGGGGTTTTTGGGGTCGCTGATAGATCATCATCATGATGTAGCGGCTTGTCTCGTCCACTGCTGGGCATAAGCCTCTCTTAACCTAGACCATCTTGCTAGGTCTTGGGCATCCTGGATCCAGTTCGGTGAAATCCTTTTTAAATCGTCCGTCTATCGGGTCGGCGGTCATCCTCCAGTCATGCTGTTTCTGTGTGCTTCGTCTCTGGAGCGCCATTCTAGTATACTCTTCGTCCATCTGTTGTCCGACTCTTTCAATTGCTTCCGTAACTTTTTTTCTTCTGCGTAGTTTGAACAAATACTTCGAGTTCTTCGTTTCTGGTTTTGTCTCGCTATGTTACTCCTAACATGGACCTCTCCATGACTCGTTGAGTTATTCGTATTTTATTAACAGTTAATACTCTCTCTGTTAATATTAGTGTTTCCGAGCCATATGTCAATACCGGGAGAACGCACTGGTCGAACACCTTTCTTTAGAGACACATCGCTAAATACCTTTTTTTTCGTGTCTCAGCTTGCCAAAGGCAGCCATTTGGATCTCATGTCCCAGGTATTTGTAAGATGTTACGTATTAAATTTCCTTTCCTTCTATCATTAGGTTGCAACTGGGAAGTAAGTTCGTCATAAATTGGGTCTTGGCGATGATGTTGATTTTTAAACCTACTTTTTGTGAGGCTGCGGATAGTGCTGAGACCATTTCATTCGCCTTGTATAGTCGGTCTGAGATCATTACGATATCGTCAGCAAAGTGTAGTTGGCTAAGCTTTTCTGCATTCACATTTATGCCTTTATTGTCTAATTTGATCTTTTTAAACATATATTCTATTAGGGTTGTGACAAGTTTTGGGTAAATTGTGTCACCTTGTCGGACACCCTTTTCTATCTTGAACCGATCTTGAACCGTTTTCGCATGTATTTTTACTTCTGCCGTTGCCTGCTCATATATAGCGGTGGCTATCAGATATATAACAGATCGCGAGGGCCTTAAGCAGTTAATGGTGGTATATGGAATCGAATGCCTTTTCGTAGTCAAGGAATGTTAGTACTACGGGCTTGTAGTATCACCTGAAGTTTTATCACCTGAAAATAGTCATTTGTTCCATATCCGGCTCGAAAACGTGCTTGCTCTCATGGCTTATACAGGTCCATTTTATTTGTAAGCCGTGCGGTAATGATTTTGGTTAATAGTTTATATCATAGGTGTGTCAACAGATTTATCGGTCTATAGTTCTCTAGGTCTGCCTTTACTGTATACTGCCTTTCTTGTGCATTATCACAATGATGGAATTGTTCCATATTTGTGGGGTTGTTCCCTCATCTAGACATTTATTAAAAAGTCTGGTTATTGCTTTCAGTAGTTCTCTTCCAAGTTTGATGGCTTATACAACAACAGCGTCTTCACCAGATGCTCTATTGTTCTTCATTTCTGTTACTGACTTTAGGACCTCTTCTTCAGTTATCTCTGGCATCTCTTCCGATCCTTGGTTCAGTATATGGGGTATATTTTCTGGTGGTTCTGCTTGACTCTGGTTTCCATAGAGTTTGTTGTAAAAGTCCTCGACAATCTTCAATATTTCCTCTCTGATGTTCGTTATTTATCCTCTCTAATTTTCTAGTGTAGTTATTTCAGCTTCCCTACTCAGTTTATTACGTAGTACCTTCATGCTCTTATTCTCTTCTATAACTCTAGTCACCCATTTACTGTTGTAGCTTCTGCTATCAGTCCTTGCAGCTTTCGTTATATCCTTATTCAGCTGTCGCGGTCGCTGATTACGAATCTGATATTGATTTTCCCCAAAAACAAAATGGTAGATGAAAAATGGCCATTGTTATTTATGAATATAATGTCTTTCAAACAAAATTTATTATTTACGGGTATTTAGGGTTGCAGAATACGACTTCGATATTGGTTCCACCAGAAATGAAAATATAGGATAGAAAATGTCGGATAATTGTGAAAAATATTCATTTCTCCACAAAATTAAATAATTAGTCCTATGATAAATTTTTGTAAGAATCCTAAGATGATAAACAATCTAATGGTGGCCATACACGATACTGCCTATCGTCCAATCGGCATGACGCTGCAGACTTGATCCAATGTGCAGTTCGTCCGTACGTACAGTTTAAATTGATTCTGTGTGGTGTTAATGTTACGATAAAAGTACAAAATCGGCAAAGGTAAACATTTACCGCTATATGTATATATCTACCAATTTGATAGGTAAGTGTGAGTTTAAATTTGAGATTAGCTTCATATATGTACTTTTAGCGGTAAAAGTACATATTTTACAACGTATATAGGTAAAAGTTAAAAATAATTAATAGAAAAATATATACTTGTATATTAAGGTTAAAATGTATTTGAAATATTTTATATTATTTTATTTATTTATATTGTTTAGACCCACAGGGATCACATAAAGCAAATTATGACCTGTTGCTTTTATTTTTCTTGATCTTCCAGAATTGTTTCATCATCTCGCTATATTTAGCTCGACGTTCATCTGTCCATTTTGCTCTTGTTATTTTGGGTTTTTCCACTGATATAATTTCCCAGCTGTAGACCTTGTGTCTAAAGATTTTTTGATTTTCGATGTCTGTCGGTGAGATGTTGGCGTTTTTTAGATCAATTTGGACCTGTTTTACCCAGACTGTTGTCGTTTTCATTTTCTGTGTGTACTTCAATACTCTCCCTGTTAGTCGGTTGTCATCTAGTATCATAACGTGCCCGTTGAATTTCCGTCGTCGTTTTCGGAAATCGGTTTCGATGTTGGAGTATTTTTCTGTGACAGTGTGTGATTGTAGACGATATCCTTCGTCTGTTAGTTTTCGGCCAAGGATTTTTCGGATAATTTTTTTTTCGGCCTTCTTGATGTTCTCTATGTCTCCTTTGTAATTAAGGTTTAATGTCTCGCTGGCGGAGAGTATTTCGGGTTTGCTAACAGTCGTGTAGTGTCGAATTTTGGTGCTAATATTTATGCATTTTTTATTATAGATGCTTGCAACTTTTCCATATGCTTTCCGCATTTTGAGTTCCCGTGTTTTTTGTGCTAATCTTTCTGTTCATATAGGTTCAATAATTTCACCCAAGTATTTGAAGTGACTAACCTTGTTTATCATGCCGTATTTTGTAATTAAATTTTCTATTTTGATGTGTTTTGTAGCTACGAATTCAGTTTTCGAAAAGGAAATTTGTAGTCCAGCTTTCTCAGCACATTCTTTTAGGACTTCGATCTGATGGATTGCTGTTTGGATTGCATTTTCAGAAAGAATCTCGAGATCATCAGCGAAGGCTAGGCATGTGACGTTGATGTTATCCTGTTGTTTTCCTAGTCTTATGGGTCTCCAAATTTCTTGATTTTCCAGTACTTGTTCCCATGTTTTGATAACTTTATCTAAAACGATGTTGAAGAGTAACGGAGAGAGGCTATCGCCTTGCCGGACACCAGTCTTGATGGGGAAAGGTTTCGAGATTTCTCCGTTGAATTTGATTTTGGAAGTTGTGTTTGTTAGTGTTTGTTGGATGAGCCGTTGCGTTTTCGGATCCAGATTGTTTTCTTCAAGTATATTAAACAGGGATTGTCGGTCGATGGAGTCATAAGCTTTCCTGAAGTCAATAAATGTGCATATGGTTGGGAGATTTCGTGTAGCTCGAATTTTGAGTATAGATTTCAGGTTGAAAATTTGCTCGACGCATGATCTGTGTGGTCTGAAACCTGTTTGATATTCCACAATTTGGGGTTTGATTTGTTCTTGTGCGCGTTGTAAGAGGCATGCGGATAAGATTTTATTATACATAAAAACAATTAATATATTTTGAACATAATTAATTTAAAAAATATTATAAGAATACCTTCGTTATAGCTTATTCCCTATACCTATTCCGTATAATTTTATCCGCTTGTGAAATAATTTTTTTTTTATTGTAATTCGAAATTGATTATTTATGACACCTAATCACGACCAAAACAGTAAATATTAGGTGTTTTTAAAAACATCATTAGGTATATGTACACATTTGCCAGAAATAGTTGGTAAATGTAAGTTGAACTTACATTTACTAACCAAGAAGGTATGTATACACTTTCCGGCAAATGTGTACATTTTCCAAACCACGTGCTTTTACCCTAACATATACACACGATTAATTTAAATTGTCCAATCTGTAGCGACGTTCCGTTGAAACTATGGCGTCACCAATGACGAACGACGATGTTTTAACCGCCTTGGGCATCGCGATAAAAAATGACATGTTGAGACTAAACGTGCACCACGTTTATAACCGACAAAAATCTTGACTTAATTGAACTGACGATTGCGACCGCTATACACATTCCAATCGGCATGACCCATCGGCTTGATCAAGCCAAAATAATTGAATTTCGATTCTTCCGTTAAGTATAACTCACTTCACACTCACACACGGTCAGTTCTACTTGATCCAATCCAAGCTTCATGGCTATTGGATCAAGTAGAACGATAGGCAGTATCGTGTATAACCACGATAAGATTCACAATCTAATTGAAATACAATTAAATTATGATCACCGTATATGAGGATTTATTGTTTTTAATCAATGTTTATGGTATGTTTATACCAATATTATATTAAATTTATTCATTTAAACAGTTGGTCACAATTCTGTTTAATACGTATTCTTTTCGAAATGTATTTCTTATGTTTATAAAGAGTTCTACTGGTTCCAATTTCGAGAGGCCCCGATATACATGTTTTTGTATTTTGCGTTGATATTGAGTGTTGGCCGGTACTTCAAACCCCGACCAGCGGCTGGAAACATGTGAGAAGTGCAGAAGGTGCAAGGAATCCCCCGGTTAAGACAGGCTATCAAAATAGACTATTCAAATTCGCTACGTATAATGCAAGATCTATGTCTTCGAAGCAAAAACTTTTAGAAATTGAAAAAGAGCTATCCCAAATCAGATGGAATAGTGTAGGAATCAGTGAGGTCAGAAGAAAAGGAGAAACCTGGATAACTCTGAAAACAGGAAATTATTGTATTAGCAATATTATTAGCAATATTCATAAAAACCACTATTTTATAACTTTTTTAGTTTAAACTATTTATTCATAAAAACCACGCAAGCAAAGTCATAGAGATCAAAAGCATATCATCGAGAGTAGTCTATGTTATCTTACAACTAAATGCAAGGTATAATATGAAGGTAATTCAAGTCTACGCGCCCACATCAGACAAAGACGATGATGAAGTTGAAGACCTCTACGAAGACATTACCACAGCAATGAATACAAGACCATCCTATTACAATCTTATAATAAGGGATTTCACCTCCAAAGTGGGAATAAAGGACGACGAGGCGGAAACACAAATAGGACAACATGGAATTGCGAGAATGGAGGGGAATGGAGGGGAGAAATGCTATTGAACTTCCTAATGAAACACGGGCTATATGCAATGAACATCTTTTTCCAAAAGAAATGTACTAGGAAATGGACTTGGATAGACCCAGACGGAAAAACAAGGAACAAAATAGATTGTATTCTAACAGACAAAGCAGAAATAATACACGATGTCACCGTTCTAAACAGCTTCTCCACTTGGAGCGACCACATAATGGTGAGAGCAAGCGTGTCACTCAATTTAAAGAGATGGAAAATAATTCAAAGTAAAACCTATAGAAAATTCAACACACCAGAGTGCTTGGAAGAATACTAGAGAACAATAGAGAAATGCCTCGAGAATTTTACATCAGAAAAATATAGTGTCGAAAAACTAAACAACAAAATTTTGGAAACGATAACACAAAGTACGAGAGAGAACTGCAAAGCTAGTACGGAAAATACAAGTAAAATTAGCAGAAGTACAAAATTACTAATGGAAGAGCGTAGACGTCTAAGGAGAATGCGCAAGATAAATACACCAAGATACAGAAAACTAAACAGAAGGACATCAAAGGAAATAAGAAATGGCATTCGAAAATATAACGTGCAGATAGTGACGGATACAATTGGAAGAAACAAAAGCACGAAAGTAATGAACAGTTATCAAATGGTAAACGCGAAATACACAAACTGAGAAACAAAACAGGACACGTAACAACACACAGAAGCGAAATCCAAAAAATAACGGAGGACTTCTATCGCGAACTATATACTAGCAGAAAATGTGACAAAAACGATTATAGATTAAAATTAGTAATAAATCAAGTCTCTGAAGAATTAACGGATATCACGACAACCGAAATAGAACAAGCACTATCAGGAATGAAAAATAACAAAGCGCCGGAAGAGGATGGCCTAGCTAAAGAAGTCTAAAAATGGGAGGCGAAAACTTGATACGATTAGTGTTATGTTCAATAAATGCCTCGAAATCAGTACTACCCCAGCACAGTAGAACAATGCAATAATGGTATTGACATACAAAAAGGGAGACGCTACTTGTTTAGAAAATTAAAGGCCAATTAGCCCCTTGGCACATTTGTACAAGCTCTTCACAAAATAATTACCAACAAGACAACAACAAAACTCTACTTCTCACAACCAAGAAAACAAGCGGGCTTTCGAGCGGGTTATGGCACTAATGATAATCTGAAAGTAATTAAGACCTTGGTTGAGAAAGTGTCGAATATAATCTGCCGGTGACACTCACGTTTATAGACTACGAGAAATCCTTCGACTCCATAGAGTTATGGGCCATTATGAAGGCATTATCGGAAAGTAGAATCGACTATAGTTCGCAAATCTAATAAGTAACATATATGCAAACGCCACATCAATAGTTAGACTACACATAAACATAAACCGTCAGTAATGAAAGGGAAGTCGGACAAGGTGACGCGCTGTCCCCAAATTTGTTTTCGGCAGTATTAGAAAGCATTATGAAATAACTCGATTGGGACGCTAAGGGCATAAATATCCAACGCGAAAGGCTCAATCATCTACGATTCGCAGATCATATTGTGATAATTATTAATAACCTTAAAGATGCCAAAGAAATACTAGACCAACTCAAATATGCTTCAGGAAAAGTAGGGCTAAAAATGAATATGTCAAAAACTAAAATTATGACGAACCTCGTATTGGGCGGGACAATAATGATCGACAATGCAACAATCGTAGAAGTTGACGATAACAATTTGGGCGCAATTTTTGACGCAATACTTTGGCTATACCTACCACCAAAATTGGCATAGATAAACAGACATGTGATATCATCAGAAGAATTGGCTTAGAATGGCTGCCTTTGGAAAATTAAGACACATACTAGGAGGTATATTTAAAACTAGAAGTCTACGATTAATGCGTGTTGCCTGTTATAACCTATGGAGTTGACACTTTAACGTTAACCAAGAATACAGTGAATAAACTACGAATTGGTCATAGGAAAATGGAACGATCGATGGAAGGAGTGACCAGAAGGGACAGGAAGACAAAGGAATGGTTAAACAAACAATAGGAGTTACATAGTTGAACGCATAACCAACTTAAAGTGGAATTGGGCAGGGCATCTCGCAAGAACCACTGATGACAGGTGAACAAAGAAAATATTGACATGGAAGCCCTGAGAGTCCAAAAGAAGCAGAGGCCGAGCCCTCTTACAAGATTGTCTGACGATATTAGACGCGTAGCCGGAAATTGGATCAACTTGGCACAGGACAGAAGGAAGTGGAAGAACGAAAGGGAGACCTATGTTCATTAGTGAACTTAGATGGGTTGAATGATGATGAATGCAAGATGTAAAGAAAGAAATTATTTATAAATTATATAAATGTATCCATAAAAGAATCAAAATTATTATTGACGTCATTTTAATTGACAGAATCAATATGCAATAATAACTCTTCTTTTATAAATGCCTTGATCTTTTTTTAGAAAATCGATAACTTTGTGGTTAGTTTTATGATAATTAAATAAAAAAATATATATATTATGCGAATTGAGTTGGTAAATAACACCCTTTGAAAATAAGAACATTGTCAAAAGCATATTTAATACCTATATAGTATCAAACAAATATGATGTACAACATATATCAATTTTATCAGTTACCAATGTTTTTACTTTTATTTAAACGCAAATCCTTAAAACAAATTATCTATTTATTATTTAGGCCACTTAAACATGTTCAGTATTTTTTTTGGGTTAGTAATTAAAATTTTACATTTCCAGAATTTGCTGGATTTTAGATTTTGTTGAAAATTTTAATTTTGTTCTGCTTGTTTCGTTCAGAACTTTCATTCAGATTTATTGTCTAAATTCATTTATATGTCTATATATAGTTTTGTTAATTTGTAATAAAAATTATCATTAACTACTTTGCTAAAAGATTAGATAGGAAATTTTAATTTGTTAAATTTCCATAAAGCTAAATCAAAATATACCAAGCACTTGAAAGACATTCAAATATTATATTTTACTTATTAAGTTGTACTTGGGTTATCAAATCAAATCAATTAAAAATTAATTTGTTACACTATATAAGTACTAATACAATGTAGGTCTAAATGAAATGTGTCACTATAAAAATATAAAACGTATATAATACAAAGAAGAAAAAAGACGAAAGCGAAAGAAAAGAAGAAACAAGGCAACTATATAATTCTGTTAAATACTTTCTTGCTGTTATTTTTTTTTCATTCTTTGGGCAAGCCGTTGTACACTTTTAGATTCATGTTTGGAAGATTCTTTTCCGTTAAGGTGAGTTTATGATGAGGGTAAGTATGTGTTTCGTTTTTATTTCTGGTCCCTTTATCATAACTTTTTAGGTACTCTTTAAAAAAGTATCTGTTGTGTTTCAACACATATCTGTTGTGTTTTAACATGAGATTTGTTTTGTAGTCTCAAAAAGGCTTAATAATATTATAGAGCTCCGTAAAGGTTGACTATATTTATATATTCAAGCTATTTTCTGCTTTAAAAAGTTGGTATGATTGTATCTATAATACGTTTAACTTTACCCCAATATTCAAGTATCTATGCCTATATTCTCATATATAAATGTTCCAGATGTTATAAATATCCAGTTATAAATATAAATATAAATTTTCCAGTTGTTATTAGTATTTTAGTTCTGCGAAACATAAACCTCTAAAAATTAGTTTAGATATTATGCGTAGGGCCTTGCTTCTGCAGTTTAAATATTTTTTGCCAAATTTGCCATTTCCCCAGAAGATAATTCTATATAGCAGATGACTGTGGAAATAAGCAAAATATACCAACTTAAGAGCCTCTGTATCTACAAAACTTTGAGTATCCTAAGGGCATATAATCCGTGGCTCAGTTTAGACAATAACTTCGTTATATAAGATGTCCAGTCAAGAGTACCATTAAAATAAATTCGTAACATTTTTATCTCTGATTGAATAGGTACATGTTCGTTGCCTATAATTAAGTCTTCAGGGTAATTGATTGTGCTGCGTTTTGTATTGAAACACATGACGTTTGTTTTATTTTTGTTAATTTTAAGTTTATTTCTTATAAACCAAGACTGTAGCGAATTCATGATTAGATCGGTGTTGGGTGTAATTTCTGCAATAGTTTTGTTTATTGGCAGTATTCTTGTGTTGTCGGCGTAATTTATCATGGTATGCTTAGATGCTTCTGGATGCGAATAATATGGAGGCACTGAGAGTGGAACTAAGTGCACGTTAACATCGATCGGTGTATAAGCCGTCAGGGAAAGAGTTTATCGGTGAGGAGTTTAAAGGTTTTAATAAAAGCAAGATTCACTTCGTTATCGGAGATTTCAAATGTCAAAGCAGCTTATGTGTATACCAAGACGACGATAAAAATGGAGAAGTGATCCGGTGGGCAGAGACCAACAAGCTGACGCTTCTACATGATATATAATCACGATATGATCGTTAATGTATATTATAAAAAGTAGCGGACCAAATATGCTACCTTGGGGAATTTCCATGTTGGTAATTGTTTATTTTGAGATGACTGTTCCTTGATGGCCTTCTACTTTTGTTGACCGTTTTCTATTTATAGGAAGGATTTAATCCAGTCAAAAGCAAATGTCTTTGAAAGACATATTTGCAAAACTTTGAATATAGGATGTTATGCATGCAAAACTTTCGGGAACGTTTTTTAGTAAGGATGCTTATGGATCTGTAAATAAATAAGTATGCGTTTTTAATCACTTTAATTTGAATTTCATCTTAGCCCGCGCTTTTTTGTTTTTTTTTAAATTTATTATAGTGAAGAAAAATTCTTCTTTGGTCGTTGGTTGCAAGAAAGTTGATTCCAAGCTCTCTGGCAGATTATCGCACTGTAGTGAACGCACTGTCACTTGCTCTAGGTTTTTTTTAGTTTGGTAGCATCAAACAGTACACCGTACTACAGCAAGCTGTAGGAGGAATAAATATAGCAATCACTACGGTATTTGAATTCATTTGCCCTGTAAAACCCGTGGAGGAGCATGAGGATGAAAAATGTTGGAACAAAAATGTGTCTACATTTAGAGCAAAAGTAAGTAGGCTTTTTAATAAAACTTAGCAATACGGAAATTGGCTAGAATACTTCGAGGTCCTCACCACCCACAACAAAGAGATCAGAAGAGCAAAAAGGAACAACTTTACGACCTTCTGTGAAAATACAGAATCCACCCCGGTGGCATCTAGATTGCACAAAGCACTAGTGAAGGATAGAGTGGAAATGACAGCCACTATTAAGAGACCGGATGGGAGCTATACGGAAGACGAAGAGCAGAGGGCTCTCCTATTACTTGAAACCCATTTTCCGGGATGAATAAAATACAAAGAGACCGAGGGCTTTATGCAACTGCGGAGACCAAGTCGTGCTGACTGGAGGAGGGCCGCGTCCATCTATACAGAAAACCGAATCACGGTTTGACAGCTTTTCAGCTATTCAAGGCCCCTGATGCGGATTTGTTTCTGTCTTCCTACAAAAGGGAAGGAGAGAAATAATGTCGTAATTAATAAATCTGCTAAAAATCTTTAAAAGTAGCTTTGCGGTCGGATACATACCGTAGCAATGAAAAAGGGCTAAGGTAGTATTCATACCGAAGATGGCCAAACGACACCACTTAACTGACATCATTTAGCCCCATTAGTCTTTTATGTTAAAGACAAGGGAGAAGGACAATTACCTTAGGACATCAGTACTGGTAGGTGCTTCACTACACAACTGTCACCATGTACACAGAGCAGGAAAATCCACTGTCAAATCGGATCTTAAAGAAGGAATATCGACTGCATTATCTCCAAGTAGATGGGAGAAATGCTGAGAACTAGAGCGGCGGAGGTACAAGTGGGAAAAGACACCATCAAGTTCTCCACAAGTCGACGGTGCCCGCAGAGAGGTGTGTTATCACCACTGATATAAGGCCTGGTAATTGATAAATTACTAGCTAGGCTAAGCGACCTAGACATTAAATGTCAAGGTTACGCCAATGACATAGTCATCATACCACCCCGGGGGTTTCAGGAAAAATTAACCCACATACACCTGCTCAAAGACTGGGGAGCATTGATTCGCAAGAGACAAATGTAACTGGAGAGGGTTGAGAGGGTACATGGGTAAGTATACCCACGATTACAGGAAGAGAATGGGATACAATGGATCTATAAAGGTGGCAATACAAGTCATCCCCGAAATCTTCAATCTATCTTACTTGGTATTTTCGCACGAACCATTAATCAAATAAATTGGGGGATCTCTTATAAAATGGTGTGAAATATGTACCGAGCCACAATAGAAGACTAAGGAAAATAAATTCTGTTACGTTAGTCAGTTTTATTGTAGTTTGCATCATTTCAAAGTTACAAAATAGTATATACGTAATAGTATATAAAATAGTATATATAAACCGAGCTTGTTCAAAACAATTTTCCATTGCATTTTTTATAGGAGCGTTCTTTTTTGTGGAAGTGTTTTTATTTATACAATTTAAACAAAGTTGGAAATAACCTAAAGCTTTGTAAACTTTGAAATAACTTTGCAGCTGGGATTATACTGCTTTGTTTATAGAATTGCACATTAATATGAAAGCCTCTCGACGACAAAAGACTGAATTATACGCGTTTTTTTGTTCTTTTGTGCAAACCATTTTGGCACTTTCAATTTGTATTTCAACAACAATAAAACGGACACGATTAAACGGACAAGTGGTATGAACTTAGCTAAGACTTTCATTTTATTTCCCACAACTTATCCTAATATCTACATTTTTGGATTGCCCAGTGTAATTGCAAATCATTCAATTTCATTTCAGTTGCAGTCATATTTTTTTTACTGTAAGAAAATATAAAATAAAATTATAGATTTATATGGATATATTTTTGTAACGTTTTGTAACGTTTTTAATATTTTTAATATCATGCGAGTTCAATTACATTAATGTATTTCTAAATAGAATAGATAAGATAAATGATCAAATATTTATTTTTATAAACCATTTTGTTATCTAAATTGACTCTTAATTTTAATAGTTCAATTATGTAATTATTATTAATAATAATAGTAATCCGACCATTTAGAAATTGTACCAAGAAAGTAATAAATTGCATGCTTGTACAAAATGAATTTATGTATTATTATATTGCCAGTGATTGTAAAAAACAATACTTTTCTTTTTAAGTAATAATTCGAATAAGAAAATAAAAATTTTATATAAAATAAGAAGATTCATCCAAAAACATACTTATCGTTCACATAAATGCAGTGGTTCTCCATTGGATTTACAGTAATTGACATATGCTTTATAATAAATAAAAATAATTAACAAATATTTAGATCAGTCTTTAATAAAGCCCTACGATTTGTCCGTCTAGTCTTGTCTGTGTGATCTTGTCTGCCTAGAATTCTATGTCTAGTCTTGTTTGTCTAGTCTTGCCTGTCCAGCCTAGTCTGTCCAATCTTGTCTGTCTAGTATTGTCTGTCTAGTCTTATCTGTCTAGTCTTGTACGTCTAATCTTGTCTCTCTAATCTTGTCTGTCTAGTCTTCTCTGTCCAATCTAGTCTGTCTAGTCTAGTCTCTCTATTCTCTATTCTAAATACGTCTTTCTAGTCTTGTCTGTCTTGTCTCTCTAGTCTTGAACGTTTATTTTTGTATAGGAACGTGTGCCTGTTTCTTTAAGTTCCTCCTTAGTCTCTAATCTCCTGTGATATGGATGTCCAGGAGTCTGCCCATCTCTTTGGTGGCCTTCCAGGTGGTCTTGAATTGTTGGGTCTTTGTATCATGGCTCAGTTAACGATCCGTTGTGGGATCATGCGTTTCACATGGTCCCGCCAGTGCCTCCGACGGTCTCTTGTCCAGCGTACGTCATCCTTTATTTGTAGATCCCCTTTGATTGTGGAGCTCCTGATTTGATGTGACCTCCTTTATCGCTCGTAGGGTGGGCATCTCTGTCGTTCTTAAGGCTTGTTTGGTAACTGCTGTGTCGGCACTTGTTTCGGCTGCGTATGTGAGAATTGGTCTTATTGTGGTTTTGTATATTTGAATTTTACCTTCTTGAGATATATGCTTATTTCTCCACATTATATTGTTTATGGAACCGGATATTTTTATGGTCTTGTTGGTGGCTGCTCGGGTTTGCATCTTAAGGTTTCTGTGGCTTGATATTTCTATGCCGAGGTATGTGAAGCTCATCACTTGTTCTATTACCTTACCGACGAGTTCTAGTTTGCATCTGGTCTTGTTGGTGGCTGCTCGGGTTTGCATCTTAAGGTTTCTGTCGCTTGATATTTCTATGCCGAGGTACGTGAAGCTCAACACTTGTTCTATTACCTTACCGTCCAGTTCTAGTTTGCATCTTGTTGGGAATCGGCTGGCTACCATGCATTTGGTTTTTTGGTGGGAAATGTCGAAGTTGTATTTCTTTGCTGTTTCTGAGAATGTCTTTAGTAATCGTTGGAGATCGTCTTCATTGTTCTTCGTCTTCTGGTCTTGTTGGTGGCTGCTCGGGTTTGCATCTTAAGGTTTCTGTCGCTTGATATTTCTATGCCGAGGTATGTGAAGCTCATCACTTGTTCTATTACCTTACTGTCGAGTTCTAGTTTGCATCTTGTTGGGAATCGGCTGGCTACCATGCATTTGGTTTTTTGGTGGGAAATGTCGAGGTTGTATTTCTTTGCTGTTTCCGAGAATGTCTTTAGTAATCGTTGGAGATCGTCTTCGTTGTCTGACATTAGCGTTGCATCACCTGCATAGCATAGGATGTTGAAGGATTGGTTTCCCATTCTGTATCCCGCTTTAAGGTTCTTTACTGTGGTTATTATGTTGTCCATTATGATGGTAAATAGGGTCGGGCTCATGCTGTCACCTTGTCTTACACCATCGCTTACGTACCCTCTCTGATGTCTTTGTTTTTATGATTGTGTAGTTATTGGTGTTGCTGTTTCTTATAAGGTTGGTAAGCTTAACCCCCCACCCAACCCTCCCCGCTCCTCGTTTTTTGAGTTCTGAAATCACATCAGCGATTCGGATTTTGTCGAATGCTTTGCTCAGGTCGACGAAGCACAGTTAGGCGGGTTGGGAAAACTCTATTGCTTTCTCCGTGATCTGTCTTACAGTAAATATTGCGTCTGTAGTTGATCGATTTTGTCGGAATCCTTGTTGTCCGTCATTTACCGTTATTCGTTCGTTTATTTTTTGGGCCAATATTTTTGTGAAAAGTTTTGCTGTGGTGTTTATCAATGTGATGCCTCGGTAATTTGAGGGGTCTGTTTTTTTACCTTTCTTGAAGATGGTGATTGTGTTTTTCCATCTTACCGGCACTTGTTCGGATTCGACAATTTTTCTAACAAGGTGTAGATTTCTGTTTCGAGTTTGTCGCCGCCTTATTTTAGGAGTTCGTTGGGAATCATATCTTCACCTGGTGCCTTTCTTGTTTTTAGGTTCTTGATTTCCCGATTTATTTCTTCTTGGCTAATAATCCAGTATGACTCCTCTACTGACTGTTCGTGCGTTACGGTAGTGGTCCCTTCCTTGATGTTTTTGCTTTCTGTTTCATACAATTTCTTAAAATACGTGGCCCATTCTTCAGATGTTATACATTTGGTTTGATGTTGTTCGTCAACTGGTTGCTTAAACTTCCTGAGGAGCTTCCAGATTTTCTTTTGACCGCCATATAAGTCGTGTTGCAATTCAATGCTGAAGATATGAAGTATTGATCTTTTAGGTGTCGCACTTCTGTCTTGCACCTGTTCCTCACCAGTTTGTATTGGTCGTAAGCTTCCTGAGTTCTCGTGTTCATATATTTTCTGTAGGCTTCTGATTTTTGTCGGGCTATTTCTTTTAGGTCTGGGTTGTACCGCGGTTTAAAATTATGTCGTGGAGTGTTACTGACTGATCTGTAGCCGCTAGCCTCGAGAGCGCTGTTTGTAATGTTAGATTTCAGCTTCATCTGTGTTGTCCTGGTCTTGTATGCTGTTGGATGCTATTTTTTGTGCTAGTCTGTTTTGGTATAGTATCCTTATGCTCTCTGTTTTTAATGCCTCTATGTTAAATTTGCCGCATTTTGTCGCCTCTTGTTGGTTGTGTCTCATTGCTTTGAATCGGTACTTGCATACGACGAGGTGATGTTCTGTGCCTCTATTGGCTGATGGTATCACTATCATGTCTATGATCTTATTTGGGTGGACTTTTCTGTTAGTTATTATATGATCTATAATGGATCGGTGTTCTATAGTGTTTTGATACGTGTACTTTTGTTGGTCTTTGTGTTTAAAGTAGGTATTATTAATTCGTAATTGGTTTTGAATGCATAAGTCAATAGGCAGCATGCCGTTGTCGTTGATTTGCTCTTCTCGAAATCTATTCATTACTCCTGGTATTATGTTGTAACCAATTCTTGCATTTGTGTCTCCGATTATAAATATTTTGTCATTGGGGTCGATTTCATTGATAGTTTCGTCAATTCTATTGTAGAATGATGCTCTTTCGTCTTGCGTTTTCGAGGTATCTGGTGCGTATATGCCGATGATGTGCATTTTTCTTTTTATAAACTTTAATGTCAATAGTATTATGTTATGATCTATATACTTAGTTGTTTCGATATTATCTTTATATTTGTTGTGGATTAGAATTGCCACTCCTGATTTTGCTCTTTCGTTGTGTTCCTTTCCACTATAGCATAAGAGGTAGTTGTGTACGAGTATGTTACCGTGACACTTTTTCTTCGTTCCGAATAGGATGCAGATGTCTATTTTGTGTTTATTGAGAGCTTCTATGATTTCGTGTGATTTGCTATTCCATGTGTTTATGGGTGGAACATAACATGCAATTCTAACCTCACTCTTTCGTAGTAGATTTTTACAGTTTTTCTCGTTTTTCCTGTTTCTCGCGTGGTCGTCATCGGGTATCCATCCTTCCGAGGCTTGTGAGTTCCTTCCTGTGAACATATTTCTTTTGTTTTACAAGGGGTAGGTCGCTGGCCTTGTCCCTCAACCCTCCTCTTTTATCCGGGCTTGGGACCGGCTATGATTTCACTGAGCTACTCAATCCACCCAGTGGCAGTCAAGGCAGAGTCTCTAGTAAAATTCAAATACAAAATAATTTATTTCACTATCTAATTGTAAGTATACCTAATATAAGCTTATTCTAATGAATACATACATATACAATACATATTTTCTTAAAACTAAGTGAAATGTGTCCAATAGCGCTTGTCTGTCTCGTCTGTTCAGTTGTGTCTGTTTAATTTTTCCAGTCTAGTCTTGGCTGTCTACTCTTGTCTGCTTACTTTTGTCTATCTAGTCTTGTCTGTCTATTCTTGTCTCTCTAGTCTTATCTGCCTAGTCTTATCTTTTATAAATTATTACGATATATGAATAGGATGGTTGCGACAGTTACTACGTGGTAATCCATACTTACATTGAATTGAAAAATTCACTTTGTTTTTTACCACACATATGTGTGGTAAAAAACAAAGTGAATTTTTCAATTCAATGTATTACGATATAAATATAAATCCACATTTTAATCAAAAACATTAATCATAGCTTCTTATGCTCTTATTTATAATTAATTAATTATACTGTATTCTATATGTATTATTTATAATTAATTAATTATACTTATATTAATTAATTATACTTAATTATACTGCCACTGCCTCAGCCACTGCCACTGTCAAAGTTTTCGCAATCAGTACTTTATTTTTATTAAAATACATTTTTTCTATTATTTAAATCTTTATTGATTTACAAATGTAAAAATTCCGCACAAAAATCATGTTTAAATCATGAAACTATATCTAGATATTTTCATGATTTAAACATGATTTTTGTGCGGAAAAAACAAGATTTGTTTTAGGGTCACTTTTTTATAGAATTCTGTCTAAAACGCCGTAAATTTTCAAGAATATCGGTCTTGTCAATTTATTAGTTAAAGAAACACATCCTGCATCCTGTACAGAAAATATAGAATTTTTTTCTGGTAATAAACAATTATCTCACCAAAAGATTGTCTTATAGTTATATAGTTTTAAAAATATGACCAATCATTTTCGACTGACCAACATTGTACTTTTTAGCCCTATCTGGCGAACATTTCTCAAAATAACTTCGAGACAAATTTGTTTATTTATTTCTATTTTTTTATAAATTTAGTAAAATGTTAATTAGACAATTGTGTCATATATGCTGAGGTTTTATTAGGTAATAATAGCGTAAAGTGTTGTAGTACTTGGCCCTCAGATAGTTAGTGGCACTTTGCAGTATATATAAAGAAAATAAGTTTAAACTGCTTAAACAACTGAAAATTAGGCTTACTTGAATAAATATGTCTGCATTTTCGAAAATTGTTCTACAACTTTGCACTTTTTATGTTTTTTGAGAATGATTATAGTGTTAAAATACTTATACCGTACCTTGAAGTAAATTGTTTTTTGGGGTCTTCAGAAATCAAGTTAAAAACATGTAAGATTTGCGTAATATATTTATTATTAAAATATATAATTTAAGTAATATACCTCCCGCGAACTCTGACATTAGCTCTGACTTAACTCTAGAAATCAGCAGCTCTGACTTTACCAGATGAAGGTGGAGATCAAAATGATCGGTACAGCTACATCTTGAGGAGCTCAAGGCGTGGGGCACATATAGCCGAAGCGGCAAGAGTACTGCGATGAGGAAAGCAATGGAAAACTACCTCATAAAGAAATTCCTAGTACAATCAACATGGCTGACAAAACAAACAATGGCCCTCAGTACCGGCAGCTCTTAAATGGGCAAAGGGTGCTAAGAATCACCAGGTCAGCTACGAAGATAGGCACATGGAATGTGAGAAGCATGTTTGAAGCAGGGAAGACACACAATGTTGTCCGATAAATGACTAGACTGGAAGCAACTATCTTAGGAATAAGTGAGATGCGATGGATAGGTACTGGGAAGTGTAGATTTAGTGACCATACAATATATAATTCTGGCAATACCGACAAACACCACAGAAACGGTGTTGGAATCATTCTAACAAAGGAAGTAAATATGTCAGTGAAGAACTTTGTACCTCACTCAGCAGAGTCATGCTGCTACAGCTAAAAGCAAGCCCAGTAGACGTAAACATTATACAGGTCTACGCCCCAACAGCAGATAAGAAGGTTGAAGTAATCGAAGGTTTTTATGGTCAAATTACATCCGTCATGAAGTACTCAAAAAACAACGAACTGACGATTATACTAGGTGATTTCAACGCAAACGTCGGGCAAGGAAAAGTTGACCGCATCGTTGGCCAGCACAGACTCGGAACGAGGAACGAGAAAGGTGACCGCCTTATAGAACTCTGCAAAGAAAATGATCTTATACTTACTAACACCTTCTACAAACTACCCTAGGAGACTATATACATGGAAGTCGCCAGCCGACACACATACCAAGATAGTAAGGAACTAAATCGACTCCGTCACGATTAACAAGAGATACCGTTATTCCGTCAAATCCATAAAAAACATATCCTGGAGCAGACGTAAATTCTGATCACAACCCTTTAATATGTAAACTTAAACTAAAACTAAAGAAAGTTTGCAAAATTACACGTACACCAAGGTTGGACATGAGAAGAATAAATGATGACACAGTTAAAGAAAGATTACAGGAATGCTTCGATGAAGGCGTAAATACTACAAAAGAAATATCGAAACCCGAAGGAAAATGGAACGCAATAAAAAAAACTAATTTGCAACGCCTCTCAAAGATACCTAAAACAAGTAAAGATAGCCAAACAAGAGTGGATGACACAAGATATTCTGAACCTAATGTAACAAAGAAGGAAAGTGAAACCGACGGTACCAGTTACCGTGAAATAAAAAAAGATATATGGACCAAAATCAGAGAAGCCAAAGAAGGCTGGCTATCGGCCAAATGCGACGAAATAGAAAAGCTAGACCGCATCCACGATCACTTCAACGTACATCGGAAAATTAAGGAAATGGTAGGAACGAAAAATAACACAAAAACAACAACAACAACGAGTCTGGCTGATAAAAACGGCAAACTGGTCACGGAAACCTTGCACAAACTAGAGGTATGGCAGGAATACATTGAAACCCTATTTAACGACACTTCTCGCTCAGAGCACCCCAATAACAATAACAACACGACAGAAAGCGGTCCAGAAATCACGAAAGACGAAGTAAGAAAAGCCATAGAACTAGCAGTCAACGACAACTATTCTCAACGACAACTGGGAGCACTCCGTAGAGTTGCACTGCAGAATAGAGAAGGCTAGAGCGGCATTTATTAAACACAAAACAATGCTATGCAGCAGCGACCTGACATTACAACTAAAGGTCCGAATTGTCAGGTGTTACGTTTTCTCTGTTCTGTTGTACGGCGCAGAAGCATGCACGCTAACGGAAGCAACAGAAAGGAAGATAGAAAGATAGAAACAGAAAGGAAGCGTTCGAGCTCTGGGTATATAGAAAGCTGCCCTGCATATCCTGGCGGGATCACATTACGATTGAGGTGGTAATGCAAAGAGTGGGCACGCAGAGGCAAGTTCTGAGCACAACTGATATTGTTTTATCAAGAGGATGAAAACTGGCTATCTTGGCCATATAATGAGAAACCAAGAATACCGCTTACTACAGCTGGTTTTGCAAGGAAGAGTAGATGAACACAGAGGACCAGGTAGAAAAAGAAACTCGTGGCTAGGAAACCCGAGGCAGTGGTTCTCGCTCGCTTCCACACAACTTTTCAGACAGGCTGTAGATAGAACGGAAATTGCTATGTTGATCGCCAGCAACCCGAAGGGATAAGGCACGCAAAGAAGAAGAAGATTTGCGTATGTGGGCCAATGGCTATGCATGTTACCCTATAACAGGGATGGCGAACCTTTTTGAGTAGTGGGTTAAATTTTGTTCATTATATTTTTCCTACTAGCTCGTGGGTAATAATTAGTTAATTTAAGTAATAATTCTGGCACTGGCATCACTTGGAAAATTAGAAGTTGTAAAACAAGAAGGAAACTTGAATTTTGTAAAAGCCTTTAAAATTATGAACAAAAAGTAGTCTTTAACCTCCCTAAAGACTACTTTTTGTTCATAATTTTAAAGACTTTTACAAAATTCAAGTTTCCTTCTTGTTTTACTTCTACTTTGAAAGTGAAAAGCAAAAAATAAAGGCCGAAGTCAAAAAATGTATATCAATGAATAAGTCCATAAAACTTCCTGATATTATTCGCTCCGAGCATAACCGCGCGTAGCGCCATCCGTGGCCAAAAGTACAACTTCGTTTTGCAATGATTGAGTATAAAAACAACAGGCAAAAATTATAGGTTTGTAATACGCCAATTCAATATTTGTACGGAAAGGTAGGGTTAGCTGACGGAAAACAATAAAATTCATAGTTTGAGTTTCGTGTAGTATTTTTACAGTTCGTCACAGAACACTTAACAATAGAAAGACTGAAACTTAGTATATACCTATATTGCCCCAAAGCAGTCAAATTGACTGCAGTGTGAAAGAAGAATAACTAATGTGTAAAGAAATTTGTTTAAAACTAATATTTAATAATTTTATATTATTTACAGTCATACAACAAGTTATTAAAAGTATTAGCCATAAAAAAAATTTACTTCAACTTGGTCAAAAAGTTC